>VXBA01000266.1:546435-586368 GCA_013399895.1 Serilophus lunatus
GTGTGTGTGTGTGTGTGCGTGTGCGTGTGTGTGTGTGTGTGTGTGTGTGTGTGTGTGTGTGTGTGTGTGCGTGCGTGTCTAGGGGAGGCTGGAGCGGGGTGGGACCGAGGAGCTGTGATTACAGCTCTCCCCGGAGAAGAAGATTGCTCTCTCCAGATGCTGATTTCTGAAGCACTTGGCAATCATCAGGCGGCAGCCGGGAAGAGGCAGCGGTAGCCGCCCCGGCCGCGGCGATGGCAGCGGCGGGGGAGCGGGGGGGGGGGGGGCGGGNCGAGCGGGAGGCGGCGGCGCGGGGCTGAGGGGCAGCCCCGGGAGGTAACGCTGCCGACCGGACCCGACCCGACCCGAGCCGACCGGGCGCAGCTCTGCCTCAGCCCCGCTCGCTCCGCTCTGCGCTGCTCCACCAGCCCGCGGTCAGAGACCCGCCTGAGCAGGTGCCGCCGCGCCGGGACACGGCGCGGGTGACAGCGGGGCACCCATGCGGTGACCCGCGGCGGCGGCAGCTCCCTCCGGCCGCAGGGTGGAGGTGCCCCTCCGCAGCCGCGCCTCCGGACGGAGGAGGCTCCCGCTCGCTCGCGCCCCCGGGGATGGGTCCCCGCTGGGGCTGAGCGCCCCGCCGCCTCCCTCCGCCCTGCCCGGCGTGGGCGAGCCGGCGAGCAGCCATGGCAGCGGCCATCGCCAGCGGCTTGATCCGCCAGAAGCGGCAGGCGAGGGAGCAACACTGGGACCGGCCCTCGGCCAGCAGGAGGCGGAACAGCCCCAGCAAGAACCGCGGGCTCTGCAACGGCAACCTGGTGGACATCTTCTCCAAGGTCCGCATCTTCGGGCTCAAGAAGCGGCGGTTGCGGCGCCAAGGTGCGTCCCTATGGCCGGGTCCTCCCGCGGGCTCACGGGGGGCGGGCGGGAGGGAGCAACCTGTGGCGGGAAACTTCCCGGGCCGGGCACCGCCTCCGATGCTGCCGGCCGGCGGCTCCCGGCTCCCTGAGGAGCCTTGACCGGCGAGCGCAGCCCGCTCTGGAGCTCCCGTGTCGGTCACGACAGGTGTGAAAGCCCCTCGAGGGAGGCAGCCGGCGCGGCGAGAGCCCTGCCCGCCCCTGCGCGTGTCCCCGTGTCGCCCGTGCTTCTCTTTGAAGGACAAAGAGCGCACCGAGCGGAAAGCGATTTGGGTGTCCTGGGTGTCTGGGGCCATCGTTCTGCAGCCCCTTCCCTGAGCCACTCACTCGGCTTTGGCAGGTGGCAGCCTGGCCGTAGTGGACGGGTCCCGCTCCCTGCTGTCCGGTACTTCCCAATCAGCACAGTGAGAGGTGAGGCACAGCCGACTGCTGTGAGAGAGATTCGCTACATCCCTGTGGGCAACCAGGTGCTCGTCGACCTGCCTGTTGCCTATTCCTAGCGAGGGCCTCGCGATGCAGACCAACAGGTTCTGCAGGCAGTTCTTTGGAGTGAATGGCCAGTAGTCAGCGGAGACAACTAAAACTGATAGTGGGGTGATTGCATTCTGTCCAGTACTTAAGTGTTAGAACCCTAGAAATAAAACGAATCAAATTATATTGCAACGACTTCTCTATTTTTCAGAATTCTGTGGTATTCAACAGCATTCAGAAATGGTGATTAATTTCTTTGTACTCATCCTCAGGAAACAAGTAGTTTAGAACAGAAGGATTATATCGTGAAAAGTGAAAATGTTAAGTATCACTTGAAATGTGGCTAATACCTACCAGTCAATGATAAAGTACAAACTACCCTCTGATACATTAGAGAATGCCACCATGTGTTGTGGTTTGGTATGTATACTACAGCTCCTCTTTAAGTTGGGTTGGAAGATCATTTTAAGAAGCGTAGTCAGCAAACTGTTCTGATTGATGTTTCCTGCCTCTTTTCCATGCCTCCTACTTGAAAAAAAAAAAATCAACAAAATTCACGGAATTTTATTTTTGCATGGCTTTCTTACAGTGTAATTATTTATTGTAACTCCAAATGCAAGGCAAGTCTTGCCATTTTTAGATTGTACAGTAATATAGGGAAGATGAGCAGGAACATGTCAGTGGCAAAATCTATGGTGACTTTTTTTCAAGCAGTCTGTGTGTGTGCTTAAACAGACTAGAGTATTTGCCTTATAATGATGGATTATTATACGAGGTAATTATTAATGAAAACAAGTTTATGGGGATTTGTTAACTTAGCAATTGTGCTTGACCACCTGTGCAGACTTATATTTGAATATATTTGAACTTGTATTTGAATATAGTACCATTTGAGGAGGATACGGTCTCGCAGCACTGTCATGGCCAAACACCTTCTTAGGTAAGAAAGAGCTTTAAAGAGACTTATGAATTAATTTTTTTTTTCATTTATTCATTTTTTTTGTAAGGCATTTTTTGACATTCTTGAATAAGAGAAGTGAAATAGAATATAACTCTACTGTTAACCTGTACCACTCATACAGAAGATTGCAGTAAGGATAATCAGAATGAAGACTATTCATTAGTAAAGTCTGCAGTATCGGACCCCCGAGTTTATCTTCTCTAAGAACCCTTCATGTTGAGACATGGTAGTATTTATGCATTAATTTACGTTCAGGTCTCAGAATTACTGCTCATCCACAAGAATTCCTGCTGAAAAAAATACTGTCATACCTTTTATTATGTATTTTCCTAATGCACAAGGTGATGGACACATGTAGTACCTGTGGATTCAAAGTTGCATGCTGTTTAAGAAGGAAACTGAAGAAATAATCAAGCTGAAGTCATTACTTACATATTTTATGCATAAGAATTTAGAATGAATAATCATTCAAAAAATCCCAACAAAACAAACTGCATCTTATAGGTCTGATTGCTTTAAAATACATTGTAAGTGTTACAAAATGAGCATTTATCAGAGTGTCTTTTTATGAACATTTATCAAAGTGTCTATCAGATAACATTCAATCATATTCATTTGATAAATTAACATTTATCAGAGTGTCTTTTTAGTTTCCTAAACTAAGTCAACGGGCCAGTGAATTCTTCATTGAAATCATACTGTCAAACCAATTAAAATAAAACTTTACCAAGCAAAATCGGATGAATTTCAAAACAGCTGTTGTCAGAAAGGTGCTATGGGATTTTGAAAAATAAACCTTGTGTAAATGAAATAGATTGTCATAAGAGCATTGTGAAAAATGAGCTAATTGAGATGTTACAAACCATCTGTAGCATTCCTATACAATTCAGTGGAAGAGTACAAGTACATGTAAAATACTTGTTATGTAGTGCAGTTAAAACCAGACTGTGTTTTTCATGGAATAAAAAAGTGCTTTGTATTTGCATATGAGAAATAACTGTCTTCCCATCTTTGAAATAGTCAGGCAGCAAAAATGACTGATGCTGCTTTTTAAATTAAAAATACAATTTAATCTTGTATATACATGTGTATGTGAATTAGGTAAATAGATATACACAATATATACACATATACCAACATGTTAGCAAACTTGAAAAAATAGTCTTTATTTTTAAATTCTTCTTTAAAAATACCTGTCCTTGTTCAGTGGGATTTATTCAAGAACAAATCAAGTTATTGTGTATACATAAAGTGCTACAATCCTGTGTATGCCCTGAAGAATATTTTTTCTGTCATTGTGACAAATTTTCTGTTCACGGTCCTTCCTTTAGGGGCATACTAAATTATCAACAGAAGTGTGCTTTGGGAGACTAACACTTAGGGAGAATAGCATTAAAGATATATCCAGGAGCTCATTCAGGATAAATATTAATATTTGTATTTACTTATATATTTACTCTAATGATAGATGTCATGATAGCTTTAAACAGCTTTTCTAAAATGTTGATTAATGAATTAAAATGACAAAGTGTTTCCTATGGGAGACTTGTCTGATAATCTAGTGAGTGAAAGAAACCATTTTCATTTACTGGATAGCTTTGAATGATCTTGTTTAGTATTACTATATTTCAAATTTATCTCATTTTTATGAGTCTACCCATCATCTGATGAAGAAATAACTGTCATTAATTTGTAGATAGCCATGGAAGCCAACATCTTGTCTAATGTGATACCAGACATCAATCAATTATGAATCATCCTTTCCTGTGTTAGAGGTTGTTTAGTTATAATGGTTTATGTTAGTATGATCACATATGGGAGAATTGATAGACAAGATTTTTTTTCATGTGAAATAACTTTAGCTGACCTGAGGAAGTGCCACTTCTTCACCTCATGCATCTACAGAGCACACAGACTAAAACGCATGCAAAAAAAAAAAAAAAAAAAAAAAAAAAGTCACCAGTGCAAATTCAAACTTCTTAGCCTGTATTTTCATCTACATATCTAGCTGCTTTGCTAATCTCAAAAATCTTCATTTGGTTAATTAGGTCCCCTGAGAGTGTTCTACTGGAAAATACTCAACATTTAAATATATTAATGTGTGGTGTTTACTGTTTCTGTGTGCTAATACCACATTAAGATTTCTAAATTTATAGAGAGAGCGTTTGAATTTTGGAATGACTTGGCCTCTGATTTTGTACATTAATATTTATGAGAAAGAGAGACCTCAGGAACACGTTCAGAAAATGCACTGATTAGATTTTACTGCATCTACAAAGGTAATTTAATTCTCTAAAGAAAGCATTTTTGGAAAATTCCTCAGAAGATCAGATAATATTTTTTGGCAGATGTGGGAGTGGCCCATAATATCAGATGTGAGAGAATTACCAATATACATAGTGCCCTAAGTGGTTTCCAGTTCTACTACTTGTGGAATGAAGTGTAGCTGAAATAGAGATCTGTGTGTGTTAGTGTACATGGCTTGTTTCTCAAAGCTTGAGAAAACACATCAAATCGCCACCAGTTACAGTGCTGGATGATCTGGCATGCTCGAAGTTTCAGCATACCAAAACTTGTAGCTCAGTTTTCCTATGTGTCTGTCCTCAGAACTAATTCCTTTTGGCAGTTCACTAAAACCCACTGCTCCTGCATTGTGTAGGTGTAAGACTGGCTATTTCTCAGGGTGTTGAACTGAGGTTGCTTGGTTTTCACTTCTTTTCTTCAAATGAAATTGATCAATCCACAATCCTTTTGTAATTATAAACACAGTCTTAATAGTCTATATAAGAAATAATTAATTTTTTACTTCATTTCTGTTAACATGTTCAAAAGACTGCATGATCATCACAAACTGGAACTGTGTATCTCATATAAAATAATTAAGAATATTTTAAAAAATTATTTTTGAAACATAATTTTTTAGATTCAGTGTCAAGCTTTCTTTCCCATGCATTCAGTATTTCACACAAATCCTGTGCTTGCTAAAGGAAGCTTTTAAAAGAAATGCAGTGGCTAGGATATAATTCTTATTATAAGCTGGTCTTGGTAGCAATAAAAATGATTAATGAGTTGTTCTTCAGATCAAATGAGGAAAAATAGCTTGAAAATGGTAACAATTTTGGGGGACTGTTGGTTTTTAAAAATATCTCAAACAGAGATGATAAAATAGTGGGCATCTAATGTAAAGGTACTGCTGCACCAGTGTTATTTCAGAATATCTCCTATTTTAATGTAAAGCAAGTAGAAAAACTTAACAGATGTATGTCTTAAAATATTCTACTACAAGTAGAAATCAGATAACATCACAAAGTAGTAAATAAACTTACATTTTCTAAGTAAGTTTGGTGCTAATTACAAGAATTCTTTGAAATTTCTTAAAGGCTTCTCATCTCTTTTGGCTTGAATTTCTTGCTTGTTTTGTCAGTTCTTTCTTCTTGATAATCATTACTTTACATTTATTTACTTCAAGAAGTTTTTATATCGGAGGATATGTGAAATCAGAAGAACCCAAATTTCACTTTCCCTATATACAAATGTTGCTTTTCAATATCTTCACTTAGTGATTGGAGAGTAACTCTTCACTCTTGAGTGATCTTCTGTCTAACTTTCAGGTAGTTTCTGTCCACATATCATCTTTCTTTTTTTTGGAAGGTATATCCATTATTGTATTATTAATTGTATTGTAGAACTAAATTATCTAATTACTAGAGATGTTAAGGGATATTGCAGTACCGGTGGTTTCTGATTCATGGTGATGTAGTTACAGATAAGGTCACATTTCTATACTGTATTTAAAGATAGAAGTCTATCTTTATCATCTATTAGTGGATGTAATTTTATTGTTTTAGGGTCTTTCTTGAATTAAATGAAAATCAGATCTCAAAACTTGTTTAGAATGATGAGTTTTCAAGTCAGTAGTTTATAAACACAAGTAATTAATTTCAATATAGAACTAGCACTCAAGAAGTTTATTATAGAAAACTTTTCTGTTGAAGTTTTCTAATTTAGACTTTAAGCACAGTTTTGAAGATATATAATTGTGGATTTCTATTTTTCATAATGAGTGAACAGAAGTCTCTCTTGTTTGGTCGTATGTCAGTTCTTTTTTACCTCGGGCATATATTAAAATTAATGATAGACAGGAAGATATACTCCATGGGTATATACTCTTACTGTATCATCAGCTTTTTATGGAATCCTTGGAAACTGGTGCATTTTTGTTTTCAAGTGTTGTTATTGTTAACTCAGACATTATGCTCTGCCATACACTGAGTAGTGTAAAAATAGAAAGTATACATGATACTACATCCCAGAGTAGAAAAGAATTAGGAAATTAGTAAAGTTCTCAATTTCTTTTATTATGATTAAAAATTGGCACCCTGCTTCCACTACATGGTGGAAAATAACGTTTTGCTATATTAGGGTTTGGTTTTTCGTTTCAGTTATAGAAGTAAAATAACCTGCTGAGATCAAGTGTCGATATTCCAATTTATATTCCTATGGGCCTGAAAATGAGGGAACATATACTTTTCTTGTGCCAAGGATGAAACTAGCTGCTTTAGATTCCAGGATCTAGGAATATGTGTCTGCAACAAGTTAGAAATTGGCAGGAGTAGAGTCCAGGACTCTCAACTTCTGATTCTGTATTGTAAACTATAGATGATCTCAGATGTCATTACTTAAATTTCTGCTTTGTAAATAAATATGTAACGAAAGATGATGGAGAGTTTTTGTATTTCAAAAGAAAGAGAATATAACATTGAAAGAAGTAAAAGGTAAAAGCTGTACATAAAATTTAAATAGATAGACTTTGTTCCCTCAAGGTTTCCAGGATCTCAGGTTGTTATGGCTGCCAATGTATAAAATGGTGGGTAGAAGCTAATAAACATGATATTGTTTTTTAGTAAGATTTTTATAAATGAACCTAGAGAAAGTTGACTGAAATAGGAATGTGAAGAGTATCCTTTTTCTAGCATATAAAGTATAATTCCTAGGATATAACTAAATTAAACAATTTAATTATATCTGTGATCTTGATTTTACTCACTTGCTCAGGTGTAAAACTTTTGAACTGCATTGGAGTTACTGTGCTATAAAACCTCTGTAAATTGAACCAAGATTGGACAGCTGATTGGCAGTATTAAGCATTACTAAATGTTGGAACTCAGCATTTGTTCAGAATATTAAATCAGACATTTTGTTCCACGTAAGAATAATTCAGCTTTATGAAACACAAGCACACAGCCTGTTCTCTCTGTAGAATTTAATTTAAAAAACTGTAAAAATAATAAATCCTTCATAATTAACTATAATTTCTGTTGAAAGCCTGCCCTTTCAGCTTTATTTTGCGAACTCTAAAATGTATCCAAGATACAAAGTGGAGCTGCTGCTACTCCTCCTTTAGTATGGCGTATGCTGGCTCCAGAAAGCATTTAGCTTTGGTTGCTAGGCTATTTTTAGTGAAATGGAAAAGGAAGGAAGGAAGGAAGGAAGGAAGGAAGGAAGGAAGGAAGGAAGGAAGATTTCTTTGAAATCAATTGGCAATTTTAATGGTTCATTGTACAGGTAAACTTGAGTGGATTTTCATGTCTTAATGAAAAAGGACTTTTCAAGCTTCAAGGCATTTTTGTTACTGAATTTCAAAGTCACTCAGAACACAGCAGATATATCAGACTTAAGAGAAGGTCAACAGGTTTCTTTGCAGTGAAGATTCTTGTGGAACTGTGAGCCTAGATGTGGCAGCTGGTACCAGGGATCTTCCTTAATGTAATAATGTATTATTGCATATTTCTAGTTTGATTTTGGTGAGAATTTGCACTCCCAGAGTGTTAGACGTAGACTTGCTTGCCTACCATTTAAAACTAGAGCAATGGAGGGTGGGGAGTGTGTTTGGTAAATGTACTATTTACTATATTTTATTTTATTGTAGTATTTTATGTAGTGTGAAAGAGGGATGCCTTTGAAAGGCAACTATTCAGACTGCTGTGATCATGAGTACTAAATCTATGGTTTACATATACCTACTTATGCAAAAACATTACTTATCCATAATGGTTAGATTATGTTAGTACTCTTATTTTAAAAGCATATTCTATAATGAAACAGTGAAGTCTGTTTCAGTATGATTCTTATATTATCTTTCCAAATCTGCAGCAGAGTTTTTCATACAGCAGCAGACTTATTTTTTGTGATCAGGATGATGTGCATGAAGTTTATTGTTAATTCATAAAGAACAACCTGTTTGCTAGAATATTAAAAAATTAGGTATTTACATTACTTTTTATTTTGATCATTGAGTATTTTTTCTTTTGTTTTTAGGAACAATCTTATAACAAATTAATATGTTCATAAATGTGGTGAAGTAAGAATTTTTTCCAATCACTTCTTTTTGCAACCTAAACTCTCTAGTTCATGGATTATAGTTTGTAGCTGTTCCTAAAATCTTGCAGCTTTTACTGAGCATTCAGTTGTTCACACACTTATTTCTCTATGCTTTGTGAATATTCCGGCTTAAGCAGATACCCCTCTCATTTTCATCTATGTAGTTTGTGTATAACTGAGACTTGAATTCCTCTATCTTAATTATTGGTTTATGTCTCTTCATATGAAATTCTGATGAGTTGAAAATTTTCATTCTAATCTGTATACCAGTGACTATTGAATAAATGAACTCTTGAACTTCATTGCTCTATTTTCTCTTTTCATTTTTCTTGCTGTGCAATCAGAACAGTTCCATCTTTGTAATCAGAACAAAGAAACATGAAAGGTGTAATGTTTTGTTCCAAACAGCATTTTAAACTGTGTTATTTAAGCCAACCAAAGTAACATTCCATCAACTGCTGAATCTATGAAACTAGAAAGAAACTTGCATGATAGGTAGGGCTTTGCAACAGCCTTTTGAAATTTAGCAGGTTTCCCCTTGTGTCCACTGAAAGTCTTGTCTTACCAGAGGTCTGGTCAGGCTTGTACCTGAAGGTGCAATTATGGCATCAATCCTGATGCCTCAAGCAAGTAGAGTTATGATTACACGATGAAGACCAAAGTATGGTTGTCTACACCTTTTCTTGTGTAAAGACACATTATAAATTAATAATGGAGTTCTCTCACTAGTAGTTCCTTTTCATCACCTTATGAATTATCTGGGATCATGACTGTACCAAGTAAGAATAATTATACAATAGCACAGTATACTTTAGAAATTTTTAATGGAAATATATTCCTGGGACTGAAAAATGGAGAGATTGATCCCTGATGATATAGGTAATGTGAAGAAAACTTCATTTGCTTCTAGCAAGTTTTATTGAACTTTGTGTATGTTTTAATGTTTTGAAAATTATTTCAAAATTATTTTCTCATTAGAAAGTTATTGATAATTAATAATGTATATCATCATCATCACCACCATCAGTTCTCACGACCAATCAAGTAATTTTACATCTGAATGCCTTTATTTGAGTACTCAAGGTTTGTATTTATCTCAGGCCAAATAGAGTCTGATGCATATATCACTTATTCCTTTTTTCACAAAAAATTTAAAAAATGAAGACTGCTCTTACTTATTAGCCTATTTTTGTCTTGCTTAAAATAAAAATCTGGATTCTCAGAAACATTTTTTATTCCTTACCTTATGTTTTTCTCTGTGAAAATGGTTTTGTGCAAGGATTAGCGTATGGCTGAACTCTTCCATGCATTAGATTGATTAACCCCACTTCATTATTGCCTCCAGTTATATTTTAGTTTTCCAACAAAGTAGAAATAGCTGTCGTTCTAGTTTCTGTGTTAACATACTTTTGCTAAAACAAATACGAAATCTGCTTACAAAAAGCCTCAATATAGATTTTTGGATGCAATATTTAAGGAAAAGGAGATAAAACTTTTTTAATTCAAAAGGTCGGATGTCCCCAAATTGTAGATTTGGGTACAACTAAGAAAAGTAACATTTTAGCACTTCTGTGGGTGTAAATTTGTTCAATGAATTCTATTTGCTAAATAGCTTGTATGTGCTAAGCAATGGCAATGTTGTGATGTTACTATGCTAGAACCAGACCTTTTGATCTAATGCACTTGATTTTGGGAATCTTTGTAAAGTTTATATATACTGTTCTCTATAAAAAGATTCTGTTGTAATTTCTATGTAAAAAAAAGTAAAAAACCCCCACCAAATATGTAAATAAATGAAGATGAGTGGATGGCTCAGACACGTAAATTATGACACTTATAAAACACTGTATGACACTAGTAAGCTGCCATCTCTCTTTGGAAACAATGAGTATCACTAGAGAAACAACATAATTGACACTAATCCACAGAAAGAAAGAAAAAATAAGCTATTTGCTAGTTCTCTGCTTACAGGTAGATGTATCAGCACTTGTGGACCTTTTTGTGTTTAAAGTGTGTCTCTGTTATCAAGAGAGAAACAGACTCATCAAGTTTTCCATGAAGTTAAAGCTACTCAAATTAGCATGAGTTAAGCCTGTGTAAACTCGCTGTATTTAAACTAATGTATGAATAATCAATTGTATCTCGTTGTGATGACTAAGTATCTGGACCAAGCTGATAGCCATCTTAGGACCACTTTTCATATTCAGTGTAATTCAGTCATCACCCTTTTTACCAGTGGTTTACATTGCAAACATAACAGTTGAAATGGAGTTGTGCCATAAGCAAACTTTTCTTTTGAGTTATTGGGATAGGTTTCTAGGTCATTGGATGTCTGTGAGCAGGTCGTATTCAAAGTGTGTCTTGTATAAACAGTTAACAATTCAGAATGTGATTTACTAAAATCTCAACTTTCAGAGTTCAAATAATAGCAGCTAAAAATGGCTTAAGCAGCCTGAATGGCAAAAGTATGAGGGGCATAGTGAATCTCATCTTAAAAAATGTTTATGCTTAGAGGTTCTTAACTATAATTTTGTCAGCTTGTTACCAACTTCTCACAGTATTGTTATTTTTGTTTTCACAGTTGGCATTTGCTTTAAATGTTGGGAGGGATGCAAGGAAGATCAGCTTGTTTTCCACTCATTACTAACAGGTGGTTAAGTATAAGTAATATGAGGGTAGAGTAGTTGTGGGGAATGCATTGGTGGTAAATTGATGATGATGTTTTCCCAAAAGCATTCACTGCAAATTTTGGCTTAACTTTCAGGAATTTCAACCATATTAACATGTGGTAAGCTGAATGCACCTGAGGAACCTGACTAATTTTACTACTTCTAGGTTAAATAGAGTTGTAAAAGCAATGCAGTATTTAGGTTTTTTGGTTGTTTCTGTCATGGTATTAGTATCCATCCAGGACATACTAGGAATTGTTTGAAGCAGTATCTTCAGATTTACTACACTTTGAATATAACTAGTATGATTAACTTCAGAGCTTTATTTCCTAATTAGAGAGGCCAACTACATTTGGAGCCCCAAGCAGCAAAAAGTTTTTGCTTCTTTATAGGTTTTTTTTGTTGCCATCAGTTGTATTAAGGATGACCCAAACTGCAACAAAAAAGAACGGATGTAGAAACAGTCTTTAACAATTTGCTACTTTTTTTTTTTAACTCTAATTACTTTGTTTAGATTTTAATTGTGTGATAGTTTATATGTATAATGGTGTTTGTGGCAATTGATTTCCACAATGTGTGTGATTGTGTAGGAACAGTTTGGGTGTTTGCTGTTCGTTTTCCAGAGCTGTTCAGATGTGACACCAGGGGACTAATGGCACAACTCACATCCTGAGTCCAATAGATTGTGGCATACTGAGTTCTTTTTTAGGGATATGTCATAGCTGCGTAGGAGGTGAAAAAATGTTTCTTCACTTCTGCCATAGTATCATCAATGTCTCGCACAGTGTCTTTAATATGTTGACAGCTCGGTGAGTCCTGAGTACACTCATTTGGTTATTGGTTTGAATTTTTATCCCTGTGAAGGCTTTTTTTTTTTTTTTTTTTTTTTTTAGCATGAAAATTACGCAGTTTTGGACTCTACTGTCTACTGCCATGGAAACAGAAAAGTATCTTTAATGGATAACTGTTGAAATACCAGTATTATTACTTTTGTATCCCTTTTATCCCTTGTTGAGAATACTTTCATGATGACTTGGACTTTGGTCTTTCTGTACACTGGATGCACTTGGGTTTTCTACATTTTGAGTGTATGGCTAGTTATGATTATTATTCTCTCTTTGTAGGGAGGCATTGCATCAGAATTTTGTAAACAATTGTGAGGCGGTTCATCAGTAAACTAACTCTGAATAGTGTTAGGTCATCTGTTTATATACTTGTATCCAAGCTCCAATTTCAGGGGAAAATGAGAAAATTGAATAGATTTTCTTAGTTGGGGTTGTTCAGACTCTGTATTTGGAGCAAGGTAGGCATTTTCCTATTTGTGTTTCTACAGAGGAAGGAGAAATATAGGTTTCTGTAGCTCTGAAAACCTTTGCCACTACCATGGGAACTGGGGCTCTTGAGCAGTAAAATATGACTTTCTAATGTAGACAAGGCCATAGTTACCCATATCTGTGCCCTGATAAATCTTAAACCACTGGAAGGCATGATGCACCTTGAGACTGCTAAAAACCCAAAACCAGAGCAGTAATGGTTTGAAGTCTGCTCCTTAAGCAGCTTGTAACGGAAGGACATAACAGTGCACTGGAAACTGCTCTGGCTGCTTAAAAGCTTCAGCTTGAAAATCAGAGGAGTGGTAATACCAGCAACTTATTAAACAAAGCTGTTCAGAAAATGACTGCACTGTCATCTGGGAAAACAAACCGACATTTAGGTTTGTGGAGTTTTTCACTCTATTTTCTATTTTATCAGAGCAGCATTTCCAGTCAAAGCCTGTTTTGACAAACATACGTCAATTTACCATATTGGTAAGACTCCTGATTAACCCAAGTAGGGAGATGGAATGGAGGGGAAATTCAAACAAATGAGTTATGCATACCTTGTTCCATCTAAGAAACTATGGTGGGTATACCAGACTTATTCAAAGAGTACTGTTACATGAATTATTCAGGCTTTAACTTTTATTTCATTGGTTTTGTAATACCTCACATTGCTATAATCCTGCAGTTTCATGCATTAAGAAACAACACAGGGGAGTAACACTTCTTTTGTGACAACCAACTATCTGACAGCAATTATGTTATCTCAGTCAGTGGAGTAGAGCTGACAGCAAAATCACGCTTATTTTTCTTAAATCTTTCCACTACTAAAATAGGAAGATAGTTGGAGTTAGTTTGTATTCTCTAAATGGAAAATAAAATGTAGCCACTTGATTTGGGCTTGCATGTTTGGGTTTGGAACCTGCTGATCACAAATGACTTTTGTACAGGTTTTTGTAAAAAAAATCAGAGATTTTGATTCCATTTGATTAATTTAAGTATGTGCAGAAGTCATATAAATCTCTCAAGACTGAGTTTTTCATTTTAGCACATGGAGTTGCAGAACTTGCTCCTCATTTTGAGTTCTCCACTGGAACTAGCAAGTAAGACTGTGAGACCAGACAATAAGCCCATGAGATATATGTAGCCTATAGTAGATATATGAATCAAAAATACATCTGCCTTTATATCCTTGTCCACTTTGAATATAATGATATCTGTGGATTTATTATACTGCTGAGGCTTACATGAAATAAATGCTGGAAGGTTTTATTTGAATGGGAGCTTTAAAAAAAAACAGCTACAGAAAAAAAGCCCCAAAAGCCATCCAATAAAAACCACAATAATGATCGAGCTATTATTTGTCTCTTAAAGAATCAGAATTGATTTAAAATATAACTAAAATCATTGTGATGGTGGAAGTTTTACTTGGTGCCTGCTAAAATTAGTCATGTTTGGCATCCAAATGGATTTTGGTACAAGGCATTGGCCTTCTAGATGACATTCTTAGAGGAGCTTCTCTACCAAATATAAGTAAACCTGCCAGACTTCAGATATGGAAGCACTGCGATGTATTAGGTTTAGCATCAAGAGCTGTGTAGGTTAGAAAGTTGCAGTCATTGTTGCAAGGAAGCAGCATTAAGGGGGGTACCTGGTTTAGCAGACTGAGTTAAGAGTATGTTTTAAGAAATTTGCCTTTTTTATCTAGGCGTTACTTTTAGCAGCTGAACATAAGCTTTGTAAGGGTTTGTTTTGTCCCATGATGACAAAGGAGTGATGACAGTGGTAAGTCACCTGTGATAGAAGATGGAAGGTGCACACGTGTGTGTGCATGCTAATTTTGAGATTGTGTATTGCTCTTGAAGCAGTAATGAAACTGTGCCCTAATGAATAGGAGATCTGGGTAATTTATTTTGTGACTTGTTCAAGTGATCTTCTGTTGTGCTCTGTTCAGTTGCATTTTGCTTTATTTTTCATGCTCATAACTATAATTGTTTTTTAAAAAAAATAAGTGAAGCAGTTCCTTAGAACTGTGTATCATCATCATGGAAAGGAGAAAAGATTTAACAAAATATCTGGTGGTGAACAAGTAAAGTGAAATTGTCACATGTGATCCTTCTTCCTAGGCAGATGATCTATATTTTTTTTTTCTGACCTTCTGTTAGAGGTTGTTGAATTGATATTTTGATTTTGCCTGAAACTGTTCTCCTGATCAGTTGGGTTTGGCCAAATCCCAAGCTTCCATCCAAAAAGGATAGTTGTGTTAAAATTTCTGATGGAAAAGTGCCTTAAGGCTGGAGAATTTTTTATTTTTTTTTGTTAAATCCCAGGGTATAACAAGCAATTCTGTGGCTTGAGCCCTTTCCTGCCACGTGGACATTTCAAGTCTTGAGTTTCTATTCACTTTGATGCAGACAAAAAGCCTTTAAACTGAATCTGCATTGATTGCCAAGCTGCTAGTTATTCCTTTGTGAGTAACCCTTGTAAAGTTTTTCCTTTCTTTTTGATTTTTCTTGAAGAAACATTTGTTCTGGGCTTCATCCTGAATATGTATCTCACATCTGGAACATTATTTTCTGCTTAGTTCTGTCTAGAAAACTACCAGGTGTCTGATGTTTATTGCCAATGCCAGGGCATTATCAGAGAAGGTTTAGTGGTGTGAAGTGATGATAGTTTTAGGATAGTTGCAGAGGTGGAGATTCATTCTTAGTTGATGAGTTGAAGAGATGTTTTCTGCAGAGCCCAGAAGAATCTATATTTCATCATGGGTTTTTGAATATTCGCTAGGCAGATCATCAAAGAAAAAAAAATCACATCAATGTCTTAGAAATATTTTTGTGTTAAACAAAGTCGTACACTTGAGGTTGGCTTTATCTACTTTCCCACATCCCATATGCTGATTAGTTTAATACCTGTGGCACCTGTACACTGTGGTTACCTGTACACTTTGATTGGAGCTATATCTTTATGCAATAACTTTTTGTTGTTGAAGGATCTCGAAAAATTATTTATTCAAGGGACCACAAAAGACAGATATCCAGTAGTACAGGGAAGTAATTTATCTTCTGGAATGGTGTGGGTGAGTGTCATGAAGGCAGAGGATCTGTTCCTCTTCAGGTGTATATTTCAGAGAAGGTCTGACTATTACCATGGGTTTCTGTAGACTTCTGAATTTAAGGTAGTCATTTCTTTGCAGAGAAACAATTACTGACCATGATTTCTTGTTGTCTCTAGTAGGAAATATTTCCTGTTAAGTCCAGTTTTAAAATGTTCTGCCTTCAAGACAGCATTTCAAAGGATTTTCATTTTCATTTTCTTTCAGAGACAACATTTCTCAGGGAAGTTTCATTGCAATCATCTGTTACATCATTGATTGTTGTGGTCATTTATCATTGAATAAGAATGTTTTTCTGGGATATTTTGGTTCTGCTGAACTTCCAGGGAAAACATAGTATGTTTGCCAACCAGTGAATATGTGGCCATGGAGATACTCTAGCCCTTGGGATGGGATTCACCTGATTGAATGAAAATTTTTGCTATGCAAATACCAAAACATAGGCAATTTATAGGTTCACGTTTTGAAACAAATGCAATTAACAAAACCTATTTATTTCTAGGCAGTAATTCATGAGATCCTGAAATAGATGGGTCCGCCAGCTGTGAAGGGAGCCAAGGAGAACTGCATCAGATATATGCTCTAGAAGTCTTATTGACTATAACATAGAGACTTCACTCTAGAAGTAGATTGCTTCTGATTCCTGACATACTACACGGCAGGCCTGAGGAGAACTGAGACCCGCAGTATTACTGTGGATGCTAGAACAAAGCTTTCTGCTTCCCAGTTTCCAGTGCCTGGACAAGCAGCAGGCTGTCCGGCAGAGCTGTGAGCTTCAACCTTCATGAGCCTCAGATCATAGTGCAGCCTGTCGGGGGATGCACCATCACACCCTTACGCCGCAGTGGCAGCTCAGCTTCCCAGAGTCTCTTGCTCTCAGCAGAGCCGAGGAGAAATCCGGATTCTTCTCTCATTCAGATTTCTGAAGAAGAAAGAGTGTTTTAGGGTTCAATAAGTATATTCTGAACTCTAAAATTTCATGCCATTTACCTGCTGTTTTCTCCCTTCCATTTTATTGATCCAAAACATTGTGATTATCTTGATTATAGATATCATCACTAACATTAATTGTCTTTTATAGTACCTGAACTATAGAAATTTCTGTGAAAGAAACCTGAACCATTTAGTAATGTTTCGTTATTTAGGAGATTTTGAGAATTTCAACATTTTAGGGTTTTACCTCTGTCCTAACAATATACGAAATATTTTCCGTAGTAGTTTCTGGTTTACTCAGCTTTAAATTTAGGTTGCCCAGAGAAGTTGTGGATGGCCCATCCCTGAAAGTGTTCAAGAACAAGTTGTATGGGGCTTTGAGAAACCTGGTCTAGTGTAAGGTGTCCCTGCCCATGGCAGGGAGGTTGAAACCTGATGATCTTTAAGGTCCTTTCTAACCCGTCCGTTCTTTGATTCTACGAAATGTCTCAGGACTTTAAGAAAAGTCTTGGAGCTATTTACAGTTTACAAACACTGCCATTAAAATCCTTTGTGACTTTTCAAAGGAGGTAATTCCATAGAGAAATTATTAATTCTGAACAATAGATATCAAGTAGTTAACATGAACTGACAAAAATATAATTTTAAAATCTGATTACTTTAAGTTGTTTGGAAACTGTTGACAAGAGTTTCTTTTTTTCTTCCCCCCTTCCAGTTGCATTCATCAGTAGATGACATTCTGTTACACAAATAGGAGGCTTCTAATAGGTGATGTCTATTTGCACTGACATCTTTTTATTTTATTAACAGTGGCAACCCTTTTCCCCTTCACTTCCTCCACTTTAAATTTCTCTCTTAAAATCCCTCCATTAGTCTCAGCAGTTGGATTAGTACTGTTTTACAGAAATGAACATACTCAGTTAATGTATAACTCAGAGCCTCTGACATGCTCACAAATAGCTGTTTCTTCTATACGGTTATTAATTGTGCCTTTTCCAGTCATATTAAGTCCTTCTGTATAGCCTGTCAGGGGCGTCTATATCCAGGACTAGGATGCAGGAAATCACGTTTTTAGCCCTGCTTTGGACAAACTGTCCATCCTCGTAGTGCTTCTATTATGCTGTCTTTAAAGTGAGGGTGATGCTGATCTCTTGTGTTTAGGTTCAGCTTGGAACCCACTAAACCTAGGGCCTTTTTACTGTGATTTTACAGCATGAGGCCAGTGCTCATCCTCCTCCACAAACATGCTGCAGTGGCATGGACAAGCTCAGTCCCCTCCAAAGTGGAGACTGACCCACATTCCTCTCCTGACTGAGACCTCTGTGCTTTGCCCACACTGCTTCATACTGCTAGAGTCCCAATGTAACATATTCACTAGAGTCTACAGACTATTGTAACCAATAAGACACATAAAATTTTTTGTAGTTACTACAGTCTTTTTAACCTAAATATGATGGAAGCACTTTGTCCTTGCTTTGAACTTTAGTAGCAATTTCAAAGAATAACTGAATAGCTTTTAAATTATGTATTTTAAAATCAAATCTAACTATGTTCTGAAATTAAGAAGTGCAAAGTAGAAATACAGAGGCAACTTGCAATGCAATTTTGGGCAGAAATTAAAAACTAGCTTTGGGGTTTTTTTCCATTAAAGCTGACATGGAGATTTCAGGAGGCAGCCAGAGAAATTCAGTGGAAGATACTTATTCTCTCTCAATGCATGACATTTTCCCAGTGGAGGGTCTATAGATTCTGCTCATATCAGAATTTGAGTCTGGTAGTAATACTCTGCTTCCTTGATGTCTTTATGTTTCCAAGTAGGGCATATTTCTATGACAAGTTCTTTAGATTTTGGGTCCTTTTATATATATCAGAACTAGGCTGGAACAAGAAGCCACAAAATTGATCCCATTAGCTCCAGTGGAAAAGATTTATGTGTATCTGCTTTAGGTAGATTATTTGGTAGGATGGGACAATGTGTAAAGGTACTGTTCTTTGAAAACTTGTTGATTCCAAATGTTGTTTAACAATGTTGCTCCTTGAGGGGGGAAGGTGTGAAGCTGGAAGCAGTCTGGAATAAGATTTTTGTTTTCAGATGGACATGTCACAATTTTGAATTTCTTTTCCAGTTTTGAAGCAGATCTTTATCTCAAGTTGTCAGTTGCTTTAATTTTAATATTATAAAATTTCATTCATGTTTGAAAATAAACATTTATTCTTTGACTGAATTATTTCATTTGTCAGAACATGGAGGATTTAAACACTAAGTCATTGATGATTATGTTCATTTTAGTGTGACCAGGTGTTTTTTCTACTGGTGTTGCTCAATTTGGCCTATTAGGGTAGAAAGAAAAGCTTTTAATCCACTCAGTTTTACTTTTCATCTCAAGGTTTCCATTTATTTTGTTAAACAACAAAAAATTATGTTCTTCTTTGCTCTAGGAGCAAAGGCCAGCCGTCCTACTTCCAGGTAGTTACTGGTGCTATAAAGATTCAGATTCAAGTCCTTTTTCAGATGCAAACATCCTAGGTGACACTGCTGTTCCCTTATTCACATTATGTATCTTCAGACTTTGGTCTTCAGTATTAGGTGTCCTGAGTAGTTTATGAGCTTTCAGAGTGAAGTCGGAGTACTCATCTTCCAAACTTAGTCATACAGAGTAAATAGGTTCTGAGCTCTGTGTGTCAGTCCTTCTCAATTAGGTCAAAAACTGAAAAAAGGGAAATTTAGGTTAGATGCAAGGAAGAAGTTCTTTACTGTGAGGGTGGTGAGGCACTGTGATGTTGCTCTGGAAGTGTTCAAGGACAGATTGGATGGGGCATTGAGCAACCTGGTCTAGTGGAAGGTGTACCTGCCCATGGCCACAGATTTTAGTGAAGAATCTGGTAAAGAATGATCAAGACCATTCCATTCTGTGTGTAGAGAAGTGAATTTGGCTTGCATATCAAATCTGAACAAGATTTATATCAGAGACTTCTGCTTTAGTTGAATGTAGAAACAGTGAACTATATCAAAGGCCTCTGAAAAACAAATAGGACTTCTGCTACACTGTGAGCTTCATTGAAAAAGAAGTAGATTAATTTCAGATAGCTTTCTAAGTTAATAATGTCCTTTCTGTTTGTTCATTTGTTTGTCCTGACTGCCCATAGGAGCTAGACAAGCTTGAATTTATGTTCTGATAAAAAGAATGACTGCTATATGTTTCAGCTATGCTATGTTGCTATTCAAGTGTATGTGAATCTGCAATGGAGATATGTTTTGACACAAATGCATGCAGCATTTCACCTGCAGTATTACAAGTGAAGCACCAACATCTATGGTAACAGTACAGAGGAGCAGCCCTCTGCTCATCAGACATCCAGAGTAATAGCACGTGAGAGTTAAAAACTGAAAGCACGAAAGGCAGATCAGGCCCTGGGTTTGGAAGCTAGAGAAATCTAAAACATTCAGTTGAAGGCTGTCATTAGGAGGCGATTACAGAGTGAAATTTGCAACCACCTTTTGCAACTGTTCAGTGCTCTAGGCTGATAGCAGTGCTGTCACTGCAGCATCACCAGGCACAGGCAAAAGTTGCTGTGGAAATCCCAGGGATAATTTTACAGCTTTTCAATCTCTGTTATCTTTCAGCTTCTAATAACATTTGTTGGTATAATAAATGCATAGGAAATGTAAGATATTTAAAGAGGGTTTAATATTAATTCTTGGAAAATGTAGTTTGTTCTCTAGGAGCATACCCGTTGGCTGTTCTGAGTGCTGGATCATACGGTAGCACCTCAGCCTTCACTGGGTCTCAGAAGTTACTGCTGCAGTACAAGCAAATAGATCCAGAGGATGAAAATGCTTTTGATTTCTGTTTTAAATGTGCAAGTTGAACTTGTATGTTCTGCAAAGCGGTTTTCAGGTCAAGCTTCAAATTGAAAGGTGGAGTGGAAATCCTGGTGTGAGAAAAATCAGCTGCTGATAGTTGAGGATGCTAAGCAAGTCAGTTTAAATTTAGTTGTTCCCATATGGTTGCAGTTTTGTAGTATAGGTAGGTTTCCTAGCACAGCTAACCTAGGTGGCTGTCCGGGTCTGGCTATAATTCTAGTCCAACCAGAATAGCCTGTTTGGGACGGAGTTGAGTCCTGGGGTGGAAAGATTCGTCTCAAGAGTTGACAGCAGTACTGTCTCCAGAGTGGGAACAGGTCTGAAGAGCATAAGATTGATGTTTTGGGTGGATAAGGATGCTGTTGTGGGAGCAGTCAATTCAGTGGATTTTTGTCCTGGTTTTTTCAGAATGAGCTACTTGTTTCTCCATGCTCCTTCTCGAAGGAGTTAAAGATCACTAGCTTAGGGGAAAGTGTCCATGCCTGGTCAGAGGAATGACGTCTATTACGTTGTAGGAAGGTATCAATGGCAGGTCTGGAATTTGCCTCGTTTAGTATCACCACAGATATAATTGGGCATCTGTAATAAATTAAGAGATGGTGCCAGACTTGACAAGGAATGGTAATGCTGTTAATTCTTTTAGCCAAGCAGACAGTAAAGGGAGGAGCCATAATTGTGGAAATGTTGTGGTCCACCAGCCTTGAGGAATATGTTTTGTTTTGTTTTGGTTTTTTTTTGTCAGTTTTGTATTACACATTTTGAGAGAAAAGACACATTTGGAACAGCCATGGTTCTTCAGTTTGACTCACTACTCTGCAAAATGTATGTGATGGCTAGATGGCTGAAGAAGTTGCTGGTGGCTTTGGCTCTGTGTGCTGATATACTTCTCTGTACATGACCAGAAGTTATAGGCTACACTGTATTTTCTGGTAGCTACAAGGTGAAATTTTTCTCTTCTGTTAAGTTCACAGTTAGCCTGAATTGAATCTGAATGTTTCTATAAATTTTTAAGGAAGGATATATGTGATTGATGGCATATTTGTTTTATTCAAGTTTACAAGTCTGTTATGTGATTAAAGTTAAGATGTGACAAGGCAACGGGGGTGAGGGCTGTCTTCTCATGTCCTCTTGAATGCTCCACATTGTTGGGGATGCACAGCTGGGAAACAGTACAGGAATGAGGGTACAGCAAGTAGGGGGTAAAACGAGATGTGAGAAACAGGGGAAGGAAGACTGTAATCTGAATAGGTTAAAAAAGTATAGGTGGTCGATATATAACCAGTTCTCTATGCTGAAAGAGCTAGACTAGAGGCAAAGCAGGATAAAAACAAAACAAAACAGATCATGAAATCACTGCATAAATGTACTAGGTAGGATGGGAGATTCCTTATAAAGATCAAACTTTTTTCTTTTTTAATTTCACTTTGAGGTTGTGTATTTAAAAGCTGTTTGTTCTAGTCTGTGTTCTAATAAAACTTAGAGATTAAAAGCTTCTTGGTGGTTTTGAGAATGAATCAACTCTGAGCTCCTCCAAAACCTAGCAGATATTTGCAATCTTGTAAGACTTTATGGAACACTTTAATTTTTTATTTTGATTTTTTTAGGTAAAGAGTAGGTTTAGCTAATGGTGGCCATGAAAGGCTGGGTAGTCTCTGTTGACTGTGTCTCCACTATATCATTGAAAGACTCAGAAATGAAAGATTTATACATTATTAGTGAATAATAAAGTGGACCTGAACTGATTCTGCTCATTTTCTCATAGAAGCTATGAGTATAGTTCTGCTTATTTTCTGGTTAGTAGCTAAATGTCTGGACTAAATAGTCTTTCCAAGACAGTCAGGGTGGGATAAATGTTTTGTTTGGGTTGTTTTGTGTTTGTTTGAGTTTTTTTCTCTCTAGGAGTATTAGATGGCATAAAAGGAATCTGCCAGTTATAGCCATTTTTTTCTTGAGTCAGTCTTGAAGGAAGAGGAGTTCCAGAGAAGCAAGGCTGTTTGTGCTAATGTCCCTCACAAAGGTTTTAGTTGAGCAACCGCTTGTCACAGTTTCCTGTGATTGTCCCATATCATTATTGTCAAATTCTACTGATTACCTTAAAGTCAAGATCCTTGGGTCATGTAACTTCCTAAGAGCTTGTTTTATTTCTGAGTATTCCAAGTTTTCTTGGGTAGCAGAGATGGGGTGAAGATGAAAAGCCCTTGAGGGTCTGGCCCAATTTAACCTCAGACTCAAAAATAAGCAGAGAGCAAATTCAGTAAAGAAGCACAGCTTTGTGATACCAATGATAGAAAAAAATTACTGTCTTACTCTGAATTAGAAATGTTTCAGACTGTGTCCCTCAAATTCATGGTCTTATTTTCTTGTCTCATTGTTTAAAAATCAGTTCTCCAAGCAGCTACCCCTAGGATTTCTGAATTGTGTTTAATACCACAGATTCTAAGACCTTGCAATCTGTAGGCTGAACAGAACTCTTGTCTTTCTCACAGGGAAGTTTGGGGAAAATGTGATCTTGGAAAACCAAAGCAGCCATGCATTCCTTCTCTTTCTGTCTCTCCATTTCACTATATTCTCTCAAATAAATTACACAAATACTTGTGTACATGATAGCAGACTTCTTATACTTTATTCTATTTCTTCCCTGGTTAAAGAGCATTCCCAGGCCACACTTAGTTACTCTTCAAAAAGGAAAGAACAACTTAATATTTAGTGACTTGCTGTTTTCTGGTTCAGTAGTTCCTGCTAATCCACATCCCATAACTCATGACATTAATTGCGTATGTAACTTTTAAAAAATAAATAAATGAAAAAAAGAAGTAGATAATTATACTTTCTTTGGTGATACTGCCTTGCTTTTATTTATTTTTTTTTTTATATAAATGGGTTTGGAGATTAAAGTGGAAACAGCAATCATTTGTGAAAGAGGAATGTAATGTTATTTAAAACGTTAAAAATTATTAATGATACTGTTTATATAATGATATTAAAAATTCTTTTCAGGACTTTCATATGAATTAATGTCATTGCATTCATGCTTTATTACACAAATAAGTATTTTTCTAAATAAGCTAATGTATTCATACTAACAGCACAAACTTCAGCTTTTCTGATAGATTGTCTATATTGTCATCTTATACAGAAACAATAATATCCCTAATTAATAAAAAATATGGAAATATATTTATTTCCCTAGGATTATCCATTTCTCAATCAGTTTTCCTTTGGAGTCTTGTATCTCCAGAAATCTTGCTTGTTCATGAAGAAAACTAAGATATATTTTACTCTTAACAAATCTAATTTTTCTCAGATTTCTTGTATTTCTAATCAATTCTGTTCAAGGAGTGTTGGTGAATCACATGGTTAATGTTAGAAATCAGTTAATTGATACAGATTTTCCATAGTAAATGTTTTTGTGTCAGATATAACAAAAAGAAGAAATCCCTTTATTTTGTACATCATTTAACACGAAATTGAAATGTAATAATTTTATTAATTTCTTTATTTCCTTTTCAGTGATTTTTCTAGTATGTATGAAACAGGTTTATTTATCTTTGGTTACTACTTAATTTTATTGTGTTTTTAATCAAGAGAAACTTTCATATGAAAATGGTTTTTGTAATTATAAAAAAATGTTGTAATGTATCTGTTTATGGTATTGCCAGTGAACACATGAGACTCTTGCATTAGGAGATATTTGAAATCTGCTGCACCTGAAACCAGGAAAGATTTATATGTTGTTCAGCTATAAAAGAAAACTAAATCCTTGCTCTGCAAGGTGTCTCTGACATATCATATGAGAACACATCTTATGTAGAGTGGCTGAGGAAGCTGGAGGAGATTTGCCTGGAGCAAAGGAGGCTCGGAGGGTACCTTATAGTTCTCTACAACTACATGAAAGGAGGTAGTAGACAGGTGTGGGTTACTCTTTTTTCACAGGCAATGAGTGACAGGACAAGAAGAAATGGCCTCAAGTTGTGTCAGGGACAGGGAAGGTTTAATTTAGACATTAGGAAGTATTTCTTTGCTGGAAGAGTTTTCAAGCATTGAAACAGGCTGTCCAGTGAAGTGATGGAGTCACCACCTCTGCAGGTATTTAAAAGACATGTAGATATGTCAGTAAGAAATATGGTTTAGTGGTGGACTTGGCAATGCTGGGTTAACAGTTGGACTTAATCATCTTAAAGGTCTTTCCAAACTACATTATTCTATAATTCTATATACTACATTTCCTAATTATTAGTTTCTAACTAGGATAAATCTCTTTTGTCCCAGTTCATTGGCAGTGTAATTTCTGTTTGCCTTCACTATTGAAACTAGCCAGTAACCTAAAATTTCTTGAAAGTAGTGCAAATGGCTTCTTTCAATATGTTGTGCCATTAGCAAGAAAGTAAAAGTAAATTTAATATACTGTGTTCTTGAGGAGCATATTTCAGAAGGGATGGGTTTGCATAACTAAGCAGAGGGAACATGCTCTTTCCCTTTGTGGACTTTCATGTATTAAATGAAGAATTAAATGAAGTTAATAACAAGTTAACGACTCCTGCCACTTTGGAATACGGAAGCTTTCTGAATACAACAATAGAATTACACACAGAATTGCACACATAATTAATAAGGTTTGAAAAGACCATAGAGATTATCAAGTCCAACCATTACCTAAGTTAACAACCTATCCGACATCAGTCTAACATCTCTACCATCTAAACCATTTAAACCACCTAAACCGTGCCACCGTGTTCATCATCTAACCTATCCTTAAACACATCCAGGGACGGTGACTGCACCACCTCCCTGGGAAGCCCATTCCAGTGGGAAATCAGAAGATTGAGTGTAGTTTAGGATTCCACTTAGTTTTGCAAATTATCCTGCTATCCTCTCTCCATTAACCATGACTATGATGGCTAGTAATACTTTTAAAATAGACTGTTTAGGTGCTTTAATTTCATTCTAAGTCAGGTGGTAAAAGAAATAGAAGCTGACTTCAGATACTTCATTGCTTTGTGATACAACATGCAGGAAGATAAATAGTACGGTTTGTAAAAATATACCTAATGTTTAAATATTACGTTCTAAAAATAAAGATTATCCAGGCAAGGGAGTATTGAATTAATTCTTTGGTAAGTTAGGTGTTACGTGAAATACATTCAGTTACATTTATAAACAACATCTATGCCCATCCTATTGTGCCTTCAATGTTCAGTGACATCTTCAAAGAAATCTCATTCTTAAAACCCTTTTATTTACTTATTCAAAGGGAAATGCATTAGGCAAATTTATACATAAGTTAAATGAAAATAGAATCTGTCTTGTGATGCCTTGGTATTTTTTGAATGTGACTAAAATTTAGTTTGGTCATTCACAAAGCCTTTTTATGGAAAGGTAACAAAGTCTTTTTATGGAAAGTAGGCATTATTGTGAAAATGAAGACACAGAAATTACTTAATTCTGGAATCTATTGCCTGATGCTTCTGTTTGTTTGATTGGTTGGTTAGTTTTTTTTTGATTTTGTTGAAGAGAAACATTGAGCAATATTTTGCATAATGTTTGTGCTTTGCTGTCAGAACTCAGAATCAAGAATATGCCAGGCAGAACTAAGGTGTTCAAACATAGAAAAAATAATTTCCTAATATTTCCTAAGTCGATAAGGTTCAGTAAGAAAACGTATTTTTTTATGGTTATGTAAAATAAAAAAAGAGCAAATAAAAATTGTAATGGCAATACCTTTAATATGGACAGCAGCATTTTTAGCATTTCAAAGTAAACTGAGAAAGTGAAGAGAATTGCAAAGATGGGGAGGGGATTTTTTCAGTGTAAGATGATACTTGCTAGATGATAATTCAATATATTCAGCTGTGACTGGTGCTATCTAAGTAAGCTTGGATGCAGAGACCAGCTTCTTCTCAATATTCCTGTGTACAACATAAGCTATTTTAGATACTAAGAAATTGGAGATCAGTGAATTTAAGTATATTAGAAGAAACATGGGTCAAGAGTAGAAGGTGGTATTTAGGCAGAAATCTCCCATGAAATCCGTGTGTTGCAAGATCAGAACCATCAGACTTGTACAATATAATCAGATAGGAAGAGAAATGCAGATTATTAAATGAATTTACTAAAATCAAGCTACCATACACATGTAAAGTTTCGACTTTGGAAAAATGTGTATTGTGAACAACCTAAACTTCCTCCCTGTCCAAAAAATACCATACAAAAGTAATATATCCGGTAAAAGATACTGTTATTATGATATAGGCAAATCTATTTAATCATCTTGTGAATCTGAACAGATATAAATTATTCCAGCTACAAGCTAAGTTGCTGTAATTCTACTGACAGTCAGATTTGTTCAAATAAAACCATGTAGCAAGAAACAAATCTAATGTTTTAAATGTACTGTGAGACCTAGAGACAAAATGTCAGTGCCCACAAACGGAAGGGAACACATTTTGCAGTTAACATAAAAACATTTGCAATACAAAGGCAAGGACAACAGCACAAAGGATGTGATGCTGTGCTTTCAAGAAAAGCAACCATTTTGCAGAACCATAACCCACTTTCATAGTTTACCGGGAAATTTAACGCTGTAGAAGTGCCAATGACAATGACAGCGCAGGAACGTAGGAGGACTCTCTGTCTCTTAAATGTGCCATCAAAGTGAGGTTCTGCAGGAGATGAACTTGTGATGTAAGGCATAAATGGGCAAAAAGTAGAGTTAAAAATAAACACCAAAGTTGAGTGCCCTGTAATCATCATGAGAATGGAAAAATAAGTGAGCAAAGAGAAAGCCACCGCGTTTCAGAACAAGTACTATTATTACTTATGGGAACAGGGAATAATGGAAGCTATTGCTTTTCTGAGTTCACATTATATCCTTTTCCCCTCTGTCCTGAATATAGCAAAACTTCCTTTTAAAAATATTTTTCTTTCAAGTTTTTAATTAAATTTTACTTTTCTGATGCATGTTATGAGATATTGAAAACATTGTTATTAAAGTCAGACAACACTAGCATATAAATGCCCATATTCTATTGTTTCCTATTAACAATGAGAGAAAGTAAAAACACGATCAGAAACTTGGAAACATTGAGACGTCAAGTGATAGGACACTAATAAAGAAGCTGGGAGTGTATAGAACTTTTGAATACAAGAGCTGTATCACAGGAAAAACAGAAGACTTTAATAACAAAGACACATCATGGGGTTTAGGTGCCTATTTAGGATTTTATCACCTTTGAAAGAAATACAAAGTTCTGCATTTTGAATTCTCCATTGTCTAAATACTTGTTTTGGGAAGTTTGCCTTTGTGGCACATATCAGAGGACCCTGCACTTTTATGTGCTGGAAAGATGATGCAAGACTTGCCAAAAACAAGGTAAAAGGAGTGTAATAACAAGGTAAAAGGAGTGTAATGTGATCACCTCTACTGACTGTATCTGTTTGGGTACTGTTGCAATTAAACACAAAGAGTACCCTTGAGAAGAAGACGACTTTTGGAAACTGGGAAAGGCATTACAGCAGGAACCACAATACCTGAAATGAGAAACCAAAAAGGAAAATGTCATTTTTGCATGGGATTTGGTCCCTGCTTCTGGAGCTGAATTGCTTAGTAGAAAGAAATCTGGGTGTTGGAGTGTCCTGGGAGGACGATCTTTTTTTTTTTTTTTTAAATCCTATTTCGAACTAAAAATGTTTATAAATGTTAAATGTCAAATGAAATTTAATAGATGAGGAAGAAGATTCCTAACAAATGCTGACCATAGCATCAGAGAGCATGACGTGGCAGCCAAGTCACGGTGACTACTGGAGGACCACAAATCTTTAAAGAAAAAAAGCTTCATACTTTTCTGGACCAACATGAGTGATACTTTTAGTACTGAAATATACAAAAGTAAACGCTGCAGGAGGGAAATGAGAAGAATAAAAGACAAGTAAAACATGGAGCTACCATGTTGTTGTTGTCCCAAGTTTGATGCTATGCTATCTGAGCAGGATGTATCTCTAAATACTGGCTTTCACTTGGATCACTGAGCAACTCATTTTTTGATAGACTGGTAACTGCTTGGATAGTTTTTTTCTCCATAAGAATGTAAGTTGATGTGAAACTAACTCACCATTAAGCATTTGCTTGTCAGCTCAAACAACCTTTTATTTAATACCTTTACACAGAAGACGGAATATATATAAATAATGACAGGCAAAAAAGCTCTTCTCTGGTAAAAACTAAAAATTTTAACTCCAGGATACTAAGGGATTAATTTTTCATTATGTTAATATACACTGGACTTATTCGCTATTGTTCTAGTATTGTAAATTCATTTATGTCTTAACACTCATATTTAATGAGTTTGTCCACTAGTTTATTTTAGATCTGTAATGTTTCTAGATAGATCTGTCCTGGCAGTCTGTAGGTGTGGGGAAGGAGATGCTAAACCCCTTCTTTTTGTGAAGACAAAATGTCCACAATTCAAAACATAAAGTGTCATAATTATTCTAGGGAAGGAACTTCACTCAGCCTGTCATGAGTTAATGCCAAAGCCATTTTTGTAGCCACTATTTGAGAGAGAAGACATCTTAATTAAACTCTGCCTTTATTGAAGACATCAGAAAAACTACTGGCAGAGTGTGTGTGCTAACTGCAATCATGCATCCTGCTGTCACCACTGACAAGGAAAAAAGCAATAAAAGTGGGCTGCAAATGGCTGCTGTCACACAAATTGCTGTGGAAAAAAGACTTGTGGGGCTGTTGCTTTGTCCATTTAGTATATCTTTGAATTTTAAGCAACAACCTCTAATAACCACAAGTCAAAATAATTTTTTCCATAATACGGCATAATAGGACGTGTCACACAGAACCATTCAACTTCAGGTTTCAAGGTGAAAAATAAGACCAATTAAAATCATTAGAAGGTATGGAACTGTCCTTTGGTTTTTGATCCTTGGTGAAGTTTGCTTTTTTTTGTTTCTTTTCCCCAGAAGTTAAGGTGTTTGAAATTATATAGAAATGGTATTGTTCACAAAATCACCTCACTGGGGTAGCTAGCACTTTAAGAGGACTAATAACAAAATATCTATAATAAAATCATGAGAGCTGGGAGCTCTTTGGTGAGGTTGTTTATTCTCATCCTGTTCATTTAAGGTTTATTATTTTGTTGTATTTTCTTGCCATTCTCTTTCTCGTACATGTGGGAAGATAAAGGCATGTGTGTGATAAGGGTAAGAATAAATGCTGGTCGGTCTGTCTGCATCACTGCAGTTAGAGTTAAAAAAAGGTAACATATCAAGTACACCTGCAAGGACAGCATCAGTCTTCTGCTATTGTTTCTGAGCATTGCTGCTCACTCCTACTGTCTAACACACAGTAAAAGAAAAAAAGAAAAAAAAAAAAGTAAAAAAAGAGTATGGTCAAGAAGGATTTGAGAAACGTTTGTAAAGCATCTGAAGCTAAGACTGTTCCTGTAATATTATTAAGAGACAATGAATAGATAAAATGCTACAGAAAAACATGGACTAGCAGATTTCTCATCTCTCTTTGTTGCTCTGGTGTCTCAAAAAGGATATGAAAGAGTAATTTATCCTTCTGCAAGGAGAAGAGATAAATTTCTTGCCTGACAGGATTGTCTGCTTCATCTTGGAGATATTTACCTTGAAGCTGTATGGAGTAGTCTTAGTGACTATTGCTTATTATGACTCACATCAGGATTGATGTGCCATTTCGTACAACTCTATCACTAAATCTGGGTTGCTTTTTGGATAAGATCAAAGAAATACTGTCTGATTTCCAGTTCCCCCAGACTTCTGAGTACTGTTAAACTGTAGCTAAAACAGTTAGTAGTTGTTCACTTTGATTCTATGTTCTGATACACTGTCATATATGTTAACTAAACACTACAATCAAGAACTAGTAAAAAAATGCGTGATTAAATTACTTGTCAGAAATACAAGTTTTAATTTTGCTAAGGACAGGGAGGATCTTAAGGTAGAAAAGATGTTCTTAGGTAAAAATGATTCTGGTAGTCCACAGGGAGAAGAAAAAAAACCAAACAACAAAAAAAAGAAAGTTTCAGTTGCTACATAAGAATAATTCTTATGCTATGTTTGGATTTGAGTGAAATAGGGGATTCATACCCTGCTTCCTTACACATAGCCTGAAAAGCTAGCTGATATGGATAGCTATCCACTAATATACTTTCATTTGGATATAATTTTGGATAGTTGGTAAAGAAGGGTTAGCTTTAAATAATGTTTTTGATGAAAACATACTCCAATGGTTATTAGAAAGTAGATTTAAGTTTTCAATTTATAAAAATAAACGAGTATAAAGAACAACTTTGAAAATCACTTCTAAGTTTAACATTTTTCTCTTGAATGTAGATGTAAAGAGCAGATGACAATGACTTGACTATGCTTTGCCTTCCCATGGAACTTTATACTAGATAGTGTTGGTAAAGAACCACTTGCTCATGATTCTTTGGGTATAGAAAGCATTTTTCAAAATGCTGATACTTTTCTTGTAAATAATTTTTAAATATCTAATTTTAAAAATATTTTTAAAATATATTTATTTAGTCTTTAAAGATGTCATTTTAATATATGTTAAGCAAGCATGTTTAAAATTGTCAATTTGGAGCTAGACATTGAAAGCATACATAGATAGGAAAACTGCTTTTTTATTTCTAAATTATGAAAATACTTTTGAGTTTCCTGATGAAGTTGATAAAGACAGTACAGTCAAAGAAAACACACTTTAACATTTTCATAAATTTTAAAAAAAATTTGTTTCTGTGTAGTAGTATATAAAGACAAGAAAACCTTTTACTGATGTAAAAAATCATGGAAAGCAAAATTTGCAGTTACAATAAACTAAAAAAAAAAAAAAGTAATGTTCTTACATGTTAATTATCAAATGCTTATATTATTTGTTTCCATGCCTTTGAAGTCTTATAGTGTTACTAGTTATAGTAAGAGTTTCTATTGTATTTAAAATTTAGCCTTGTATTTCTAATTCAGATGGATTTATTGTTTAATATGACTTTGTAATTTGGATATTCAATAAAAACTTATTTTTTTCAGAATAATTCATAGAACTGAACCTCTATAGAAAACTGCAGAGCATACCACATAGAGCTAGTTTTGTTTATTAGTGTTTATTTTCACCTCTTAGGATACTCTCAGTGACCCAGCATGATTGTGAGAGCAATTACACACAAATACAAGTAGGATTTTATATTCTGGTCACAGAGTTGCATGGAAATACATTCTGTCTTTGAAGTTCACTTATTTATTTTGTTGCATATCTGTATCAAAATCTTTATGAATTTAGTTCACTCTTGTGGAGCTAAGCGTGGTACGACATAGATGCTTTTAATGTACTGTCTGCCTGGTGATGGGCCTAATAGTTAATTTTTAGCAATATTAATACCAATATCACAAAGAGGTAGTGCTGTTGGGTTTGGTTTTTTTTTTTAAGTTGTGATGTCTTCTTTCTCTAACCATTTACGCAACAGCTCAGTTTGTAATTTGGTAAGGCGGCATCCATGCTATGAAACAAAAATATTGCAACTTGGCAGTCCCTGCCTAATTCTTGGAAATTTTCATAAATGTATTAAACAGAGTACCTTAATTGTTCAGGTACCTAAATTTCCCTTAGCCTTAGCTTAATGAAGTTTTTTCAGGATTTTCCCTCCATTGAAGAAGGGTTATGTCTTGTCTTGAATGTGGGTGTGCCCTGGGGGGTGTGAGAGGACAGGTGAGTTGAATCTGCTTCTAGATTGGTGAAATATTTGGAGAATTCTTCAGATGGAACTGTTACAAATTATACCAGATAAGTTTATAAATTTCTGTAGTATATGAAACAGACCTTTTCCTCCCGGTTTCCTTAAAACCTATGTGCAGTACTATAAGTTACTAACGTGTATGAAAGGAGTAGGGTTTTTCAAATGTTTTGTTAGTTTCTGTAAGGGGTTATACTTGTTGCCGAAGTATAAAAAATTTTGTAGGGCTTAATCTGGTTTAAGGTTTTGACTATGGGTATTTGGGATGTTCTTTTTTCTCTGGTTTACCTGTGTTAATTATAATGAATGATGTTGGACGCAGAGAACAGGACACACAAATGGCCTAATAACACTCTGCAGTGAGATTTTCCTCCATCTCCATCAGCACACATCCTTTTGTAGTACTTACTTTTAAGACAGCAATGCTGCTTCACCAAACTTCCTCCTACAGTGAGAGAAGTAGGGAAAACTCTTGGAAAAAGTTTTGAGGCCAGTGACAAAATATGTTTGTCTTTCAGATCCCCAGCTCAAGGGTATAGTGACCAGGTTATATTGCAGGCAAGGCTACTACTTGCAAATGCACCCCGATGGAAGTCTCGATGGAACCAAGGATGACAGCAGTAATTCTAGTAAGTGATTGCCCCAGGGGAATGTCTTAATCGCACACGCAGATCCCATCGCTCGAATGTGTATGCACAGACACAGTGTTAATGCCTTTGGAGGGTTTCTGAATGTGTTTTGTTCAAAGGAGGAGGGTTCTGATGACCTCTAGCATGGCTCGTCAGGACATTGGCCTAAATGTGTTCCTTCTGTAAGGGAAGGTGTAAGTGCCCATGGACCTCAGGAGTGAGATATTTAGGCCAATGATTGTCTTCTGGTAATTTTATAAAAATGTTAAAATGATATTAAAATATTTTTTAGGAAAATTACATATTTAACATAAATCTCTTCCAAAAAATAAAGAAGAAGAAAAAAAAAAAAAAGATGGAAACTAAATTTCCCTGAAAAATATGAATATATAGGCTTTAATTCAGCAAAGTAAATAAATGTATGTTTTACTATCAAAGCCCTGCTTAAAACACGTGCTGAAATACCTTGCTGAATTGGGGTTAAAAATCTTTCAGTCCCTATAGCAGCAAGAGTTCCAATGACCTTAAGGGAATTTCTGCCACTGTAGGGACTGCAACAGTGTCAGTTTTCAAAAATATTCCAAACAAAAGTGGTCTTTAAAGACTGTGTGGGTCACTGCTTTGGTACACTTTTCCTGTGATACTGTCACATACTTTCATTCAATGAGCATATATGTATTTGATAACTTCAGCTGCAAATGGTAATTAAACCTATTCTTACTGTAGAAACAGTTGGTTTGTATTTTGTTTAATTATAATGACATATTTAAGTAACATTTCTGTGTGATCTTGAGTTTAATTTTAAGCACCTTTAATATTAAAGACTTACCTTCTTTTTATGCATACATAAATAAGCCTTTAGTTTCCTCAAAAAATCATGGAATTAGGCTGCAGAAATTAAGAGATTTGAGGTTTCTGCTTTACTTTAGTAAGGCCCCTATTTTATCTGTTAATGCATGGCTGTCATTTATAACACCTTTCATCAACAGATAACATGATCATCTTTCACTGTGCTTTTTTATTTTTTTGAATGAGAAAAAGTGATTAATCTATTTTGATGTGTATTTCTCTTCTTGTTTTGCAAGTGTTTTTGTTCCCCCCCCACACCCTCCCTCTCCACCTCATTCCTTGTTTTCTTCCCTTGGTGTGTCCATGTCTCATGTCCACTTCTGTACTGGACTAAATACTAAGACCTTATACAGACAAGATATATACTGGTTTTTATAAAGCTTTACCTAGGTGGGGTGTGAGAACTGTGTCTTAGAGTGTGAGTGTGTATCTCTCTCCCTTCTCTCTCTGCCCATCTCTCTTATTTTCAGCTTCAGCGAGAAGGTGTGTATGACTACAACAATTTTGTAATGTTTTATTGTTATTTCTGAGGGGGGTTTTAAGTCATAGAACTATGAATTTGGACTCTTTGCAAAACTAGACCATAGTGCCTTTTCTCTTTTTCTATTGTCAGCTTCACAAATCTTCAATTTTTTAGCTCAGTCTTTAAATTACCTTTCTCACCCTTCCTCCCTGCCTTTCTCATTATCCATCTGTCTGTCCCTCTCTTCTATTCTCACTTTTTTTTTTCAAAATGTAAAACGTATTATAATATTATTATATATTTTATACAATAGTATAATATTACAATTAATATTATAAATATTATGAAATGTAGAACGTCTCCAAACTCAACTAAATATCTGATAACAATATTTTGTATTTTGGATTAATATTGTTAGATAATATTGTGGTTTACTTCAAAATTATTTTTGGACAAAAATGTTGGGGTTTCCTCCATAAGGGGATTTTTTTTCTGTCTTTAACAAGTGTGATTCTCTATTTTTTTATTCACTAGTCCAATTTTCCAATATTTTTTGGTAAAGAAAGTTTCAAACAAAATGCATAATTAATGTGTTTGCTAGGAAGGTTTAGATTCTCCATCTGAAATTTTGCTGGCATATATGTACCAACACTCTATCAAGAGCTGAAAATATTGATCCACTTGGTATATTTATTAATATCTGAATATGTGTCTTTTGCACTGTCAGTCTTTTTCTTCAATTTTTTCCCTTTCCACCCTGTTTCCTTTAATTTCCTCTTGAACTTTTTTCCTATTGCTTTTGTTTATTGCAACATGTTCTGGTTTTCCTTCCCTCTTTTACTTTCAGATAATAATTTTCTCACAGATAGAATTCCTAATATTTTGATATTTTATTTTGTGAACTCCTTAGCATGATAATTTCTGTCTGAGGCTTACAAGTAAATAACTTTTGGCAGCTGCCCAAGGGAGAAAATCCTGCTTCTAACCATGGTGTTTTTAGGCTGCAAACGTGTGCCCAGTGGGTGAAGGAATGGACATATATTAGGCTGTCAGTAAGACAGATAGTAGGCTTAGCTTGATAGTAAGGATGCCTTCCATTCAAAGCGTGTTTCATGAAAAAAAAAAAAAGGAAATACAGGCTGCCAAAGAGTTTGCATCTCTGCCAGCCTTCTACCTGTCTTCTGCACTATTCACTGTCCCTGGAGACAGTGCACTGGCCATCTGAGTGAGTGGGTGTCAGAGAAATGAGGAGTGAGGAACAGAAAAGAGATGCCGTTTCTTTTTTGTCTTCATCACAGAAACCGTATGAAGCTTAGTCATGCTGCTACTTGTTGTGCTGTTGCAATGTACAATGTATTCTGTATCAAGCAGTTAAAGAGCTTGAAGTTAAAATTCCCTCCAGTGCCTGTATCATTTTGTACTCATTTTATATGTATGTCCGTAAACATAAGTTACGCACTATCGGAGTCACAGTGTTATAGAAAGGTAGCACAAACTATGATTAAGATGTCTTTAGAGCTCTCAATACTCTTTAATGCAACATTGTGCTTCTACCTGAAGTCAAAATGAACTGTACCAGTGGTTTTAATTGGCTGTTCCAGTGCGAGCCTTGCCCCATCTTGCCTTAAGTCTGAATAAAGTTTAGTCTGCAGAGAGAGATGGCAAGATTTTTAGTTCATTGCTGTGCACAAATCCTTGCATGAAAAGTGTAGAAAGATGTGACTGCTTGTAATTGCATAAACATACTTTTGTCTGCTTGTGTTGATAGCCATGGTATTAGAACTCAACCTAAATAGACAGATAAGTTTCACTTTTTTGTTGTAGATTCTTTTTATAACTTTTCCAAGTTAATCATATTTTGAGAAAGGGAGTGAATGAATGTACTTATTGTTTAATGGTGGTGAGTTTCTTTAAACCACATCACCAGATTAAGGCTATTAGCTTAAACAATCTTGTGTGTACAGTCTGTATTTTTTTTAAACACTCGGTGAGATGAGAAAAGAGGTTTTAATACATTACTTTTCTTGGTTTAGCTGGTTTTCTCTTTTTCATTTCTCTAATGCCTTATAGTTTCTAGTTCACTTTTGTGACTTGCTTGTAGCAAAGGCAGGAGTGACTGTGGTTAAAGATGCAGGCTTGGTCCCTGAGGTCCTACTCAGTGTAACTGTCCCTGTCTAGCTCTAATTTTCCTGGATTTTACAAGTGCAAATGCAACTTGCCTCAGTGTTGTCCATGGGACTTATCATTATTACTTAGAAAAAACAAGCTAACACACAGAAATCTTAAAGAAATAGAGCGTGTACTTGTGGTATCAATCCTTCCCACCTAAAACAGCTCATTTTTAGGCTTTGATCTATTTTCAAAGTTTTGTCTCATGAAGAGTAGGTTTTGTAGAAAGACTATTTAAGAAATAGACACTTATGATTCTTTAATTTCTGAGATTGGAACCCTGAATCTTTAATCTCTAAGGTTTGTTTTGATTCACTTAAAGAATATACCTCAGCCAAAAACCATTGAAAAAAATAAACATAACTGATGATACTTTCCTCTATAGGTGACAGACCTGATTGTAACACTCAAATGTTACTATTAGTGCCCCTTAAGAATTACGGTCATGTTTATAATGTCTATAACATGCTCTAATTAAAAGAGCATTACTCATTGGTAATTAGCCTTATTTCATGAACTGATAAATGTCAAAGTTAACATTATCCAAGCAGTTTTGATTTTGCTATGCTGTGCATATCTCTTCATTTATTATTCTGCAAGGCGCTTTGCCTTCTTTGTGGTGCTTGGTACCTGGTAGAGTTGTTGTTCAAGAAATCCTGCATCCATTTGACATTTCTTTATTTTCATCTTTTAAAACATGCTCCTAATATTTTATTTATATCTTCCAAATTGAATATGGAAGTATTAACTTTTTAATATCTTTCTAAAGCATCTCCCACTATCATATTTTGGTTTGAAGATACTAATAAAACAATCTTTAGAGCACCCTTGCAAGGTAAAGGAGATAATTAGACAGAAATAAAGTGCATGAAGACTAAAAAACAACACCTGCAGAGCTATTAAATTTGGATTAATGAAAGTTAAATTTAGATTACTGCACCGAAATATCTGCAGCCAGAATTTTCACTGTTTTTTAATGAAGTTTGTGTTCAAGGAATTATACAGGCATTTACTCACCTATTTACCCCACTCACGGGAGTTAGGTAAGCCTGTTTCTCCCACTGAGATAATCTTTGTCTGACAGGGTCAATGGAGATTATGTTCAGTCATACTAAAAAATATGTTTTAATTATGTCTCATGTGACATCAGGTAGGTAGAGAGGGTTTGCTCCATAAAAAATGGATGGACAGACCTCTAAATACCAAACTTCTTGCAGTCATTGCCAATCTAGATGTTCTGGTGAAATCATCACTTTTGCCTGTGAGCCTGCAGACAAAAATTAAAGAAATACTTGCCTTGATCTGATTGGAGACTTGGTGCTGTGGGTAGGTTTTTTTAACTGGCAGAAGAGCACTGTACTTGAAGAATAGACAAATTTAGAAGCCTTAAACAATCAGCCTCTAGCAAGATTCTTGAGAAAAATAGTGATCTATAATGACATTTTTCTTGTCAGTTGTACCAAATGGGCTTTCACAAGTATATGAAAATATCTGATTTCAAGAATTTCAGATTAATAGATTGTAACAGTATTGCATAAAGAACAAAAAAGTTATGTAGTCCTTTTGTGTCTTGCTCGAAAAAGGAGTGATTGTTTATTAAAAAAAAAAAGTCTTGAACTTTGGCTACAAAACAGATTTGAAGTTCCTGCAAATCTCCTCCATGACACCAAAAGCAATAACTTTTTTTATGCCAATTGTTTCTGCTAACTGCCTGCCATCCCCATTTTCTCATCTTGTCTTTGGTAGGAGCAGCTTGCCAGCTTAGGAAGAAGAAGCTGTATGCTCTTTATGGTCATGGTTTAGATGGAATACAAAACAAAGCCAAGGGAGTGTGCACAAACTCTGACAAGGAGAAAGGGTTTTACTTGCACCATTTTTGTCAATCAGTTCCCTTGCTTTCCTTGGTGTCCCCATGTCTAACACTTGGATTTGCCAGGCTTTCTACTTAAGTGTGCAGCATAGGAGCACTGAGCACCAAGCACAGTTTTATTTCCTAGCCTGAAAGATGGTGACTCCTCCCTCAGCTCATCTGTGGAGTCATTGAACTGGGTTTAGGTACATAAAGATTTTCAGCGACCTCACTCTCCACTTAGTTTTGGTTTTAGATCATTGTCTTAAAGATAGAAGGAAGCTGGGGAAATGGTTCTTTTTCCCAGGCCCCTCAGGTAAAACCAGGTAAGGCTGTGCAGAACTGGGATGCCAGCAGACTTTGGAAAGCTTTCTGCTTTTCTCAGAGCAGGTTCTTATTAGAGTGGGGAATAGCACAAGTGAATCCTAGGAAGATTTGAAATGTGTCATTTGGCACGAAATTCTTGCTCAGTGAAGAGTGCTGCACAGTTAGGTTCTGGAGGACATTGAATTTTCTTTGGCCAGGTTTAAAGCACCTAAAAACCACATACTGTTCCTTACTGGTGCGTGTTTTGCCGACTCAAGTATGAAGCACATTGCTGAACATTTGTCAATCAACAACTAAATGTAGACTGGCCACCTTAGTTTCAACCAAGTCTGAAAGATTTTGTGAAAGTTACTGAATATTCTATATGTGCACAATTGCTGCACTCCAGATCACACTCTAAAATTTTATGCTTAGGCTTATTACTCTGACAATTTCCAATTAAAATTTGGTGGCAGTAAAAGATATATTATATGCCCTCTTCAGTGCTTTCTAAATTCATTAGCATCTATAAGCAGCTCTAATAATTCTATAGGTTGCATAGAACACTGCCATGTAACAAGCCTGTAATACTTCTTTAGTGGTGGTTGGGTTTTTTTCCTGGCTTTGCTGCTTTATTTTGATCGGTAGTACAGCAAATAATATCTATGTTCCGTAAGTTTTTTGACTGAACCACTATGATTTGGAGTTATTTTTCGTTAGCAGTTTTCATGGCTGACTTGTCTTTTGTGTTCCTCTCTTTACTCAAGCATTATTTGTTTCTTCTTCCTGTGTCCCCTTCCTGTTGCTGCCCTCTCTCTAGCATGGTGTTCATATGCAGGTTTCCCCTTCCCTTTTAATTTCTTTTCTTCTAGGAAAAAAAAAACCAAACTCTGTTGCTAGCTAAAAGGTAGTTTTGCTGTGACATACTCCTCCTCCACCATCCACAACAGTGGTTTTGCTGGTTTTGACATTATTTCATTTGAGGGTAATAATATTATAACTAATTTTTAACTTCCAAATTATTTTGAACATTTGAAAACCCTCAAGCCATGCAATGTTTAGCCTATATATTCTTAGGAAATCCTGTCTGTGAGTGTCATATTTCAGTTTTACTTTTATCTAGATTAGAGGGAGAATCTTGTCTCCAGTATTTTTCTGGAGAACAGCCCTTTAAGATCCTGGCATAATGGAGACTTTTGGAAATCACAGAAAATAAAATACTAAATTTATGCTATTCTTGTAATCTCTTCTATTCTTCTTTGTAAGCCTCTCTCCCCCCCCCCCCCCCCCCCC
>VXBA01000266.1:586380-604075 GCA_013399895.1 Serilophus lunatus
CCCCCCCCCCCCCCCCCTCCAGTTTTGGGGTTTTTTTCTGTTCTTCTAGAGCTCTTTTGAGTATGGTTTTCTTTCTGCAGCTGTAGGAAGTACTCTGCTACATTTCCTGGCTTTATAGTGGCTTTGTGTGTTCCTAAAAATGTCTAATGTTACACATTATTTTTTTCATTACAACGTCGAAGGAAAAATATCTTTTATTTTATCACTTCTATCTTTAAATTCTAGTAGTCAACCTGTGTTTTTTTCTCAGTTGTAAAGATGTGATCATTGTCATCAGGAACAAAGTGTGGATTTGTGTCCTTTGACCAACCAGAAATTGAGAAATGTACTTATCCATTGCAGATAATACATGACCCTTTTGATTTGTGCTTTAGCCCTGGCATTCTGATTACAGAGAGCCTCACACAGGACACTTATGGATGTCTCTTCTACATTTTAAGGAACATACATAGGTGTTACTATGTTTCTGAGACCAAACTTGGTAGAACCATATTCCTTGCTGCATGTGTGGAACACACAGGTGGCTTTCGTCTAAGGACTTGTGACTCCTCAACTAATCTACACTGAAAAACATTTAGAATGAACTCTTTTTCAGCCAAATCTTTTCTTCCAAGACTGATATGTGTTTTGCATCTGATTTTTTAATATGAGTCACTAAATGCAGTATAGGTCTGTGCTGGTATAATTTTTAGAAGAATTGGTCCATGTCTCCTAATTATATAGCTTTTCTTTGTGTTTTTCTGTAGTAAATTCCCACTCTTCAAATTGATATTTTTTTGACAGTAATCAAAGTTGTGGCTGGTTTTCTTACTACAGAGGTATAATCCATTCCTAGGGAATTTGCTATTAGGTGGTTTACTAATTATTTTCTAATTACTTCCCTCCCCCCCTCCCCCCTCAGGTTCTGAACATGTTCTATATTTAGTTCAATAACACATTTAGAGTCAAGAACATATTTCAGTGCTTTTATGAACTATGATAATCTTCTGCCATTACTTTATACCTGTGATTTACTTGCCAGAATCAGAGAGAAGCTTTCTGCAGGGTTTATCACATGGTCAGTCTACATTGATGGAAGAGCTGTTGGGCTCTTCGAGTTTTTTCAGATTGCCTGAGATACCCATGTTTGCAGTGCTGCATAAATTATTACAGTCTAGTTTGCTGTGCTTTGTGTTTACTAGTTAGCACTTGTGCGAGGTTCTGAACTATTGCAGAACTAATTCCTAGATAGGTACTTAAGCTTTAATTTTGCGAATGAACTTTACAAGAGGTGAGATTTTCTGAATCAGTCTGATTTTAAAATCAGAAAAAAAAATATACAGGGACTAGTTTTCTTTCTTTTTACTAATGATATTTTTTAGAATATTTTGTTAATCATAACATACTCATATCTGGTCGTGTTTTTAATTCACAGCTTTATTCAACCTTATACCAGTGGGACTTCGAGTTGTTGCTATCCAGGGTGTAAAGACTGGGTTGTATATAGCCCTAAATGGAGAAGGTTTCCTCTACACATCAGTAAGTACCTTGCTGAACTCTGTTTAAAAGGCACAGCTGAAGTTGTAATCTACATGTTTACTTTTAAGAAGCTCTGTAATGTCTGTATATATATATATATATACATATTATACACACACCATGTATTTGTGCAGCATTGTCTTTAAATAGGATACAGTAGAAATGGCTTAGTTTTGTGTATGAAAATCTGCATGTTAACAGTCAAAAAAAGATGTTCTGCAAAGCTCTTTTCCTGGTAGGGCATGCTGGTAGTGTGTCATATGTCACAACGATTATAATTTTCAACTCAATTTCACAAAAATTATATAAAGACTGCAATTGTTTTCTAAGTGACTTGATCAGAATCAAAAAGCTATTCCAACAGTTACTTTTATTGAAAAGATTTACAAGTGCAACTTCCACCTAAAAAAGTCATTAACAGTTTATCACAATAGCCTTATAATTGTGTGGTTAGCATTATTGATTTTTTCGTATCAGATATAAGGAAAATAAGGAGTTCTGTGAGGGACTAAGACTTTTCAGAATGATCAAAGTTTAAAAAATATTCCAAGTGACAAAGAAAACTGCTGGATAAGACTTCAAAATATTATTTATGATCTTTCAAATTATTTGATGCTAATCACTCGGTGTATTGTTATGAATATAAAATTCCTCAATTTTGTATAAATTTAGTGTCTTAGCCTCCTTTGAGAGGCAAATAGACTTTCATATGAACAGGTGGTTCTGTCAGGTGGCTTAAAGTATTTTTCATTACTATATTTTTATTGACATCTGTGTTGAATTTATGTACATAGTCCTTTATGTCCTTTTATTTTTTATGTCGCATAGTTCTTAATTTGCCACTGAGTTACAATACACTGCTTTGTTTTTAATGTCCATTGAAAGGAAATTGGAAAGATTAAGTTTCTAGTGTCCTGAGGAAAAGTATTCTGTTTGTTTCAAATATGCAATTGCCATGGAAAAGCTAATTAGGAAGAAAAAATTGAACTAATCTTGAATGTCAAGACAAAGAGGAAATTTCTTCTTATAAAATGTCGGCTGGAAAGTTTAATGGTATGATCTACAACAATTTTTTGCTTCTCTTCAACATAAATATTCTATCACGGGATAACATGCAATATTTGCTGTCAGAAGGAAGAAAATTACAAGAAAAAACCTGGAGTTATTAGGAAAAAAAGTGAATTACGGACTTTCCAGTTCCATCACTTCATATGGGAGGCTTGTTTCAGTATCATGCCATGAACAATATTTATTGAATGTGTTTCAGAATGAAATACAAATTTCAGAAAGCATAATTTCCTGATGGATAATTCTGCACTTGTGCAGAGAATGAAAAACGGATGGCCCCTTAAATGACAAAGAGGTTTGACACGTTAAAAAACACAGTGGAATACTTTAGTTTTGGTATGTCTAAAAACTAATTTTCAATTTAAACTTTTGTCAAGTAGAAAAGTAATAACATTTGATCTAATGCAAATTTAAAGGTAGTGGTATCAGTGCTGTAATATAGGTTTGATTGTTTCATGTTAATGTATTAAAAACATTAATATTTCATTTTTGTCTCAGCAATTGCCTGCTTTCAGCTTAAAGACTAATGCATTTGAAAAGAAGACAACAAAGAATCAGGGAAAAGTCTGTCTTCTCCTGAAAATCAAGATGAAGAAATATTACATGTAGAGTTAAACATCGTCATTTGTAGAAAAATATTTTAACAAATCATTTTCTATTATTCTCTCGTTGATGGGGTTTTTGACTCCTTTTCACATTTGTGTATATGTTGCACCTAAATGCAGAAGTTCAGTATTACATCTCACATGTTTTTCCCTTTATTATTTAGGGGAAGATGGAAGAAAAAAGTTTTCTTAATTTTGTATGCCAATTGTCATCGTTGAAAAATGTGCTGTGTAAATAGGAACGCTAGTTAAAAATTACATATATTTATATTTATTACCAATTTCTTATGAGGGTTTAAAAAATGGAAGCCTGTGCTGTAGACCAAGTTCTATATAGTTATTCTACACAGAATACTCCAGTGTCTGTTTTTCCATTCAGAATGTATGAAACCCATATCTTGCAAGAACAGCCTTTCTTGATGCCTTTCTTCACAGGCTGGAGGCCCCAACTCAATTATTTTAATCATAAGGTTCACATCATGTTGACTAATTAAGCAATAGCACTGACAGGAAAGGTATTATGTGTGAACTTGCTTTCTCTGATGAAGGTACAGTGACAGACCAGTTTTGCATAAAGATTACCAAAAGCAGACTTACATTTTTTCTTAGCTTTTTTAAAAATCTTTGGTTTGTTTTTTTAATGATTGGTTGTGTCAGTTTGAGAATCTCTTTTTTTGTTTTTCCTTACCTTATTATGCCATATTTAAGATTTTTTCAACTATTTCTCAGAATAGAACTAGAAAAATGTGCAGAGTATCACAGAAGAGTGTTATGGCAGTATTTCTTAGAATATAAACAGAAGGAAGGTCAGTCTCAAGGGCTTTTCATACCTACTTCACCTGCTACAGCAGTTGAGATTTGTATACTGTCTTCTGGGAATTGATTGAGCCAGGATCTCTATGTTCATCATCAAAGTCTTGTCAAATAAAGGAGAAGCAAAATCTTTGGAGTTTGTTAGGGACTTACAGAACTCCTGAGAGATATTACTTTTCCAAAATCATAACCTGAATTTTTCTATGCATTTAAATTAATTATTGTAATACCATAATTCATTATTTTCTGTCACATGATATATGAGAACAAGAGCCTTTTCATGTGTTTTTTTTTTTTTACTTGCATTTTCAAGGGTTAGATCATTTTAAATTTGGAAGTATTGGCTTACTGCATCCAACTTTATTTCTCTGTGAGTGTATATATGCATATATATATATAGGTATATCAATATATATGTAGACATAATTCAGATATATTTATGTACTGACAGCTTCCAAATTCTATATGTATGTTAGCGAGCAATGCGAATTATAAAAATAAGTTGAAATTTATTTTAGAGGATTTAATGAACTGTGAATAATTCAGTATTTATAACTGACTTAATAACTGTGAAAGATTGTTGGACAATCTGGATTAGTCCACAAAGACCTGTCTCAGTTACTAACAAGATTTTTGACATAATAGTTATGGACTTCAAAAATTCAAAAATTATGCCATACTCCTGTCTTGCCGTAGGAAAGGGTGAGCAAGATGAGGTTTCATTTCCAATTTTTATCTCCATGGGAAACAGGTATTGCCTGCAGGACAAAGATGGCAGTGAAGTACATGGCAAACCCTTTTGTTGGGTTTGATGGTAATTTTGCTCAATTCCCTTTGGAAGTGGTTCATTAGTTCAGTTGTCAGGAGACTGCAGCTTCCTGTTTTGCTTCTAGGATTTTCTGCCAACTTAGCAGGATGAACTCAGAGATAAAATTTACATTAGTCCATTTCATGATTCGTATTTTCCTATGATGAGGATATGAGAGTCTTCTGGGTTTTTATTGATGCATTTTTCTCAAGAATTATTTGATATATCTGGGAAGGTTTGGAAGGGCAACTGGTTTTCTTTTTCATCATAGGAGCATGGTATTGCCAACATTTTGTAGCTATCAAAGAAAAGGGAAAATCTAAAATGTAGAAAAGGAAAAATCATAACTCTAGAACACCTTCATCTGCTTGTGCTTTCTTCTTTGTGTTTCCTTTGTTACCATTTCTTCTGCCAATTCTCTGAGACCAGAGATTGAGACAAAACTATAGAGAGGGAAGAGTACACCTATGATATTGTCATCAGCAAATATTAAAGACATAGGAATCCACTGCGTGGTGTCTTAGTAAAACTGATGCTTTAAAGGATGACTGAGCCCGGAGGGCCCAATCTGACCTGCCTAGTCACCTCTTCCAGCGTTGTATGCCATGGCTCCAAAGGTCCTCTTCTGGGTGTGGGGCAGTGAGGATGGAGAGACATGGTTGGGTTTCTGGGAAGTTCTACCAATATTTTATAAAGTGTTTCAGAATTAGTAATGTCACACTACTCACTTAACAGAAAAATCTTGTAGGGTGAGCGTTTATATTTTTGATCTGGCATAGTATGCGGTGCTGAAGGTGTTGGAAGGGTATCGGTTGGGTAGCATTTCTTCTGCAGTAAGATGTCAGTCTGTGTCACAGCCTTCATGAAAGAGAGAAAATATCAACATCTGTTGCTGAGAAGTGCATTTGTTGTATCGCTCTGGCAACAACTCTCACCTGAAAGAAAAGCCTTTGAGGATCTCTTCTGACATTTCAGCAGCTTCCCTGTGCTGATATTTCCTCCATTTCTTTAAGCCCACATAATTGACCTCTCTGAGAACAAATTTCAGCCTTAGAGAAGAATATAGAAGCATAGACAGCAAAGCCTGAAAAAGAGTTAGAACTGAAGCAGTCTGTATTTCTAATATCTAAATCAATGTAAAATGAAAATTAAGTTTCCTGTAGGTTTCCATAGGGTCCCATTTTATACGTTGGAATAGGAATAGCAGTACTCAGCATATGCAGTATTTTGAAGCTTCAAAGGTGCATAAAACCTTATAACAAACAGAGAAGAAAGTTTAAACTAGAAAAAAATCAAAGAGAAAATGTGATGTTTTAAAAATCATAATTTTTTACAAGAATATTCAGAAAAGAGGTTAATGTTGACATCAAGACAGTATTTTCTATTAAAACAGTAGTTGACCTAGGTTTTGGCAAAGATCGTTCCCCATCCTTGAAGGCATTGTAGAAATAGTCGGGAATATATCTTTTTAGAGTTAAGTGGGAAAATAGAGCTTCCTCTATGATTTAAAAGACGTAGGCTTCTATTTTTAGTGGTAAGAAGTATACTGAATATCAGGAGAGGATCAGTCTTGTTGCTCTTGAGCTATCTGTGGTTTTGTAAATGCAAGTACATCAGAGTGCAGTGCCTCCTTTAATAATACTGTGATCAACAGAAAACATTACTTTCTTTCATATATCAGGCTTATGTTTTAGGATCTCAACCTGCTCTCACACATTTATCTCCCATCATAGACTTTACTAGGACAGGGGTAGGATCTTATTTCGCTTGCCACTGTCTGTATCTTGGAAGTATTCTTGTACTCTTTTGGAAAGAGAGAAATGGGTGGATTTAATTTAGTGAAAATCACACCTTCTGATAAAGAGTTTTGAAAATTAATTATGTAATATTTTTAAGAGTGTAAATCCATAGACCTTATGCAAGCTCCCTAATTTTAAGGGGCACTAAAGTGCTTCCGAATGTATGAATACCATTTTTGCATTTTATGTTATCTTTTATTCATTTTGGGATCTGTTAGAAGGTGACCTATATTTTCTTCATGTGAAAAAAAATTTGTTGAGAGAGGAGTATATAGCATGTTTCGGGGCTGTGTTCCTCTATAAGTTGGGCTGCATTGCTCAAAAGGTAAACAATTTCAGCACGTTTCAGCAGTTGAAATAAACTTACAGGGAGGAGGAAGACATCTGCATGGTTTACGCTTATTTATAGCTGTGTCTGGAGGTAGATAATTTGTCTATCAAGTTGCCTTCAAAAAATAAATACAGAAAATTGATAATGTATTTATTTATTCTATGATGACACTTAAGGAACAACTGATAACATAGCCCTACTGTATTGTTCAAAGTAGTGCCAGATGCCGCAGCTACAAGGTGCAGTAGAAAGGTGATATAAAACACATTCAGGGTCCATGGCTTTTTTCAGTAGGCTAGTTTTTCAGTGCATTTTTGATTGAATGTGCTGAAGCAAGTGCTTTCACAGACGAGAAAAGGTAAAAAGGAGAAATGCACAGACACATGAGAATTTGATAAGGTAGGAGAGAACTGAGAAGGGAAGAGATGAATGGAATCAGGCTGACATGAGGAGGCTGTGATAAGGAGGGTTGTAATAAAGTAGAGAAATAGCACAGTTGAACAGAACAGTATTGTAGAAAAACTGATGATATCATCACTGTAGAAATGTTTAGGATGATATCGCCATTTTTCAAGTCTCATGCTTAAATTTGTTACTACCTTCCTGAGTTTTTCACACACGAAAATGGCTACTATTTGAACTGAAGCTCATAAACAATATTGCTTAAAGAAGTATGCTACTTTGAATATATAAAAAGATAATTAGTACTATAAAGATTTAGTATTTCAGTATGGCATCTTATTCTGTGGCAGTTGTTCCAACCTCCTGGCATTTAAATGCTGTATCAATGGTACACACAGAATTTGACCCAAAACTTGCAGCAGTGTTTCTTGCCACTTAAACCAAGTATGTATGTCCTATTTGGTTATTAATGTTCACTGTATCCTTGACAGGATCTAATTGAAATTTTCGTCCATAAGAAACCGTTTCGTATTTGCTTAAAATATTTATTTTCCTTTCTCATGTATATCTCTTATATCATTTGCCAAAAATCTCTTGCTGTATGTGCTCTCTCTCCCTGAAATTACCAAAATATACATAAATGCTTTAAGATTAAAAGCTGCTCTTCCAAACTTTTGTCGAAGTCTGGATGATCATGGAGTCAGTAGCTGCAGTTGGATATTTTTCAATTCTATGACAAGGAATAATAACCGTAGGTAGGTATGGAAAATGAGGTAATCTAGTCTCATGTGTCAGGAAGTAGGATGATTGCCACAGGGATCAAGAAGGATGTTTTCCTCAATATATGGCATCATTTACCGTCATTGCACTGAAGGCAGTTTGCCTCTGAACTACTGTGCAATGGTCACAGCCAAAGGCTGAGCACAGGCTCGATGGACCAGCTGCTTAATCAAGTCTGTCAAATTCTTGCTTCGGGCAATTCTGTCTCTCATGGTAACCTCCTATATTTTTTGCCAGTTTGTTTTGTTGCATAAATACGACTACATTTTTCCGGTTGTTTTCTCTGCTTTGTTGTTCTTAGACATTTGGCGTTGTCTGTAATCCTAAATGTTGAATGTGTCTCACTGTCTATTGTATATCCCTCTTGCCCTCTGTTCTCTTATTTGCCTTCTGCTTGCCACTGCATAAGCAAAAAGGATCATGTTTTAAATTTCTAGTTTTCCATTCAATACTGTTGAATCTTAGTCATTCATTGCATCAAGTAAGAAAAGTGGATCCACAAGACTTAAAATCTTTCAAGTTTTAGACAATTATCAAAACATCTTTCCAAAACAAATTCCTACTAATTCTTTCCATTATTGGTTAATGAATATTCAAAATTTTGTTGACAACTGTTAAAGGATTTTATGGCAATTTTAAATCCATTTAATAATAAACATGGCTTTTATAGCATAATGAAGACTTCTCATTTCATCATCAGGATGTTTGGTAAGGAAAAAAAAAGTAATTTGTGTGTAGTAGAACAACAGTTAAACAGATGATATTGTCTATCACTGCTGTAAGTCCATAATTAATGCATCTTCTGTTATTTGGGGTTATTTCCAAAATATATATGGCTAGATGCCACGATAAATGAGCAGAAATGAACTTTGAGCTTTCAAATCTATTTTCAAAAAAAAAAAAAAAATAGTGTTTCTGGATGGCTGAAGAATGGCTTGTCAGGCAAATATGTGGTTTCATTATGCAAGAAAAGTATATATTTGTGCTTTTCCGTATTACCTTGCAGAAATTAAATAATCAAATGCATATTTTGTGATTTTTTAAAATTTCTCCAAAAGTTTTAAGTACCTATATCAGAACATTCAATTTATATCTAAGATAAAAGAGGAAAATGTTGCATTTATCTAGATAATTACAGAAAATTTTACAAGCTTCCTATAATTTTGGGGAACTTGGTAAGACACCCTAAATATCCTGCAATGAGATTGTATGCAAGTATTAAATTATCATCATATCTTTACAACACAGTTCTGTATCATGTGTGGTCCTTAGGACTAGGCTTCAAAAGAAGGATGATATATATAAAATATTTTTGTAGTGTGCAAACCTACATAATAGGACTTTGTATAAAAAATGTTTCTATAAATTTCAAATGTTGAAAAAAGCAACAGCTGTCTTCCCTATTGCTGCTATATGTGTAAATGACTGATTTATACAAAATACTGATTGTATTTTTGGAATAGATTTTCTATTATTTTGGATTTTGAGAGGTCTTTTTCAAATTGCTATTATACACATTTCTTTTCATGCTGTAACATTTTCATTTTTTCACTTGAATAGGCATGTGTGTAGCTAAGCTTAGTGAATGATGGTCAGTATAAATTTATATCCCCTGTAATCTTCCCATATGCCAAATGTCCCTGTTGAAAAAAATGGGATATTTCTGTTTCTAAGGCAGCCTTAGCTGTGGGCTGAATCCTGTATGGAAACTTGACCATCTGGGTAGCCTATAGAAATGCTGATTCTGCATGTTCTGACTAATGACCCTTTACCTTGGCCTCTCACATATTGGCAGAGCTTGTTGACCTGGGACCTACCCTAGGGGGTTCATGGCCCCTCTTACGTCTGCCTGCTAAAGGGGACAGGAGCAACCTCCACCAGCTTTCGCCGGATGGATTTTTTGTGTCCAGGGATTAAATCTGCTTGTGCAGCTTTGCAGAGCTATGAGAGTCTGTAGGCAAATATGTCCACATCTGAGGTCATCTCTGAAGCCTTTTTGTTTCCATGGGACTGAACCTTTGAAAGGAAAACTTGAGAACACAGATTTTTCCCTTTAGCCAAATTTGTAGCTAACTAACATCAAGTTTTCGTCTCCCTCTTGGTTTGTCAAATTCCTCAATCCTCCACTTCCCCTGCTAGCAACTTTCACTAGCAGTGACCCTTAGTGTATTCCCATGGACAGTCTGTGATCGTATATGCTCGTATATACATCTATCATAGACTTTTGGTCCAGTGCAGAGCCAAGAGCTGGACTACAATGATCCTTGTGAGTCCCTTTCAAATTAGAATGTTCTATGATTCTGAGATTCTTGCAACCTACGTTTTACATTTTTCTTTGTAGAGTGTGACTCTTTCCTGCTTTATCATCCTTCTCTCATTTGGGACACCATTCAGTCAGAGAAACAGACCTCCAGGAGGAATGTACGAGGTTCATCTGACTTGTTACTTGACCAAGTACTATCTGTGGCATGGCATTAGAACACCTAGCAATCATGGAGCCTTTTCTGCATACACAGTTTAGTGTAGCAAAAAGTCTAATTTTAAATTTGTGAAATACTATCTGGATATCAGAGGGCTCTGAATTGTTCAGAAGTACCAAGTGCTGGCCTATTTCTGATGCCAGTTACAGTTGCTGATCTCGTAACTATCAGAGTTGACATAAAAGAGCATTTTCAATAATCTCTCCTGGAAGAGTTAAACTGGTGAAGTTTCTTGTCCAATGTTTGTGCAATATACTCTGTTCACTGTCAGATGAGAATCTTTCTTGACTAATTCCTTTTGATTTGACAGGGATTCTTGTTTTTTAGTAGACTATAAATACAGCCTTAGGGACATATTGTCTCTCCCCTAAGGTGTCTCAAAAGGAATCATAAATCTGTAGAAAACTGGTAGTCAAACCTGAATCGTGCACTAAAAGCATTGGAGTTTGTGTTTGAATTCAGATGTGACCATTCTCTACATTCTGCTCTCCTGAAATACTTGTCACTAAACATTTTGTAATAAAAAGTGACATGATGCCACAACCTGGAAAATCATGAATGCTTGGACTTAACATGCAGGATTTGCAGAAAAACCTTGTACTTTGAGTAAGTGAAACAACAACCTGAAGATTTAAGCCCTTCTGAGCAACCTTGGATTTATTTTTCCAATAGCATGTCACATGGCTTTGGATTATTAAAAGGCTGATAAGATTTTTTAGCATTGCCAGATATTTACATTATATTACTTAATCTTTAGTGTAATTGTGGCTATAGAGCTGAAAATGAAGTGTTTCAACATGAAAATGAAATACCAGTACTTTGTACCTCCACAGATGTACACAGCTAAAGACCTAAAGTTTTCCACAAGAGATATGTGATTGCCTAATTCACCATAGAATTGTTTACTTATTGCAGAATTGCCTAACAGTGAACTGAAAAAAAAAAAAAAGGAAAGGGTTTTATACCACAGGCACAAAACAAAATATAACCAACATTTCAAAAGCATAATGTGTTCTCTTTTTCATGTCCCTCTTGGCCAGTATGAGACTTCTGTGTTGTGACTGATGTCCTCTAAGCAGTTATACCCTGTCACATTGCTATTCAGGCTACAGGCCAAAACTGACCAAAGTAGAGATCATCAGGAAAGAGAATAATATTATGAAAAGATCAACTCTTAAAAGTAGAAGATATTAAATAGAAATATAATATTTTTCTTTAATCTATTTGTTAAGTATTGTCACTATTTCTCTACCCACCATTTTATATTATTGGCTAAATATAGCTTGATTTAAAGAAAAATAAAGTTAAGGGCTTAATTTTTATTTTACAATCCTTGTTGGTATTTTTTTCTTTACTGTATAATGGGTTTGCATGTTCCCTGACAAAGGAAGAGCAAAGGACATGTTTCAGTGATAAAGTGAGAATAGACCAGTTAGAAAAAAAACCCTAAACTATTATTAATATAGAATAATCTGAAAACACTATCTCTGTAAATAATTGATATTATTGAATTGAAAAATGCATTCTCTTAGAACTCAGTATCATTTGTAATTTCATACTTTCACACTTTCATAAGGACTACTTTTCTTTTTCCAATGGTATGCAATGATTTTTGGATTTGGTTGGAATTTTTCTGTTTGTTCTAGTGGGATCCAAAGCTGTTACCCATACTTCAGTAGATACTAGAAGGATCCAGGTTAGTGTAAGCATCATTCTCATTCAGCTTCTCCTTGAACAGAATATATCAGGGAGAATTCCTTTGTTTAATTCAACATCTAAATGCTCATACTAAAAAATGCAAGTTTAATTTCAACCTGTGTGCCTTGTGCTTTCTTGTTCCTCTCCCCTCCACCCCTTTTTTACTGGAAAACTTTTAAGGCTTAGAGTAAGATAGGAGGAGGCAGCATTTAATATTCTTCCTCAAGATTTAGTTGTTCATGAGGGGGACTGAGTTGACCATTTTCTTCTTGACATTTGAAGATCAGGAGTGTGCCCTTGTCTCTTCATTTTCAAGTATCTATTGGCACCAGCAGCAAAGGAGATGAAGGAATCAGCCTTTCAGGCATTGGAAGTGACAACTTAAGGAAGCATCAGCTGAGACAATTCTATCATCCATTTAGCATTCATTTGAGCATTGAAGGTGGCTGAAGAATAGCATTTGAAAACAAAATAAGAGGTAAAATTGGTATTTCCCCTTAATACTTACAGAAATTTCCCTGCATCTTTGCCAAGTGTCAGCATCCTGCCCTATACTGTCCTACTCATAACTGTGAAAGTCACTTTACTTAACTGCCATAATTAGAGTAGAAGAGAGGTCAACTGATTTTTGGTTTTCAAGGATTATTGTATGTAGGTGACTGCTCTACAGATGGCATGTGAAGGATAGTGAGATAGTGTCTAAACTACTGTGTCCAAAGAAGGAGGCAGTGAAAAGGATTAGATGATCGACAGGTAGATCATTGTAGTTTCACTTCAAACGGCCAATCATATGAAAACTGTCTCACTGTATGAAAAGTGTCACTAGTAAATTTTGTCAGAAACTACACAAGATAAAAAAATCACCTGAAATTGTTGGAATTACCCTGATAGGAAGTATAGGGTTGCTGATCATGTCAGAGACAGACAAGATGCAAAATTCACACTAAATGACCTTTTATTCTGGCGGATCACAGTTTTTGTTAGTTGTTCAGTTTCATTTGTTTCTAGATACATCAAATTCAGAAATATATCATGGAGTTCTGCAGTTCTGGCCTTAAAAATAGATATACTACAGCCTTTTTATCCTCATGAGTTTATTAGACATTTTTTAATGACCCTACAGTGGTAGAAGCTTTATGGACAGATTTGAGGAATAAAACATTAGTCATGGAAATGTAAAGGAAATGTTGACCAGTTGTTTAACTGAAAAGTCACAAAATAACTCCAGGAGTGCAGCTGTTAACTTATATATTGCTGAATAAAGAAATGATAATAAGTTATAATACTTTAGGCATTTAAGATGTTAAATAAAATTAAAAATATTTTAAAAGACATACTCTGAATTTATCTAGGTAAAAAGTTTGTTCATAAACTAAATAATTCAGAAATAATTGCTCAATCAGTTCTTGAATTTTGTTCTTTTTAGGTGTGAGGAGAATGCTGAAATCTGCCTGTAATATTTAGTCATAGTTATTGATAATCAGAAGAAAATAACAGCAAAAATACAAACTCATTTAAAAATGCTCCCATTGTTTATATGTGTAAAGGGGTATGTTAGTATATATACCACCATGTATGACTAAAAGTAGCATAAATTATACATAAAGCTGTAATTTAATCACAGGCATTAAAGTTACAAAAACCCAACCAACCAAAAAACCCAACCAACCAACCAAAAAAGCCTAATAACAACAAAAAAAGCAAACACAAACCCCACAAAAGTATTGGCATGCCAAAATAATCCAAATTATTATCCAATTTTACAAGAACTGAACCTATGTATTTTGCAGATTTTGAATATTTCTTTCTTAGTTCTATCAATAAGTGGAAAGTGTTGATAATCAAATCAGGAAACATTGAATTCAAGGATATGTAAAAGTAACTTTATAAGAAATCTAAGAAAATGAGACAATTTTTTACCTTCTTAGTTATTGCCATCTGTGGGTAATTTCTAATCAGACTAGAAGGTATTTTTGTGAGCAGGGGGACTTCAGTAGTTCTGTAAATGGGTTTTTGCATAGGTGATTTTTTTTCCCAAAAAGTTGAAACAACCTCTTTTTCTTCACATTCTTCCCTTTGGCAAAGCAAGAAATGTTGAAAAATGCCCACGTCTATTTTCTCTCTTTTTTGTCAAGTCCTATTTGTTGAAGTAGTGCTGTACTCTATTCCTTTGTCTCTGGACGGAAGAAGGAATTTTATTTGGCATTTCATGGCCTGCTGCTTTTTCTAAAGGTTTCCAACTCAGTTCCCCTCACTGGTAGACAGCAGGGGGTTCTATAGCTATGCTTAATATTGTTAGCAATATCTTTCTGTTAATGTCAACTTGATATCGCTTTGTGATTGGAGTGACCTGGAAAGCAAGCTCTTCTGGATAAGCCCTTATTAAGGTGATATATTGTTCCTTTACTCTACAGTAAATATCTGCTTTCAACTGTAAAAGACCATCAAATACGTAAATAAGGTTATTTGTTTATTCTACAGTATGAATAGATAAAATAAGTAAACAGTAAAAATAAGCAAATATTTTCATTAACATATTTTTCTTTTCCATGTTCCTTCTAAATGTCAATGTTGAAACATTGATAGGAAGGCAGGTTTTTGTAGGACAGGTTGTTACAATTATAAACTTATGCTAATAAGGGAATATGACAAGGATTTCTCGCACACATCAGTAGTGTCATACTTTTGGGTAGCCTCAGTGAGGGGAAGACTCTGCTTCTTCCATAAAGAAACCCTTTGTGAAACTGGAGCCTAAGCAGTGCCAACAGATACTCATAATATCATAGTGACAGAAAATTATTTTGTTAATATCTTCCACCCCAGGACCTCAAGAAGTTTAACATGCAGGAATAAAGCTAGCTTTGTTACTCCAATGAATGCTGTGCAAGAAGGAGGCTAAGCTTTCTTGTCTCCCTTTAAAAAAAATAAATTAGGAAGCTGTTTAGCCAAGAGGAGTTTAATTGACCATGGTAATAGAAGTGTATGTTAAGTGTTAATTAAATAGCAGAGATCTGAGATATATGAGTATGTAACAGTAGAAGCTAGAGCTCCTAGTTCTTGCTCTGGAGTGTTTTAATCCAGGCTATGACAGGGTTAGGAAGAAGGTGTCTGAATTTCTCATTGCTTTCTTGAATTTAAAAGTCATAATAAATTCATCATAGCGTATGGTTTGAATGTAGTCCCAAAGTCTTTTGTCACCTGGAAAATATCTACTAAAATTATTGACACAGACTCAAATGATTTGAGCTAACTTTATAGTAGAATGAATTTAACAAAACTGAAAATCTTTCAGCAGCAAGCCTGTATTTAGATTTCAGTGTGGAATATCCTAATTTCTGCCACTATACCGTGACAAAATTGCATTGTTCATCCACATGCTGTCCCTAGAAACATGTCTTAAGTAGATTCTCTGAAAGACCTATCTTTTTATCATTTTAAGAAAAAGGTGAACACAGTGGCAGAACTGAGAAAACAAATACATTTTCTTCATATAGTTTGCCGTGGGCTAAAATCTCCCCTTCCTATTTCTGGTGACTGTTTCTTCCCTCAAGGCTGTTTTGTTAGCTAACTGGATTACCTGAGCACTGGGACTAAGATATCATTTCTCCTAGGGGAATTTTATATAGAGCCACCTTATCACTATAGATATAAAACTTAAGTTCCACAACCAGATCTGGCTCGCTTAGTCCTGAATGTGGAAATCTCCTAGCTGTGCTATAGAGTAAGACAAAGCAACAGGTACTAGGAACCCGGTGCAGCTTTTAGTATGTTTAACTGCTTGGAAAAAGTTTGCTAAATAACACTCTATTTTCTTCTAGATGCAACTTCCACAGTGAAGAATAGTGAAAAAAGTCATATTGAACAGATCAAACATAGCTAATTGTTCCATATGTCAGATTTACCATGCAAATTGAACAATCCATAATTATTTTGAAATCACATAATTTAAAATTATAAAATCCATGTGTGATGGGTAACAATTATGTGAAATACAGTGAAATGACAAGCATTCCAGGCAACATTCTGTTAATGCTTCTTTTAGACTGAGCCCCTAGTTCTTAATAGTATCATAGGTGTTTTGAAATGTAATTAGCACTTAGAACAATAGATATACTTCTATACAGCTCTCTGTTTAATTAAATGATATCACTTGCAAAGTTTTTATGTTTGAAAAGTATTATGTCAATAAAATTTAACCAGGTTCTTTCTGATGAGACTTATTCAGTAGTTTCTCTTTTGTGTTCAAAGTATTGTAATAATGAAAGATTCAAGGTAGAAACTGAAGGTATTCATTTGTTTCCATTTCTTTATATTTAAATGGCTATTTTTCCATTTGTACAATAAAGCTAATACAACACAAAAGTGCTACCTTAGCCTTAAACTACTTTTTTTTTTTTTTTTCCCCAAGATGATGAAAAAACCTAAGTAACATCTATAGCTAGTTGTTAGTGTGACATCTCAAGAGAGCTGTCTTCTTACTTGTCAGGACTTCTGGCCCTGGGGAGCTTAGTACAGCTCCTTGACTTCTTAAGTGTAGCTCACCATGTATACAGGGTATTATATGCATGCATTTACTTTGGATTTCAAGAATGCTTCTCATAATTACTTATTTGAATCCCTGTCTAATGTGTTTGGGTAATTTTTTCCACTTTATATATTTTCAAATGCTGTGTGTCAGGGAATAAAATACATGAGAACATTTTGTATCTATCACTCCTTTTACTTCAAAGAACAGCCTCACATGCTTTGCGAAATGCATGATGCATGTTGAAAATTAGTGGTCTAGAAGACACTAAATGTCCTAAAAATGTCCTGGTAGTCATAGTAACATTAAGATATTCAAAGTCAATTTATGAATGAAGCCAATTTTAAGAATATTTGGAGCATAAAGTTAGGGTTAATTTCTTTTAGTACTCCCATGTTCATGTGACACACGCGTATATGTAAGGAACTTAGGTTTTTTTAATTCTATCACAGAGCAAGACTGGAAAATTCAAAATAATGGGAATTTTCCTGTAATATTTTTTCATCACAAATGTTTTATAACAAAAATATAACTACTAACTGTATTTTATGTTTCACTTTTTTAAAACTATGGTTATTTACAAGATAGAAATTGCATGTTAAATAAAAAGAAACAAGTGTTTTCAAACAATATAGTAGATTTTTTTTAGGAGAGAGTAACATTTATGATACAAATTAATCTTCTATGTGTATTGTTAATTCAATGGCAGCTTTTTCATCATATACTACATATGGTAGAGCATATTCTCCCCTGGAGTGAAGACTGCTAATGCTGACACTGATATTGTGTGACTGACATTAGAACGATAGTCTTCCTTCCTTCCTTCCTTCCTTCCTTCCTTCCTTCCTTCCTTCCTTCCTTCCTGCCT
>VXBA01000266.1:604468-686430 GCA_013399895.1 Serilophus lunatus
CCTTCCTTCCTGCCTTCCTGCCTGCCTTCCTTCCTGCCTTCCTTCCTGCCTCCCTCCCTCCCTCCTTGCCTTTCTGCCTGCCTGCCTTCTTGCCTTCCTTCCTTCCTGCTTTCCTTCCTGCCTGCCTTCTTGCCTGCCTTCTTGCCTGCCTCCGTCCCTCGCCTCCCTCCCTTCCATCCCTTCTCTTCTCTACTTCCCCTCCCTTCCTCCCTGTTCGTCTCCCTCTTCTCCTACTTTGTCCAAAGAAATTGTCCTTTGTCAAGGTTTTAGACGGGTCAGTAAACAGATCTATATAGACATCCCACTGTACCTCAGGCAGAACCACATTAATTTCAGTGGAGTTCTGTCTGGAACCACACATCAACACAAATCTGCAAAGGGGCAAAAATGTGTCTAGCCAAATCATTATTACTGATAGACTACCTAAAATATTTCTGTTGTTTGAGTGCATAAATTGAAATTGCAGGTTGACAGAGTTAGAGAAAACTGCAGTTTGGAGGCTGCTTTCATTGAAAGCTGGTCGCAAAAGATGGAGTGAAAACCAATGGGCTGTTGCATTCAGGAGAGCTGAAAGTATTAAAAGATACAACATTAGGAAAAAAATAAAGAAAAACTATTATAAAACTAAAGATGGTAAAAGCTGTTTTGAGTATTAGTCATACAAATTGAAGAACAAATGGAAACAAGGATTTGGAACTATGGATGGGTATGGAGGAATAACTGAATCACATGATCTGGGAAAGAGAATGTTCTAAATGCTGTAGTGAGCAACTTAAAAAGTGGGAAGAGAAGCCTAAATAAACACAAAAATAGTAAGAGAAGGAAAGATGAGCTTATGGGTCCATCTTTAACAGGATGAGGGGCAGTATATGGCATTGAGAAGGCCAAAGTGTTCCAGAACCAATCTGAACTTAATTGGACTCACTTAAAGCTAGAGGATTTGTAGACTAGATGCACTCAATCAGAAGGTCCTGCTGTGTCTCGTCTCCAATGCACCAAATGAACACAAAGCTGTAACGTGTAACGTAAGACCTAAAAACCCAAAGCAAGGCAATCTTTGTGTTTAGCTTTGAGGGTTGAGATGGAGTGGGAGGAGGAGGTAGAATCTAGCAAAGAGTATCTTTTTACATTTAATACATAAATTCTGTAGAAAAAAATAGTAATGTTATATATATATATAAATATTACTCGAGTAAGAAACTGCCTATATTAATTGATCAGGAAGTTACAGTGTGAAATCGGTCTAGTTACTGTCTCTGATAGTGTAGCTTAACTAATGTTAAGGAAGCTATATGTATGCCTTATCTTGAATTTAGTAATGTTTAGTAATGTTTTGTTGGTGTAAGAACCTGTTTACTTTAAATCTGTACTGTAGAGGGGCAAGAGAAACGATAAATTATTTTTATATTTATCTAAGATAGAACGAGATGTAATTAGTAATTGCTAGTGAAGAAAACCTTAGGAAAAATCTGTTAACTACTTGATGCCCTCGGAAAAGCTAAAAACCTATGAATCATCTCGCTGGAGGTTTCTATGAGTTAGCCAAACTTGTCAGCATGATTTAGACTGAACTTGCTTCTGATTCAGAACAGACAACTTCATCAAGGTCTACAACCTTTGTATCCAAACCCCTTTCCTAGTCCAACACTTGCATGATTTACTCTGATTAGTCTTGGCCATTAAGAGATAATGCAACCAAATAATTACTAAATGCAATCTTCTTTACCTTGGATTTGTTGAGACTTGGACTGCAACACTTGCAGAATTAAAAAAGAAACAATTAGGTGACTGTCTACATCAGTAAGTGTGGTAAAAATTAAAAGATTTGAAGTTGTTTTCATTTTAAACTCTATTGATTCTAAATGTAAGAAGCATATTGCCACTTAGGAAAAGTATCAACCTTTATTTCTCCTAAGAGTTTTACAGTGCTCAATTTCAGATCTAATTTCATTGTCTTGCTGAATCTCAGCCAGTTTGGTGTATTTTTCTGAGAAGATTTCTTTAGGTGGTGTGCATTCTCAGATAAGTTAGACGGAGTTGATATACACTCTGAATCCTGTGCAGGGCTAGGAGGCGGACTAATAATCCTTGTAGATCTCTTCCAGCCCTTGAGGTCTGAGCAGCTTTAGGGTTCTATGCGGGCTAGCAGTGAACTGATTTGTCAGAAAGGAAAGTTAATTCATGCCTCTGTTGTACTCCTTTTGGCCTCCTGGTCTCCAAGGCTCATCTTGCCTCCTCTTTCCATCTTCTCCTTCCCTCTCTATCCCCCAATTTTATCATCCTAAAGTGTTGTCAACATGCTACAATATATTGGTCTGGGGTTTTTTTATGTTGTGTGTCCATAAGTTTTCATAATTATACATACAAGCAGCTTGCTTTATTCCATTTGGAAATTTATAGACTGTACTGAGGGAATCACAACTAATTGTTAAAGCAAAGACTGCAATGCACCTAGTCTCCCTCGATGGGATATTTGTAATGTCCTCGTAGCAATTAGTGACAAAAGAATTAGTGACAACACATAGTGTGAAGGTAGGCTTTCTTCCTTTCTTCAAATATAACCTCTTCTGCATGTAGTTTTCATGTTTAGCATAAAACAAAGTTTTTTATTAAACGTTGTAATATAAGAAGTAAAAGTGTTTTTCCTGAATTCTGAGAGTTGTGAATTAAAATCTGCTCTACTTCGTTTGTGTTTTAGACCAACTCTAAGGAGTACTGCTCGTATCTGCATATATATGAGGCTCAACTTACCCTAAAATAGTAAGGTGAAGTTGTGTGTTCGTGTGATATTTCAGGGAAAAATTAATCACTGTAATTGGTATCTGCCATCAGATTATATGATATGAATTTAACATATACAACTCAAAGGTAATATTTATACACTCTTCTTTTAAAAAGAGTCTTTTGCTATGTGAAATGGAAGCTGTTGAATTCAGTCAATAAGCAAAACCTAGTGCTCTGGAGATCTGCAGAGAGGTAGTTGCAGCACTAGTCTCAGTCCCCAAATTTCTTATCTCAATCATTACAAAATACAGCTTAGACCTTTGTTTTGAATCATCACACAGAAAAAGAAGAATATTGGAAGGGAAGTAGGAATGATATGAAACAGAAATTAAATCCAGTTAGCAGCACAGAGCATAAAAAATTATTCCAATAATATTTTGTCCATTTCCTTTCTTTTTATTTGCTTTTCTCAGTGATCCCTACTTGTTGTTTTGCTAGTTTCTTACCTACTTTTAATGTCATAGTAAACTTTAATTTTTAATTGAGTGTGCAAAGATAAAAATGAGCAGAGAAAAATCTTTACTTTCAAATGTTTTAAGCAGTTTTTAAACAGTCTTCAGCTGTCATTTTTTACATGGAAGTCTACACCTTCCTTTTTATCTTTGAGAGAACAAAATGAAACAAAAAGAGCTAGTCCAAATTATTTGTCAGAAAACAATGCATGCACTAGGTCCATTTGATGTCCAACAGAGCTCAAAGAAAAGGTAATGTGTGGCCTCTGGCCCTAGCTGAGATCTCATGGAACCTCTATAATGTAGGCAGCACCTAAGGTCCTTGAGCAACTCCAATAGCCCAAATATAAATACATTCATTTTAGCATGAAAGTCACACTAAATTCAACTGGAGCCAAGTCCAGATAAGAGTGAATACTTTCGAAAACTCAACTCTTGTTTTCATTAAACAGAATGATAAAACAGTTACCTGTTTTCTGGTGTAATGAGGTTATCACCGAAAATGAGGTACCATGTAAAAGGACTCAAAAGAAGTTGAACTGCTAATACTTTGAAAAAAATGCATTTATTGCTGTGATTTTCAGGTCAGTTTTCTTGGCATTACTTTGAGGTCTGAGCAGCTTTAGTATATTCTTGAGAGATGATGTTTTTATGAAGTGAGAGAAAATAATAACAACTCTTGATTAGTTTAGCAAGCTGTTTAAGAATAAATTTATACTTTAATTTACCCTGCTTTGTTTAGGGATAGTTTATATTTTCTTCAAGATTTCCAGTTGCTTTGCTCTATATTGTGCTGCATGCTTTTTACTTTGAATTGCTTTTCACTGTGAGGAGTAAATAATCTTTAGAAAGGGAATGGCATGATAACCAGATGACATTTCAGAAGGGACTTAATAATAATCTTACTACTAAATACAATATTTCATGCTATTGAAAGGGGAAAAAGTTGAGAAACCACAGGAAAACAACTTTTATAGGCTGTGCTAAGAGTAGAGAAATATTTCACTTAAGGCATGAGTGAAATTTAAATGCTGCATACCCTTCCATTTTTTCACCTCTTCAAAAAAAATGTAACAATTAATTGTCAATAGATGAAATTTTATCACAAGTAAGAAGTAAACTAAGTTCCAGGAGGTTCCATTAGCGTGCTATGTAATAGTAATAACGGAAATTTATATTCTTAGAGGAACTTATTCTGTAAACTTTCATGTGACTTTTTATTATGTTCTAAAATAAACCTTCATAAGAAGCTTCAGTTTAAGCTTACATTGTGCACCAACTCTTCATTCTCCTCTTACTTATTTTCTAGCAAAAGATAGAAATAGTTTTAATGCCTATAAATTCTCCTGAAAGCAGTTTAATATGACATGGATGTGCAGTAGGGCATAACCTTTGAGCTTGCTATGAAGGTAAAGTATACTTTAGAAATATTACAGAGATTAGGAAGGAATTGGATAGATGGTTATAACTTCAAGACTTAAAAAGCCTCAGCAACACAACAAATAAAGCATGAGTGTTTGACCTTTTTTCAAGTTGGCCAAAATGTTTCAGAACAAATTAGTATTGTGTCAAGGCGCTGTTAGAATTTTGGAAGTGTGCAACAAAAGACAAAGAGTAAAAGTTCATGTTCAATAAAAAATTTTGGAGCCAAAAATGCCTTCTGCATTAATTTTCTTTGGTTAGCACAAATGAGTTAGGAAATCCATTATACTGCTATGAGTTCTCTTGAGTTTTTAGATTGCTTAAGTAGTACATAGGTATGAAAGTGTCAATAAGTGAAATTATATAGGCATTGACAGAGAATATAACTGTTACCATTGGAAGACAAATCTACATTCTACTTTGCTTAATGGAGACTGAAAATGTAGACACTCATCTCTAACCCTACTTCCTTACAAGAATAATTGTCAGTAGTTTTCATGGACCAGGTCCAAGAATTTACAACTGAAAAAGTATATAAATGAATGCGGTAGCTTCCATGCAACTTACTTGTAGAGCACAAGGTTACCTTGATTTCATTTGCTTAAGGAAAACTTCTAAACCCCTGTATTTTTCATGTGCAGAATTACTACTGACTCGATGGTTCTCTGATACATACATAGACCAGGACATATATTACTGAAGATAACTGTGAGTTAGTGCTTAATTAGTCAGAGGCTACTGTCTAGATAATTAAACTCTCTTTGAAATATGCTAAATTTGAATGAAGTATCCTAGGGCAGGTAGTTCTTCCTACACTATAATTGAGTTTTACGTTGAGTGATAAATCTGGTGTCGCTTTTGTTTTTATTTGGAATACAAATTTGTTATATGCTGGAGTATGTTTGTTGTCACACAAAATTGCTCAGCGTTATGGTGCCATTGCTTTCTTGACAGACTCGTAAAGTCAGTTTATAAGGACTGACTTATAAGGGGTAAAAATAATTAAGCCACGAAGTAATGGCTAAATGCTTTGAAGGTTGGTTTTTTTGGCGGGAAGAGAAGAGGTTGGCACTATTTTATAGCACTATTTTGTAATTGGAGTCATCACAGAAGAAACAAATTATATAGAGATTGTTACTATCTGTGTAGCTGAGCATGCTAAATTCCTTAACCTCTTTCTCCTTTGGTGTATAGCAAATCGATTTAAACATTTAATTGAAAACATGAAAATTCCACAATTAAAAACCAAAAACCAAATGAGAATACCCTCCTATCCTTTATCCAGAATTAATAATCTAGCTTATGCAAGTCACAAATATAGATGAAGCCTGATATCTTCTAAGTGAAGAAATGTGTTCATGTACAAATATTATCCATCTCCACTGAAAGAGGTCTGACGCCATGCTACTCCATCTCCCTTGTACTACATTCATATTTCTTGTTATTTCTCTTACACGACAAGAGGGGATGCAATGGGCACAAACAGCTTTCATTTTATATAGGTCACCAGCATGCTAGTAACATACATGAATATGATTGCAGGTTTGGGCTTTTTTCCCCCCCTTTTTAAAAGAAAGTATTCATTTTGATTCTCTAGGTACCATGTTTTCTGTGAAATCATTGGGGTTTTTTTCTCTTTCTATATGAATATATTTTTGGCTGCTGCCCTGTATTACAGGGCTAGATGGACTTTGTTCCAACATGAGCCTTCTCTGTAAAACCTTATATTCAATAGGGTTGCAAATTTGATTTATATTGCGGCAATTCTGTGTGCTGTGCTGTTACTATCTACTTAGCATGAATATCTAAATATTTTTGAGGCCACATCCACACCTGCTGTACCTCTCTGTATCCCCCTGACTTGTGTCCAAATGCATTTTTATTTCCTATTTTTATGTTCCTCAAAATCGTACTTGTTAATCTCAGCAACAACAATATTCTGTATCATTGGTAACAGCCAGCAGCTGGCATCATGCTACATATTACTCCTTGATGGTGCAAAGATATTTATCATACTTTATAGATACAGAATACAATATGAAGGCTTAAATTATAGCTTCAAGAAGAGAATTTCTAAAAATTCAGTTTCTCAGCTGAGCAACACTTGCCTGTGCTTTTTGCTCTTGGAAGGAAATATCACTCCCGTTATTTATTAATTTTATAACAATTGCTGAGAGCTGTATTGGTATGTCATGTAAGATGTCCTATGTGAAGGTGATACCATCTTGGTTTCCTGAGCTTTCTGATCCTAGCCTTTCTCCTGGTCAGAGCAATCCCAGGAGACAGGGATAGACCTTGGAGATTTTTGCCTCTTATTAAGATTTGCCAATATTAATTACTCTTGTAAAACAGACTCAGCACATGTGGGCCTAAGTGTGGGCACAGGGAGTAACATAACCAACCTATAAAGAATCTGTGATCACTTTTGCAGGGCACCTATTTTGCTGTAGCCAGGAAGGTACTACAAGAAAGGGGTCTTGTAGTGATGTGCAGACAGTTTGCTGCTGCCTTTGCACTGTCCTGTGGCGTACCTGTTATGGTTGGTAGGCCTTGAGGTCACAGGTATTTGGGTCCTTGATGCTAAGCTGTTTCTGAAAGGACAGGTACACAACACACTGTGGTCTATAATCAGCCACAGACAGCTGCAAACAACTCATTTTGCTTTTTACTCCTCCTTCCATGGAGTCACTATACCACTGCCAGGGCTAACAGTTCTACATTAAGACAGATGGCACCTGAGATGCTTAGTTATAATTCTCTGAACTAGCTCTAGGAAATTCTACTAATAGTATCAAATTAGCATGATTTTAAGAGTGACACACATTGTTTTGTACATACAGCAATACAAGGGAAGAACAGTAATTTATATCTAAATGTTGCAGTTTTAGCTCAAAATGTGCCTAAATAATGCTGTGATGTAGCACTGACATTGGCTATGATTGTATTTTAATTTCTTTTTAACTATAAGCACTCATTAAAACTCAGACCATAAAAGAGACTAGACACAAATGAAATATCTGTTGCTAAACTTCGTTCAGTTCTTAATTACTGATTCATATGTTCATATATATTTTTTCTGACACTGTTTTTTGGCTAAAAACATAAAACAGGGATAAAAGATTTGAGTTAGAGCTCTGATTCTATATTTTTTTTGCATAGAGAAATAGAAAAAATACTGTGCAGTAAAATAATACATCTAAAATATATTCTCCTTCCTTGCTATGAAAGATTATCTCTTAAACAGGCAAAAATAATTGGAAGAACAATAGGTGTATAAAACATATGACAACTTGTGAGGATATGACTTAAGTGATACAGGAAGTAATTTGCACACAAAGCAAGCAATGACACAGTCAGTATTATGGATTTAATAAAAATCATGTTTGCTTTTTGTGCATATGGAAAATCAATTTTTTGCTTTTAGTACGCACAAAAATCAATGTGCTGTAGTGAGTCCTTTGCATAAAGAAAACCTATTTGGTCTCTCAGTTTGGAATTTCCAGATGCAGCTAAACTTAAAGATACTCAGTAATACTTCATTTCTGACAAAAGGGCAGATTTATTTTATAGAATCTGGGACAGATCTCTGATTTTCTTGTGGTTGAATGAGAGTGCTATGTTAGTAAAGGGAAACATTGTTACTGGTAGAAATCACAGTCATTTCAAATGGCTGAAGCAAGACAATTCAATGAGCAAAATTTGCAAATCAATGCTATAAAAACGATTTGTTTTGCCTGAGTTGAACAGCTGTTGTGTCTGTTGCCATACAACAATGGCAGTGATGTTTAAGTGGACACATAGTAAGTTTATATAGTTATTGTTATGTTATTTTCTTTTTGTGTAATAAAGATAGTGCTTTTAAGGCTATATTTTTATTAATGATTTAATATTTCTGACAGAAACAGGCTTAGCTCAAGCTACAGCAACAGATTAATGTGGATAGGTTGTTAACCTAGGTAAAGGTTGGACTTGATGATCTCCATGGTCTTTTCCAACCTTATTAATTCTGTGTGTAATTCTATGTGTAATGTGACATTTCAGTAACAGTTACTATTATACAGTAGTGAAATAACCGATTTTACATGTTTTAGAAGTAAACTTATGTTTGAAATTGATGCCCTGAACTATTTTGTGTGTTTGAGGGTATTGAACTCAATTATTTTGTATAATGTTCATACCTTGCCTTAGCTTTTGATTTAAATCTCCTGTTTTCACGTATGGTAGAGTTAGGTACCCTTTTTCTTTTTTCCTCTTGACTTTCACTGCAATGAATAACAAAGAGCCTTTTCAGAAGGAAGACTGGCTAGTTTGATAGTTTTGGTTTTTGGTTTAGCAGATTTGGTGATAGTTCAGATTTGGCTGGACTAAGGAAAAGCATCTGTCTGTCCCATGACGGACACTGAAACCAAATTGCATTTAAAATGGCTTGTTTATTTATTTTATGAGACACTAAATTTGAAGATTTGAGGAAGCAAGAAGAAAAATTAAAAAACCTGCAAGCCAACACGGTTCAAAGCAGTTATTTTCTTTCTGTTTGACTTTTTATTCAGATCTCTACAAATCTACAGATTTGTGGAGTTTCAAAGCATCTGTTTTTGTCATCAACTGTGGTTTTTAATGAAATGGATATCCTTCAGAATTCAAAACAAAACTATTACTTTCCCTCTCCATTGTGCTTTGTCAACATGAACTGGTGAGTTCTAGCATTGATGTTACCACCTTCAGCATTTATTGCTACTGTAAATATGAATCAGGATGTTCAAGACTCCAGATCTTGTGAGATTCCAGATTACAGAGCTGTCACAGTGGAGCTGCTGTAGAAGAAGGAGTTCTCCATGAAGACCCAGGTGCTGTGATGTAGGGTGCAGCTCTGCAATTCAGTTTGGCCAAAATATTCCATTACTCTTTGTGGACAGACTACAAAAGAAATTAATCTGTGAGATGGTTTTAGGCTCGAGGACAAAGGAGGCTGGTTCTCACTCATGTTGTCAAAGTTGATCCAAATTAATGTAATTTGTAATACTGCTGACGTCATGGCATTTGACCTCCATTTGACATTTCAGCTTTTGTGGTGCTACAATTTTTGCCTCTGACTTCCTATTCGATCATAATGTCTTGCCTGACAAAATAGAATAGAAGTGATTTCTGTTGTGGTTTTTACTTCCTTCTGTACTCCATTAGAAATTGAAGCCCAAATTTACTTCCTAGGTTTCATATGCAACTAAAAATAGATGCATGTTTTAATTAAGAATTGCAAATAGATTAAATATGCTGGTTGCACCAGTATGTTTCTTAATAGTTGATGTAGTTTTGGTCGTAGCTATGGTGATGCACATAGCTGCACTGCTATGCTATGTATCCTGTTGCACAGAGGTCTTCCATAGAATAAGAAGAATAATATCTTTGTAATAGTGTTGATTTCACATACAGCGCCTTGGATGAGAAAACAAGACAGAGCTTTATTGACTTAATGGTATGCAAATCTCTATAGTTCATTTAAGTTTATAATTTATAAGAAAAAATTAAGATTTCTGTGCACGAGTGTTAAAATTGATAAAAACACTACATTGGGATCTTTCATGAAAGATTTCATATTCTAGTTTATAAATGCCTTGTAAAAAGTTTTCTTAAACAATCATTAATCTTTATATAAAGAAAAAGATTATAGAGAACTCCTGTGTTTTGTAGGGGATCTAGTATGCTGAGATTTCATAGCACAGCTGCATTCCAGAGATGTCTGTAGGAGCATTCACTGAGTTTCACAATTACAATTCTGTGCATGTTAAGTATTTCAAATCTAAGTTAAACATTCTTCTTCATAGGTCTTAGGGAGACAGGCTGCCTCGGGTATTTGAATTCAGCACTAATGTGTTTTTAGTCACCAAATCTGTAGTCTAGTGGTCATGTTTAGGATTGAACTAAGTGCTCAGGACAGTACTTACACCTATATAGTGATAAGCTTGAGTGCATCTCTCTGTTAATAGAATTAAGCCGGTTTAATAGTTTTTGGATGGATTGAGTATGAATAGAGATATGTGAGTAGAAAAAAAACATTTTCCAGGTGATCAGTTAAACTATAATTTTGTGCCTTGAATTACTGGTTTTTTTGATAATATGCACTTAAAATCATTGCAGCTACAATGAGCAGACTTACCTTCTAAAGCCCATACCAGTAGGCATTTGTGGTGGTTTGAACTACTGTTTTTCACTAGGGGCATGCCCAATGATGATGAAAAGACTAAACAGAATTTTGGCAGCAGGTAACAAGTTATTGTCTAGGGCTCAACCAGGTGAAGAAACAATTTGTGGGAACCCCAGACTTTATACAAAAAATACACCTGACAAAGTCACTCAAAGGCAAAAGGAAATAAACAAACTGCTTCTCAAAGGCCAGGCAGGCTGGCTGAGAAAAGCAGGGGAAAGAAAACGGAAGCTGCCTCTCTCTCTCTTTCTGATGGTGTCACTCCTGGCCCTCGAAGTCTCTGCAAAAACACAAAAGTAGTGAAAAGCACCCCCACCCCAGGGAGCCATTCGGGGAAGCTTTTCACTTGCGATTATGCTGGCTTGGCTATGGTGCTGATGAAGGTGGGTGGAGTCAAGCCACGGGGCCTGGAAGCTGGGAGGAGAGGTGCTGTGCTGCTCCCCAGCCCGCAGGAAGCTGAAGAGAGGGAGGATGTCCTGGTCAGCCTTTTTAAGCCCTCCAAGTCTTGCGCGAATCTCGCCGTCTTCTTCCTGGCTAAGCCACCTTCTGATTGGCGAGCGATCTGGGCTCCACCTCTCTCCTGGGGTCTTCCCCCCAGGCAAAATGGCAGTTCCCGTCAAAACCCACGTGTTTGTAGCTTGGGGACGCCATGTTTAGTGGCCACGTGCCACCCGCGGCACCCTCGGAGTGGCTACCGCCCCTCCATGCGGCCCCCACCAGCACGGTGCCAGCGCAAGGCCCCCTGCCGCTGTCCCAGGGACTCCCCGGGACCATGGGGCCACCCATGACTGTCTGGGGCAGCCACTGTGCCCACTGCGGATGCTGGGGCGCTCTCTGGGGCCACCGCTCCGGGCCGGGACTGTGGGATCCCCCCGCTGGGTTCTTTCNCCCCCGCGCCTGTCGGGGGCACCCGCCATACCCACTGCAGACGCTGGGGCGCTCCCTGGGGCCGCCACCCCAGACCAGGACTGTGGGACTCCCCGCCGGGCTCTTTCGTGGTGGCACGGGGCCGACAGCACCTGCTGTCACCCGCACTGGCAGGGCCGGGATCAGCTGCCGCTGGGGTGGGGATAAGGTGCAGCGCCGCCACGCCGGCTCCACGCTGGCCGCTGCCCGCCGCCGCACCGGCCGCACCGCTGTGCCGGGCCCACACGCTCGGCACTGCTGAGGGACCCAGGCTTGCCGAAGCAGCCCACACTGGCCCTGGTGCCACCAGTGCACCCCGCCTGCACCGGAACCGATCACCGGTCTTATCTCTCCCCCGGCGCCGATTCGTGGTGAGCAAGGATGGGGGCTCTGCACCAGTTGACCTCAGCTGCTCTCCCGACCTAGGGAAACCATAAGGAGACGGCGGGGGCGACCCCCGCCTGCCCCGGGAGAGAGACCAAGCAGGAAATGGGGCTGCCTCAGTCCCCCTGCCAGCCCCGGAGGGCAGGAGGGGGGAGAGCCCCATTCCAGCATGCAGAGAGCAAGGCTGGGGAAGAAAGCTCCGCAGATTTCCCAGACCTTGGCTGTCTTCCTTAAGGGCAAAAACACTGTTTTACACAGAACAGGGAGCCAGTGAGCAGTTCCAAGCACCTTTTCCCNCCACCCCCTCCAAACCCCAACAGCATTGCTCAGTCAGAACAAATGGTATCATCAACTCATAGCAAGACCTTTGGAAAATTCCTTCTCTGGGTCATACTTGTCATTCCCTCAGAATGTCTTTTGCTCCTGTTTCAGTTTCAGCTAACTTTGTTTCCTGTATTCTCTTCAAGTGTGTTCAAATCTGGTCTTTAAGCCATGGTTAGGACTTTTCTGCGAACCAAAAAGTTTAAAAATGCAACAATTTCAAACAGTGGAAATGAGGAGAGAACAAATACTTTTCTGTCCAGAACTTGATGTAATTAAATATTTTTTGCTCTGTGTTTAGAGTCTTCCATGCCATACTGTGTTGTACATGTCCAAACAGTTTGCTTCAGATGTAGTAAACTGCTAAAAATCAATAAATCTTTTTACAGTTTGCCACTAGGGAGCATTTTACTGTGTTTATTAGTCATCTTTTTTACTCTTCAGACATAAGAAATAACAAATTTTTTTAGTCTTAGTGTATCAGACTGCTTCTCTGCTGCCTGACTGTCCTACACTGCTGTGAAATATCGGCACGGCTGACACAGGCAGCAGCCATCCGACCACGTGGAGGAGGCATCTGCAGATGTACAAGTGTGGCATGGGACCAACCTCTTTTCACAAAAAGGTTTTTTTAGCCCTTTTTTTAAGACTTTCATGCTGCCTCAACAAGACCCTCAGTGATTCGGTGCCAGCTAGTTTAACACCAGTCAGTGTAGATGAATAGGCACGCTGGCATTTAGGACTTGAGGGTTATCAGCAAATATGTTTACCATACATGGGTGCGAGGACTGCATGCCTCTTCCCCTCCCTCATGGCTAGAACTCTGGGGAGATCCCAAACATGTTTTAATCTTGGTATTTTTCACATATTCCTCCTTAACTGGAGAGCTCCCTGCTACATCCAGATCTGGTTATCAATGAACACAGTTCAAACCCGTATGTCTGGTTGTACTATTTTCTTATCACAGACAGATTAATGAAAAACACCATAAGAGAATCTGAGATATGAAAAGATAAGGTTCTTTTCTCATATTTTTTTTTTCCTTTTTTAATACTTCCCTAAGTTTTCTGTTTTGGCTTTCATGTTGTTTTTTAAATTTTTACAGATCATTGGTATGTGGCATGGATTAAAGAAATTGTATATGGATCTTTTACAAACAGAAAAAACTGACAATTTCTTAGTTTAAAATAGCAGTTACTAAAAAGTGTTTTGCTTATCAATTCATGCAAATGGTGTAAATGTAAAGGAGATACCATTTTATTCATGCTAGTGAAAAAGGAGGAAATTTAGTCCCTGAGCCTGGAGGAGTCCAAAATACATTTTGTTCTAACAAAAAATGTATCACAGAAGAAAACTGGTTACATGTCTGTTTGTTTAAATGGCTGTTAAATTTCTAGTATGACTCTTTTTATAGGCTTGGGAAATGGTGGGCTGGAAGCTTTTATCAAAACTCAGTAATGAAGACTTGAGGCAAAAATCTGAGGCAAAGGAGGCAAGTGAGCAAAATTGTAGCATAAGTTAAAAATGGCCCTTGTTTCAGCTATTCCCTGTGTACTAAAAAGGTTTAAGTAGATTTTTTTATCTTGAGATCTAGGCCAAAACAGACAATCTGAAGTTGAGATTGTCACCACTAACCTACACTTTTCCTTTATATCACAGGTGATATTTACAGTCTTAAAGTTGTTTTAAGATGTCTGTCTTCTGTAGATTTTTAAATGTGAAGGAGAAATTGGTATAGAACACAAAGCTGCAATAGTGCCTCATTATCCACTGTGGTTTCACATAAATCTCTCTTTAAAATAGTGTGATCTTTTCTTTGCTTTGTGACTATATTGAAGATCAGTATCTTTCATTCCTTTAATGTACAGTGTCAGAAACATTAGGTTTCCTGATATATTGTTGCTATTTTCTTTCTGACATGAGGCAAATGAGAAATCTGCACTGGCATATTCCCTGGTGGCTTTATATCGGCACAATTAATTTATGACTCAAATCCCTTCACATGCTGTTCTGTAGAGAACTGGTTAGAAGGAGCAGGTGTGCCAAAGGGCTGAATGAAGTCTTGAAGGCCAAAATGATGAGTGTCATGGTTAAGGTAGAAGAAGTAGCTTTGTTTCCAATTGTTGTTAATTGCAAGCACCAATGTTAGGGATAGGATGCGTCCTGAAGTAAAGAGCAGTCAAGCAGAAGCAGCCAGTCCCTGAAAATTGTGGTTAACAACCTCTACACCTCACTGGCAAAATCCTGAGGGCTCTTCCTTAAATGTTGTCTGCACTGGTGACCAGTATCTGTGTGACAGGATCATAAGGGAGAGGAGGAATTTTTCCCAGCATATACTGTGGCATCCTAGCCCAGATCAGAGACACCTCTTAGCACCTCTTATACATCAAATGCAACTGTTTGCTCTGCTAGGTGTTTTTAGAGATGTTATATAGGAAAAAATCTAGTCTGTTCAAGTGCCTGACAATACAAAAGGAAAAGAGAAAAAAGTAAAAGGAAGGAAGGAAGGAAGGAAGGAAGGAAGGAAGGAAGGAAGGAAGGAAGGAAGGATTAATAGTTCAACACATTTTTTACTTGAACTATTCTATACCACCTGCCTGCATGTGTTGTTTTTTGCTATCGTGCACCAGTAGCACTGTTGCAGCGCTGCCTATCAGTGGTGGTGGAAACCAGTCATGGAATTTCCTTGCCTGCTGGTTCCACTCACCCTAAACAGAACTGCATCAGTTTAGAGGCAGCTTACATGCAGATACTGGCTATGGCAATGCTTTCTGCAAATTTACATTGGAATTCTCATCTCTGGAGTTCCATCCAAACAATTCTTTGGCAGTCCCCTGATGCCCATCTTTTCATAATTAAGCCATCACACTCTGTTATGTATTGTCTCTAATCCAGCTTTACAGAAATTCTTCTAGAAAGTCAGTTGGGGCTGATAAAGTAGTTAGAATTTTTAGATTGGTTTGGGGAAGAATTAACAGACATAAATCTATCCGGATTTGGGTGTGGTTGCCTAGTCTTGATGAATTTTTGTTACATAACTTTTCTGATAAACAGATCTCCGAAATGAAAGTCCTCTGAAATGAGCTCTCTGAAAGACAGCATAGGTACTAAAGCTATATAGAGAATGATGATTAATAGTCTCCTCCTCTCTTTCCTCCCTCCATCCATCTGGAACAAAAGTGTGGCAGACTAGAGAGATGCACATTACTTATTTTCTGTCGTTATGATCTGGGTGGATTTATTCAGAATCCCTTGAGAGGACACATAACAAGCAAATTTTCATTTTGCTTTTTGATTCTGTCAGAGAAGCATTTTCTGCTCATATCCCAAAATACGGATCTAGGTTTGCCTGAACCCTAGGGCAGTCAGTAATCACTTTAGGGTCAATCGCAGCTTTTCTGTGTGTTAAAATGTCATCGCTTCTAAATATTGTATCTTACTTCAAGAAGTGGGTTTGGAGGCTTTCCAGATTTTTGCTGTATCACAGCACTGAATTTATATCTTAAAGGCAATCAATGCCATGATGTTTTGAAAATAGTGCTGGGGTTTCTGCTTAACCTTTTACTGCTGATAATTTACACATCTTTGAGAAGGACAAGAAGATGCTTCTAACAATTCCTGGTACATTCTTGACGTATTTTTCCTCACAACAAAATTTCTACATGCCAGCTCACACAATTGTAAGGTATAAATGTTTTGATTAATAATTTTGTATGTTACAATTTTATATGGCTATATGACTAAGTGGTAGTGATCATTGAATTTTCATTTCTTTCACAGTTTTCTATTCCTTCATTGTTAGAGGAGTAATGTTGACTTTTGCACAAGATAATGAAATGGTTAATGAACCAGAAAAGCAGCACATTTTCCATCAGTAAACTATCCATGAAGCATGAAGTAATGAGCCAAATATTTGTCTTACGGTTTAATGTAGTGCTATTTGTTCTGTACATGTTTGTAAAAGGAGCCTTGTAACCCCAGGGAGATCCTCATGCACAAAATAACAGTGCAAAAGATGTGATTCAGAATAATTTCTCAATTACTTTAAATGTGGGAATTGAACAGTCACTTGAGTGACAAGTGTAGCAGTGTGTTTTGAAGCTGCTATTGCAGAGGTAGGATTTACCTTAGTACATTCAGTAGAATATATGTCATAGTATTCCCTAATAATTATAAGTCTTGATTCATATTCCTGAACAGTCAATAAGTCAATAGGCTTTTAAGTCAGTACGAGTCAAACATGTTAACATACCTTTTTAAAGTGTTTTGTTTAGTGATAAGCATTTTGATGCTACTTCAGGTTATTTATTGTATCTTGTTACATAATAAGGGGATAGCTCACTTTTATACTCCTAGGATTTCAAAAGATATTGCTGCTGTTGTTACAAGCAGCAGTTAGAGCTGCCAGTGTCCATATGTACCACTTGTGTCTTAGTGGTGAACTACTAAAACACAGCAGCAGAGAAAAGCAGATACACACTGACTGTGGCACCCGTCTTTCCTCACATTGCATGGCACAAAAGTTTGGGCCAAAACCTACTCCACCATCATCTGAACAAGAGGAGAGTCATTGCTTTGCTTCCTCTCTAAGACTAAATTTATTTTCTTTTTTAAAAAAAAATAAATTAAAAAAACGCAAACCAAAACAGTCTCGTAGCTCCGGGAAAATGAATCTCAGAGGAACTGCTGCTGCTCTTTTGTTCTTAGAACATTCAATAATTTCTGTCTGATTATTGGACTGTATTGAACTGAGGTGCAACATGCAAGCAGTTTTCTTTGTAGTTGAACTTTTGATCCTGAAAGCAAAAAAAAAATGTTTTTAGGTAAAAGCACTACTTTTGAGGAGTCCTCATTAGTATGTTTGCAATGTGGCATAGTTCAGGGATGCAGTTGCTGAATTCTTTACAGATATATGTTGATAAACCTCACTGAACTTAATCATAGAATCTAATAGATTGTAAAAGAGCTCTGAGATCACTGAGTCTAAGATAAATCAGCAATGTTCCATATACATTTTTATTTGTTTCCCTCATAAACATTTTTACATGTGGCTATTTTTGAACCCTCTGATAAAGTGTTTTCTTTGTGAATCCAGACCTTTTTTTCTTTGACTTTATCGCTGCTTTTTTTTCTTAAAATAAACCCCAACACATAACAAGAAAACCATAACCTACAACAGACACCACCACACACTAGATTTCAGGGACAGATTTGCTGAGGACACAATGTTTTTGGCATTCTCCTCTTTGTAGGATGTGATTGATTAACAATTCGTCACCCTGTGTACCTTCTTTTACCACGTACATGCCCCAGAAACAAACTGGCTACCTTGAAATAGAGAGTCTTTGTTCCCTGGCATTTACAGCGGGGAGAGAAGTGTTTGGAGATTGTGAATCAAATGCTGAACAATAAGAAATTATGGTTTTTCTTATTTTACTTTTTTAATGCTTGTGGTACAGAGAGTTGTAAATCACTGGTTTCCTTTTCTATGTTTCTCCATGGTTTTGTTGAGTTTGAAAGAACTCCTGGGCCTTTATGGGCTCTGCGTTTTATCTTTTCTTCCCCTACAAACTCTTCCTTGCCTTTTGATACTGGGGAGCCTTCATCTGGGTTTTGTAAGAGTATTCTGCATTCCTGGAATGCTACTGATCCCTGTGGAAAATGGCATTACACCCTACACAATACTGACGTATGGCAGCACTATCTTTTGTTTATGTCTTCTGCCTTCTTGTTTCAGGTCTCTGCTTTCCCCATGCGGTGAAAAGCATCTTACATTAGATTTTGTGTCTTTTTTAAATGTCCACAGGAACATCTCTATTTCCTTTCATTTTTGATACTGTTTTATTATACCCTCAGACTGAAAAAAGACAGGATACCTTTCCTTATCTAGGGCAGTAGCATCCACTTGTGCTGATAACCTAGGCAAAGAAGATACAGTGGCATCTTAGAGCTCGTGAATATATATACTCATGTAATCCTTGTGTAGCAGAGTTAGAAAATCTGGCCAGCAGAGCCGGTGTTGTGGAGACAATGGCACTGTCACAGTTTGTTCTGACAGACACCTACACAGACTGTCACAGTGGAGATGTGTCAATCAAAGAGTGGTGTAACTCCAAGGGTTGCTATTACTTAGCTTGCAGGTCAGAGTTCAGCTGACAGGAATGAAAGTAGACTAGAATACGTGTAATGCCCTGGACCAGGCTGATAGAAGATACTTTGTAGCATAAAACATTTCTGGTGTGTTTTCTGGAAGAAATGTTTCTCAGGATAATTCCTCAAATAGTCCTCAGCCTAGATTTCTCTCTTTAGATGCCCTTGATTGCTTCATAATCTTTCTTTTGGGGGACTTTGATACTAGCCCCCAGGCTGCTTGTGTTCCTATCCCACTGATGGCAGCACTTGTTCAAAGGACATTGGTAGCAGCTGTTTAATTCTGTGTGGGGAGCAGAAGCCTTTGAAATGGATGGAGTTGTAGTGAACTGTCAGAAAAGAGCATTAAAGAAACACTTTTCCTGTATTTAGAATATTGTTAGCACTTTACATAATTTAAAGATTTGGGAAGCCATATTTTACTTATTTGAATGCTGCTTACTTTGATATATCTTCCAGTAGAGCTCTGAAGAGAGTGGTGATGTTTGAAAATAACTTAGTTTACTTGGGCAATATCAAATTCTGTGACAAGGAGGTGACTGAAGGGATTAGTCTGTGCTCATACATCCCTAGAAGTATTAGAGAAAAGCAGCAAGCAAAAATATCAATTCAAGAAAGGTCTTCTTTTCTTTCCCCTCCTTCGTTCTTTGCTATTTCTGCTAGACAAATCTGTCCTTACAGCACTGAGAGGGAAACAGAGCTTCTCACGGTTCAGAGGGTATTCAGTGGTTTTGAAAACTGCAGCTGAAATTAGGAGGAAGGAAGAAGTCTGAGGAATTTCAGCCATGGACGATTTTTCAGAAATTAAGAGTAAACTTAACTGATTACAAAAGAGTTAGCTGCGTATTCTTCAGGACCTGTCCAGGAATATTCAGAAACTGACATCCTATGGCCTCAGCTGCTTTTTGTGAATCAGCATGCTGAAGGTATTTATATATGGACTGAACACAAACTCTTGCAATTTCACTGCTGAATGTAATTTTCTAATAATTAAAAAAGAGTTGTCAAAGCCCCCTAACCCTGTCATTTTATTGATTAATTGCCAATGCTTCAGATAAAATCAGGCAATCTCTCCTTGTTTTCTGGTTGTCTATCTTTGTGCTACTTGGAGAACTTGTACCCCCAGAGGAAAACAGGGACTGATTCTGTTGTTCTCTAAGACAAAGCTTTGGACCAAGCTTCCTGATCACATATTTTTGACAGTGCAATTCATTCTACTTAAGCCTGGAGTAATGGATGAACAGTGGGTTTGAAGACAAAACCTGAATCATTTCTACAAGCTTGTGAACTGAGGAAAGCCCAGCAGCTGTATCTACCTTCATAGTACTCTAAAATCTGTAGAGGGCCACTGACAATCATCTTAGTCACTTTATCTCTTTATTTCCCAACCAGGGCAATTCCTGTGTAAGAACCAAAAAGGAAAACCTTCTGTATTGGAACTGGACAGGAGGGGTTAATTATGTGATAATACCATGTAGAGCATCATCTGAACTCAAATCAAGATGATTCCACTTGTCTTGGTACCATAATTTCTGATTTCAGTGTGTTATTTTTTTCCCTGTGGTTATGTAAATCATGATGCCATGCCTTATAAACTGAGAAACAGCTGAGATAAAGCCCAGGTTTTTCCCAGATTTTAGATATCTAACTGGCGTGCTTAACTCATGAGTTCAATCCTCCTATCAACCTATGTAGACAGTGAGATAGACAATAGCCAGAAAGTCGCTTAACTAGGCTGCATTTGGTTTCTGAAGACCCTTGTCTCTATTGATATGCCTTCAAACTATAGGTCTAACTTGGATGTCATTGGAGGGATGAATTCTGGCATAGTCAAGATTTTTACTATTGCAGAACATCAGTAATGAGATTTTGAGGTACACACACTCAACTAGTTTATCTTTTTCACTGTTTGTATAATGATGCTCTTGAAATGGTTGTTGATTCATCAATTTTAAATTAAAACTGTGATTTACTTAATTAAAACTAAAAATTTAATTTTTGACAACAATCCATTTCCTCTGTCAAAGATTTACCATTTATTATATTTAATTTCCAAAAATGATTTTTAAAAATCACCTTAAGTTTCAAAATAAGTTTCTAGTGCTTCTTCTTTGACATTCATTTTCCTCTCTGTGTAAAAAAATGTAGTCGGCCCATTGTCTGCCATTTGGTTTGACAGGGTCAAAAGATTCTGAATAGCTGAAGCCATAGGTTGCCATGCCCCTATTACCTCCCTTTGCAGTGACACCTACCAGGTGGCTGTGCAGCCCCTCAGAAGTGAGTGCTGTTCAATTACTCATGTATTTGTGTTCAGTCTTTCTCATCTTGTTCACACTGTCTCAACATGAGAATTAAAACAATAATAAAAATGTAGCTGTCAAGAAGTAAATTGTCTTAGCAAAACAACACATCCCTTCCTGCAAAGAATTAAGTTCCAGACAAGGATGTGTGCTTATTTCCTATATTTCGTGCTGGTTTTGGCATGGTTCAGGTTACAACATGGCACACAGTTTACATGAGCCTTGTTTCTCCTCCACTTTCCTAAGGTGTTATTCTCCAAGCGGTCATAGCAACAAATGCTACACATTTATAGCTGATTTTTCTGGAGTAGTCCTATCGACTATAGAGGTGCTTTATGTTGTTTTGCTGTGATCCAGAGTTTTTTTATAGTCAAATGAAGAATCAGACTAATACTGATTTTTTTTTAATTTATTTTTAGTACAGTTCAGTATCATCACTGGAGTTTCCAACAAAAGTATGAGATGAAGCTATGCCGAGATATTGGCAATGGGAAAACCCTCTTTCTGCAAGTCATCAGGCAGAATGCTTCAAGTAATTAAAAAAGCAAACAAACAAATGTATTAATAGCTTAACAAGGTTCAATAAGGAGAAGTACACACCCATGCAACAAACTCATGCAACCCTATGCAGCCCTATGGGCTAGAGAAGTGTCTTGAGAGCAGTTTGGTAGAAGGGAACTTAGGGAAGCTGGTTGACAGCCAGCTGAATATGAGCCAGCAGTGAGCCCAGGTGGGCAAGAAAGCCGATGGCATCTTGGTCTGTATCAAGAATAGTGTGGACAGAAGGACTAAGGTAGTGATTGTCCCCCTGTACTTGGCATTGGTGAGGCCACATCTCAAGTGCTGTGTTCGGTTCTGGGCCCCTCAGTTTAAAAAGGACATTGAGGTGCTGCAGCGTGTCCAGCAAAGGGCAAAAAGGCTTGTGAAGTGGTTTTTTCAGTCTTGTGAAGAGGAGGCTCAGGGGCCTCATTGCTCTCTACCACTAAGTGAAAGGAGGTTCTAATGAGATGGGAAGTAGTCTCTTCTGCCTTGTCTGCAGTGAGAGGACCAGAGGAAATGGCCCAAAGCTGAGACAGGAGGTTCAGGTTGGATATTGGAAAAAAGATTTTTCACTGTTCGGGTTGTCAGGCTTTGGAATAGGCTGCCCATCTGGGAAGGTGTCAAATAGAGATATTGGAGTCACCATCCCTGGAAGCATTTAAGAGGTGTCTGGATCTGATGCTGGGTGATATGATTTAGGGATTTAAGGGTTACTACAGTGATAATGCTAGATAGACAGATGGACTTAAAGGTCTCTCCCAACCTTGATGATTTTATGATTGTAATTCATTCTTCTGTTAAACTAATAGAAATTTTACAGGAAAATTTATGTCAAAATAGCAAGACATGTAGTGTCTTCTAGCTAGTTGTCACAGTTTCATTTCAAAATACATTCTTATACTAACATCGCAGTCCTGCCATAATTGCACTTTTTTCCTGATATAAACATTGAAGCATCTAGTGAAATATGAGGCACATTTTAAACTTCATCCTTCAAAGACTTTTAAAAAATAAAGTCTTTAAAGATGGGTTTAACATAATCTCAGTTTGATAGATATTTGACAATAGATTGATAACAGATATATTGATAATATTTTATTAAACAGATCATAATTACGATTTATGTTTAGTTATTTAGACTCAGTTTTCTTTCCCTTTTTTTTTTTCTTTTTTTTTGTATTTGGCAGCAGTGAAGGATTAAATATATTTAGTATACAGAATTTAAATAAAATAGGAATGGCAGCTGTCCAATACAGCAGTATATCTAAGCATAATGAGCACTAATATAGAAGATAACAAGTCTATTACCTAATATTAATTCTTAGACAATGTGTGCAGTTAAATGTAGCACAATAAAGATGAATTTAATGTTTGGAAAGACATTAGTCTGGCTAGTTTATCATTATCTGGGTTTACTTTTAGAAAAGTTAATACTTTTATTTTTAATTATGTCTGTTTCTATCTTCTTGAGCACCCCCTTTTCCACATGCACACTGAATGTAGAATTTTTGTTTTTTTCCTCTAACTTTCTATTTTTTTAAACGAAGTATGAATGAATAAATGAACTCTTTCAGCTACTACTGTGCATTTCTTCTAAAATTATTCCCATTTAGCAGCATCGAGTAGCTTCAACCTGCATATGGTACTTCAAGTGTATAATCAGCAAAGTCATACACATTAAGAAACATATAACATACAACCAAAATCTCAAATTCTTAATAGAAAGTTGTACTACACATGCCTTTCTAAGACACATTTTCCAACATGCCAAGTCTCTTTGGGACTTACATTGGGAAAAGTACTGTCAAAATCTCATACTCCTTGTGTTCCAAGATGCTTGATCCAAAACAATTGAGGTTTTATTTCACATTTACTGCATGTATTATTACTAATACTTTTTATATCAGAGTAAGCACATTTTAATAAAATATAGTGGGTGATATTGAGAACTTAAAATCTTAACTTTTGATTAGCTGTTAATGGAAGATATTGATATTGAACAATCCTCAAGTCTGGGGAGGAGTTCCTCTTAAAGGTTATTTTTCCTTTGTATTTTATCCCCAATTCCATGATTGCTTACTGATACTATCAATTTAGTATTAACTGTGAATTTAATTAGTGTTGTTATCCCATTAGATTACTTACGACATTGCTAATAAAAATAGGAATTAGCACTGTTGTCAATATTTCCCTTCTGAAAAGCCAATGCTAACTAGGAATGTGTGAAACTACTGAGCACTAAAAATTAATATATAATTATATTTTCACAGTCATAAATGACCTGAACTACCAATTTTTCATTTGAAACTTTTTGAACAATGACACGAACTATTATTTTTTACATTTTTTACTGAACAATTTTTTTCTGATATTGTGGTGATACAAAGAGACCTTGGAGAATATTTTCAGTGTAAAATCAGACTTATGGTGACATAAATTCTGAAATACCATAAAATTCATGAACAACATTATAGAAAAATGTAAAAGAGATAAATACAAATGATAAGGACATTGTAAGATTTGATGAGATTGATGGTTGCTTTAAGATGGAAACAGATTGGGGAGCTTGAGTTTTTGAAGTTTGAGCTGTGTTTTCCCCTGAATTCAGAATGTTTCAGAAATGATCTGCAGTAGTGTTCCTTATTTTCAGTCTTCAGACTTCTGTATCCTCTGGAGCATAAGATCTCTGATCTTAAAAAGCATCTCTCAGTTAGACAAAATGCAGCTGTTATGTCCCAGTTGCGGTTTGCTCTTTCCTCTTGTAACTAGAAATAATAGCCAGTTTCTGGTGGTTTAACAACCTTTCAGGACTTAGCAAAATTGCAGCATTTGGTTGAATTTTTGCAGAGGTATATTTTTATTGGATACTCTGCCATATCAGGTTATTTCTTGCAAAGCTATGATATGGACGGTTTTCCAGTTTGACCAGATTCTCCATGCTTGTTTGAACAGTTTTATTCAGAGAGTATTTCTCTGTGGGCAGGCAGTAAATTGTAGAAAAATTTTCCAATTTCATGGTGTAACCTATGATGATAAGTCATTGTTAGTATAAATTGCAAAAATATTTTTTTAACATCTGAATGCTTAACACACTTATACTGGAAAAGCTTAGCATTCATGGCTTCATAACTATACTTTAGCAATTTAGCAACAATGGATAAAAATATTTTTAATATTCAGATCTTGTATAAAATAATAATATAAATAAGGAAGAATTGATTTTAAAGTTGTTTAGTTGTTTTGATAGGAATACTTCTTTTGCTAGCCACATACAGCAAATAATTTTTGTATATCTTTCCTTGAAAAATGAGATATGCTTACCAAAGGATACAATAGGTGAATTCTGAGCTCTTCTATGCAATGAGTATTAATTTTATCCTGTCTCAGAATACTAAATAAAGAAAATCTGTCCCTGGCCCTGCCACTGGTATGTTGTGCATTTGTCTATAAATTGGATGGTGAATAGTCAAACTTAACCCATATCTCAGCTGTATCTAATTCAAAATTCACATCTCTGCATTAGTACCATGACACGTGCAGTCAATATACTGTTTCTCAACAAAAGTGAGCCTGAGCTCAGAACTCTTGTTTTCACAGAGCTTATAGACTGGAGCAGAACTAGAGCACAAGGCAAAATATGCTCAGAATTACAGAGATACTGTCATGTAGGCATCCTGTTAGCATTCACCAGTTATCTTTTTTAATTTTGTATTAGTTCCTCCTTTTTATAATAGGGTGATAACACCATGGATATTAGGAGAGGGCAAATAAATTTCCTCTAAGTGTAGGGCAGAGTCCGTGGCACATAATGCAAACATGCAGAGAGAGCCAAGCTTGTTACAAAGGAGGAGGCTCTAGCACAGGTGGCAGCAGCATTGTATCTGTATCACTTCAGCCCGTTCTAATTAATTTCTCATGACATCAATTAGTGTGGGTGCAGAAGTATGATCAGAATGCTAGAAGTTACCTTGGCTATGCCTCTGTGTTCCCAGGTGTCCCAAAGCAAGGAGTTTTTGTATGGCTCTCTTCAATAGATTTTGTGGTGGTGTATTATTCATGCAAACTACATTTTGATACACTTTAATTTTCATTCCAGTCTCCCTTAGAAACCCTTCTGTAAGTCTAAATGGTGGACAGCATACACTGGGGGATTATTTCTGAAGCAGCTTTTTTTTGCAGAGGCAGCACAGTAGACACTAAGATAAAAAAGTAGCCAGTTTAGGATTACTATTTTGTTCACTAGTTTTTAAAGTTTATAAATTTTACAACTGGATATCCCACCCACCATTTTGACCAGTGAACACTGAATCAGTTCTCAAAAATACATAATATACATTTTCAAAAAAAAATACTGTGCTGAAAGAATAGATAAATGCAGTGCTGACCTTCTCCACAGCTGTTCATTCCCATGCCTTGAAATGGAAAAGAATAGGCATCAGAAATGCAAACACTAATCCATCACTGATCTGATCATGTGAGATAGAGACATAAAGCCACCTCCTCTGAATATTAGCTTGGTTTTGGTTTTTATTGAGCCCAGACTTCTGTAACTCCTGTTTGCCCAAGCACTGAGCTTTGACATGTCATGCTAACTAGTTTGCTTCTGCTGAACTTCTGTCCTCTTTAAAGTCAGCACTTTCCATCATGCTTCCTCCTTGTTTTAGAATATTTATTTGCACTTTTCCCCTAAATACCTGACTCTCCGTGTGGCTTTAACATTTTTGTCTGGATTTTTCCCTCTTACCAAGCAATTCACACGGTACCTGTCTTTCTCATCATCTGACACTTTATGGAATCATTAATGAATATGGTGGAGCACCAATCTAAGGTGGTTTCTAAGACAGCTATGGTTGAGACATGTCTTGATTCTTTCAGTCAAAATTCTGTAAAGTATTAAGTAGATGCTTTTACAAGTTGAAATATGGTATGTATACACACAGTTTCCTTTGTCTTTTCCTTTGTCGGCTACCAAATTTAAAGTAATGAATGAATGAGTACTTCTGTTTTTTAAGTATTTTGTAGTCTACAGGCCAGCTTAGTTTTCAGAGCTGTCAGCTGGTTTTTGTGTCACTAGAGTTGGGACTTCAATGGGCCCACACTTGCTTCCTAGCTGTAAGTCTACAGAGACTCAGTAGCTCATTGGGAGTATGTATATTTTATGCCTAGATGAAAACAGGCTTTTTATGCCTTTATTATGCACTTAATTTGGTGTGACATGTTGCATTCAGTTCACAGTTGTGACTTTTGAGAAAAGGAGTACTTTATTTGCTAGAAAGATTTACATTTCTGTTGTACCATGTGAAGTTTGGTAGAGGTAGTTTATTCAAGGCTTGGTCTGGCATACATTACAGAAATCAGCCGAAAAATTTGGATCCAAAGTGAATCTAATCTACCAATGTATTATGTCTGATGTTAAGACCGGAATTAAATATCCAACAAGCAATAGGGAAGGATAATTAGCTATCCAGCTGTGGAACTATTTCTCCATCCAATATTGCATGCAATCTTCAAAGTAGTTCTAATTTAACTGAAAAATGAAAATTTCTTAAAATAAATTGATACAAAACCATCGGCCAAGTACCGTATCCATAATAACTTATGTTGCAATTAATTGGAACAACATCATATGGTGAATTTTAAGGCATGCTTTTAGATGGAACTGAGTCTGAGAAGCTCTTTGAGGTCATGTTTCTTTGCATTTCCTCTAGGAACTATGAAAACCGATTAGACCTAGCACCTTACCATCTCTCTGAGCTTTCATGCGTTAATTACTTTGAAACTTCAGCATTCTTCCTGAAAGAGGAAGAATGTAGTGGAAAGGCAGGGACTCATATAAAAAACAGTGTCAGATTTAGACATCACTATGAATTTTGTGGTCTTTAGTCTTTGAATGTTTGGTGTCTGTGTAAAGTTGAAGTTGGGAGACAAATATTGGTAAGAGTGACCATCAGTATGTCTAAAAGCCTGTGCAGATTCCAAATGAAAACCAGGAAAAACTTTAAAAACTAAAATTTGTTTGCAAATTGTAGTAGAGTATTTTGTGACCATATAAAAGTAGAGTTTTCTTATAGTAACAAAAAAAAAAAATCTAGATGGACTCTATATCCACATTTTATGTCAATTTTAATTCTATTTTGGCACTTATATTCTAGTTTCTCCTTGTCTGTCTTAGTAAGAAGCGAATCATTTCTTGTTGAAGTTCAAAGAAATTGCCTGGTGTGTTATGCCACAAACTGTATCTCCAATCCAAAAAAAACCCAAAAAACAGTGTGGGCAGATGATTTCACCTAAATAAAGTTTTTGTTTCGTAAGTCAGGGGACTCCATGTGGGAGTAATGATCTACATTTTGCACCTGTGGACCTCGAGACTCAGGCAATTTAAGGCATTAGAAGCTTTATTCGCTCGAGTACTTCCATTAATTTTAGTAAGAGTATTCACGGTAATGAGCACCAAACTCAGAGGCAAATCAAGATCAGCCCCTACAGTATTTAAATGATTGTGTAGTTCCAGCACCTTCACCAGTGATCTCTCCTCTTTTATTCTTGCGTGAACAAAGGATGCAGCTGCAAGTGCGTCTGAAAGCAGCGGTTGTCTCTGCAGGGTCAATATTTGTTGAATGTACAAGACCATAGATACTGTGCGTGGTTCTCTCATTGATCAGTTTTCTCCCTGGCTTCAGGAAAAGCCCAAAAACAGCTATAGTGACACCTGTTGATAAACAGATGATCTCTGGATGCTGACAGCTGTACTGTAAAAATCCCTATTATGGATAACCTTGCCGTGCTATTTGACTTTGCAAGGAGCATCTGTCCTTTTCTAAATTGAATGATTGGATGGAAATTTTCACTCTTAATATGTTTATCTTCCATTTAATGAGCAATCCCATTATGAAGTCTGAAGACAATGCAGCCTTGCACACAGGTTTTGTTACAGTTCATCAAAGAAAATACCCTTGCAGTGTCAGAGCTCCTCTGTGGCAGGCAGCACCAGGAGCTGCTAACTACCCACTATGAAAGAGGGAATCATTTAAAGTCAATCCAAAAAGATTAAAGGGAGAAATTTTCAAACTAGGAATTATCTAAGGCCAGGAAATGCCTCTACGTACTTTCTGTGGAATTTCAGTATTTTGCACCGTCTGGTAATATACTGCATGAGGTGTCCCAGTACTCAGGGCTTCTGCTTCCCCAGTATGCTCATTCCCCTATTCCTGTTGCCTAGGCTTTGTTATCATAACAGTCTAAAGACAATAGAAAGAGACTTTCAGAGATTTCTTTTTCCTTTCATGAATCTCCTTTAACCAATTTCTGCCTTTCTATTGAAGTGAAAAGCACAGTTGGTGGCAGAATCTGTGTTGCTGACTGTGGTATTGAATGACCCACATATTATTTGGCTAGTCGGTAAGTGCAAAGAGAACTCAAACAAGTGTAAACTCTAGGCGAAAATCTATTTTGTGACCAGGATACATGTCATGTGCCATATTATTGCCTGCCTTTTGTGATCCATTATTCCAGTGAGTGATTTCCATCAATACAAATGCTTAGATTAAATTCAATTTCACTACTAAACTATGGGCAATATCATGGTCACAAAAATGAGTGAGCAGTATCTGTGGCCATCATAACTAGGGCTCCATGTAAGTGCTGTGAAATGCTGGGCCCATGTGACCTGCCAGTTTCAAGGGCAAAACAGGTTTGATGTGCCATGCAGCAAAGGTCATCTCTGTAATTATTTTTCATCTTCTCTCATCTGGAGTTACCAAGATGGTTAAAAAGCCGTGTTTGATGGAAATATTTTCATGGTGGCTGTTTATTTCCTGCATCTTTGACTTTCAAAGAATTTCCATGACTGTTCAATGTTGTTTAATTTCCTATCTACACTTTTTTTGTTTGTTTTTCTGTTGTGTAAAAATATGTAATCAGTGCTGTACTTTATAGTGTAAAAGCTGTTTGGACTCTGTTTCAGTTGTCTGGAAATCCCTTGATTTGTATCATTAAAATGGCATTTTTCACTGCATTTTAATTAATGGACAGATAATTTTTAAGGCATTCTGTATGCTTTTTCTGTCTTTGATTCCCAGATAACTCTCATCTTCCCGATTGTACAGATTACACGTTTCTGTGCTTTCTATAGCTTTAAGTTTAATTAGGAGCATAACAAATTATAGTCCATGAGCAGCAGCACCATAAAATCATATGACGTCTAACTATAGCAACAGATTCAAATACTGAATGGAAATACAGGCACTGTGTTAAGTTTGAGTTTGTATCTCAGTGGAGTTATAGTTTTCCCATCGTTAATGTTGATAACATAGAGATACTATTTTAACAAGGGTAAGAAAATTGAGTACTATTGTATATATTTAGCTGCAAAAGAAAATTGAAAACGATGTTGATGACTTTTAAAAATTCTCTTTCTGCTGTGTTATCACATACACAAGGTAAAATTAGGCACTATAATTAAGTATACTTAGGGATAGATTTTCCTTATTTAAGCTTGTATACTTTAGATACCTTTCAAACTCTCATTATGAACTTCTGATTTTATTTTCATTCCCAGCACTTTTAATTAGAAAGAAGAAAATATCTCAGAAATATCATCAGATGAAGCTTCTAATGGAAGCTGAAATTATTCTAGAAAATTAGCATTAACCTATTGAGAGTAAATCATAACCCCTTACAAATGAGGACTAGAGTTTTGTTTTTAAAGTACATTTAAAGTACATTTACTAGGAGCATAATTTCTGGTTAAGCCCAAATAGTTATTCATTAAATTGAAATAATGTCTCTTTTCGTATTCTAGGGACTCAGATGTTGCTTCTTGGATGTGATGGTGGAAATAGCAGGCTAAGTTATTTCTGTATTTTCAAGGGCTGCTGGAAATACTAGATAAAGCCAGGTGAAGAGGTTAACATAAGGATAAAACAACTGCTTGGTGAAGCATAATGCAAAAAAAAAGAAAGGGGTTTTTGTCTTATCCAGTAGATTGAAGATGTTTCATAGTCAAGGCTGGCCCAAATAAAATCACATGGGGTCAAGAAGGGATTTTTTTACATTCTAGAGTGAAGAGCAGCATACTTTTTTTTCCCTGTGAGAATATTGAAATCTCGATTTACAATGCAATGTGAAGGAGCTTACAACATTTTACCCCAGAAAACCAATTTGCTCATGGGAAAACTAATGGAACTGAAAGCCATTCTTTTAGGATAGCCAGCTGAAGACTGATGTGAATTTTTTGAGCATGTACCTGTATGTCTTTGCGGTGCTACCTAAATAAGTCATGTCAGTCAGTCAGTCAGTCTCTTCCAACTAGAAAATTACCTGTAGAACAATGGCTGTATGTAATGGACAGCAACTGGAAACAGTCTGGAGTCCCAGAGGCCAGAAATACAAGGGACTTGAAGAAGAAATTATTCTCTCATCCTCCCATTCTGAAGAAAAAATAAACTTTCCATGTAGCTTCTTTCAAAGCCAAAATTTGGCACAGTAACAGAGGTCAACATTGACAACACTTCTCACTGCAGACTCCCCAAGACTCTGATTTTCAAACATGGTTTTCCCTTGCACTCCTCTTAAATTAATTAATTAATTTCAAAAGGCTTTTTTTTTATTGTGTTGGGTTTTTTTGAACTTTAACAGTAGACAGCTACTCTATGGTGGTGGTAATCTCACGGTTGGATTTGCTTACTTTTTGTGGAGTAACAGTGACATCCAGTGGCTAGCTATTTCAGCCAGATGTATAAATCACTACTGCCAGGTAATATTTCAGTGAGTGTACTCCTGCCAGTACAGTGAGTTCTTTCCTTTCCAAGGTTCCCTTGGGTGGGAAGTGAGGCAAAACAGAAATAAACTTTATAGTGAAAAAGATTTGCTCTGAAGTATCAGCAAGTGTTGTGCTGAAGTGGGAGTAAAGTATGGCTGATTTTAAATTCCAAAAGCATTTTTTTGTGTGTGTGTGTTCATTTCTGTGGTTTCAAATCTGTTCACACAGCAGTGGAATGTTGCTTCATGACTTTTTGAATTTTACTTTGTATCTAAAGTTCATAGAGTCATAGAATGATTCTGCCACATAACTGTGCAGCTGTGCACATAAAAGAAGACATTTTCCTTTGCCATCTGCAATTAATAATCTTGTAGTTGAATGGGGGAGAGAAAGAGAGAAGATAATGGGAAGAATTTTTCATGTCTTTTTGTTGTGGTATAATGTATGTTTATTCTAATGACTTGTTAAACTAAAGGGTCTGTTATTATACATATATATATATATATACACACACACACACACACATACATATTATATATATATGTTATTCCTGAACTGCAGTCATTCTAGACTGTATACCTTGTTGGACAATTTTTTGATTGTCAAAGTTGGAATGAAGCTCTTAAGAATAAAAAGAAACATTTATTATCATTCATCTGAATCAATCATAATGAAAGGCATCTCAGACACAAATTCTTCTCAAGGTATTACCATGCAGTTTTTCTTGTAGACTTTATCCACTTCCATTCTCAAAAGATTATCTGTCAACTAGCAATGAAACCCAAATAGCTTTTATTTTATATATATATATAATTATTATTAAATATTATTAAATATATATATCACTTATTTTTAGTCTTATCTCACATTCTGTATTAGTCTCTCCATTGGGTCTCAGTTGTAAGTGGAAAGAACGGTGGTGGTACCTCTGCACTTCCCTTGCTGAATGATTGATTTTTTGGTCCACCCAGTAAGGGATCTTTATTCCAAACTTCATAGGCGTTTGAGATAGTGTCTAAGATTTTGAAAAGGTCAAAGTGCTGGTGCATGGCTTCTGAGTTATGGCAGCAATCGTTCCTGAAATAGTGCTCAAAGTTCTAAAGATAGATGGCAGTGTCTACAGAGTAATAAAGAAGTATTTCTTTATGGTAACCCTTGGTGGTATAACTGAAGAAGTCCACATGATGCAAATCAAAACAGGCAATGTCCCCATAATTTCAAATCTGGAAAGCCTATGGATTTTATTATCAGTTAAATAAATAAGAAACCCTGGTTTAATTTTGAGGAAGCAGCAGTATGTTTGTGTTCTGTCATTTTTCTGTATTTTCCTGCCTGATGCCAGTAGTTCTTGATGAAATTTCTCGTTATAGGTTAGGAAGGAAAACTTGGAACATAGAATGCTCTTGTGGACCTTTCAAAACCTAGTGATGTGCCACCAATCTCTTTGAAGGTTAATATGAACAATACCTTTCACTTAAAGACTGAGAACTGTAAGATTTATTTCAAAATAGTGGTTTAAGGTGTGAAATGTTTATTGTGGAAGTGTCTGAGAAGACATGTTAGCAGGTGTTTTGGGGAAAAACTCAAGTCTTTCCAAGCTTTGTGTATGTGCAAGCTGATTAAAAAAAAAATAAAATATTTTAGCCCTCAGATTTTTTGTAATTTGATGCTTAGTTCAATATTATAGATACCTTTCAATTCAAAATGTAAGAGAAAACCTGGTGTTTGCTGTTCTTGGATTCAGTTGTTCTTAGGATGTAAATCATTCAGTGTAGTCAGGTAGGTGATCTTCTGGAGAGACGCACTTGAGAGTTGAGTGCTGATGCGTGGTGGCTAGCTTGCTTCAGGACTTTGGCTGTAGATGGAGACATCTGTCTAATGAAATTCTCCTAACATAGAGAGTATGTTTCTTTAAAGACTACTTCACAGTATGTCATGCATAGGAGGTATACTCTGGCAAAGCACTTTTCTCAATTACAATGAAATTAATACTTTGAATAAAAGAGGTTTTCCACTTGCATTTCATTTATTGATAGTTGAAATTATCTTCACCTCAAAATGCTGTCTCATCTTCTGATTTATAAACCAGTTACTGCACTCCAATGCAACTATTTCTTTCAAAGGCATTTAAGAAATGTGGAATGAAGACCTCTCTCTCAAATCTTAAAAAAAAAAATTGTGCCGTAAGTTTATCAACAAAATGAAACAGATGCACAAGACAAAAACTGACTAAAGATAATCTGTTTTCTGATAGCATTACTCTAACAGCTACAGTCATATATTTCCTTCAAATCTGTAACATAAATTCTTTGTATTTTGAAGTACAGGAATCTTAGAGTTTTTTAAACTCGTTAAAAAAAATTCTAGGATGATTTTAACCTTGCAAAAGCTGGAATGATAATCTACACATGGGGAACAGTACTGAGAATTACTGTTCATGGAAATAATTTCATCTATCATTCTTGCATGATGAGGAGATCATGTTAGGTGGTCGTACAAAATGGCTTATTGTATTGCTTCCTCTTGAAACAGCACTGAAACGCAATAAGCAGCCCAATATAATGTAACATTAGCACTCTGTTCTTCTCCAGGAAGGCACTGGTTTCCCTGATGGAGTCAGGAATATACCCCAGCGCAGATATTCCGGGCTACTTGGCAGAGGGGAAACTGTGGGACTTCAGATCACCTAACCTAGAGATTTAATCTGATTGGTTTTGGTTGTTCTGTTTTTTTCTTAATGCAACTGGTCATTTCAACCAATTCTTTTCACTACTTGCTTAGTAAAAAATGAAATGCAAAAGGCTGTTGGTGTACCAAGAAAACATCTTGTGAATTGTCCTTAGTTAACAATGACTGTGAAAAGTGTCATTGGATTTCAATGTATCTGTACAATTTGATTTAATAAGCAGGATCTCTTGCTAATCTGTTTCATACTAAAACTCTTTTGTCCAAATCTACAGCAGATTCAACCAGCATTCCTAGCACAAGTAACAATTTAATAAACGTGTTTTGTGGTATGGGTGTTTTTCGGAGGTTTTTTAGTTTCCCTCAGTGTATTTAGCTAGGTTTTCTTGACTTCTTGTCAGTTCTGTAGCATACAGGCTGTTATTCATGTGATCTGTTTCCAAGTTGGCACAACTAAAACAGTTCTGCATGAACCTTTTTTTCTTTGTTGTGCGAAAAACTTGATATTTCTTTCTTACTTTCTTATTTTAACCTTGAGCTTTGATCTTTAGTGACAATTCAGATTTAAAATCACTTTCTACTGTATCACATCAGTCGGGTGATTGAAGGGAACTGTTTACTCCCTTGGCTGTCAGAAAGTTACGCTTCAAGGAAAGCATTTCAATTAATGTTATACAAACCACAATAGCTGTGGAGACCAGCCTGAAGCCATTTATATATATGAGTGTCAGTTAAATTCAGATGTCAAACACAGCTTTTAATTACAGACCTACAGCTGCAAGTCACTGGTGTTTGAAGCATGCTGGTGATTTCAGCTTCCCTTTGATAACCCATGATATCTGAAAATGAAGTGAGGGCTTACAGGTAAAGGTATGCACGTGAGCTCCATATGTTTCAAACTGTGAATACAGAAGGTTTGCTCATCAACCAGGAAGTCTAATGGATAAACAGATTTCTGTTCCCTTCACCGTATCTTTGGATGATAGAAATGGCATTCTGAGAAGGCAAACACGGGGTAAACATGCCTTAGAGGACTGCCAGCTCCTCCAGCTGTAACCTCTCTATAGCTTGGTTGAGATCACAAGCTCACCCTTTGGTCAGTTCTTTTTGAAGCACGTGTTAATGTTTGAGTATACACTTTATTTTTACTATTTTTGTTGCAATTTACCTCCTGGCTATTCACAGATTGCAGCGTCCCTCAATTTACCAGAAGAAATGTTTCTCAGATTTTTTATAAAATTTTGAGGTACTTTTGAATCACTGTTGAAAAAAAAATGGAGGACCATCATGATTTTCAGACAACAGGGAAAAATTGTCAAGATGGCATTGATATGGTGTTGTGGAATCCTTCTAATTTAATTATTTGAATAGTTTGAATAGAATAAAAAATAACAGTTGACCATTCAATTCAGTTGGAGAGAACATTATTATTCCAGATAGAAAAAAGTATATTTCCTGTCTTGCTTAGTGAGTGTTATGTTCATTCTTCCTGTTAAGAAGCACCATAGTAGTACACCAATCTGTTAGCTTAGTGACATGCTTTCCATAACAGTATTATCAGTACTTGACTGTCTTTACTTCGAAAAACAAAAGTTTTTGTTCAATAGTAGAATTTCACTGATGGAAATAAGTAATTTCCAGTTACAGATAATTTTCAATTTTTATATTGACAGCCAAGAGGCAATTAGGTGTTTTGCATTATCCAGATTTTCCCCTTTCACTTGACCAGGACAAAATTTTTTTTTGTTTGAATTCTTGATGCAGTTCTAGAATTACAACAGCAACACATCTGAAATATTTAAAACCCACCACTGTTGAAGCACAGTGAAGCGCTTGGCTGGAAACACAAGAATAAAATCAGCCTGACAGGGTGCCCTGAAATATACCTTTGGAAATAAGGGTACCTTTTGAAATGTTATTGCAAAATGCAAAGTCAGTTAGCAAAAAATTTAAGGCAAAACATGTTTCACTACATAACATAGAATCATAGATTGGAAGGGACCTTTCAAATCATCTTTCTCCAGCCCCCATGCCATGGGCAGGGATATATCTCGTTAGGCCAGGTTGCTCAAAGCCTCATCCAACCTTGCTTTGTACACATCCAGGGACATCTAGAGCTATGCTTAAAGAAATATCTAAAAACCATTTTTTCCTAAGTTACACAAAGATATTGAATCTCCTCAAGTCCTTCATGACAGACCACCTTTGCTGGAAGCCCTCTGTGTCACTGTAAAGGGATCTCTGCTTGGCAAACAGTCTAGGTGCCCCAGGGCATCTGGAGGACTCCTCCTCTCCTGGAAAGCCTGTCAGGGCCTGCTTCTGCTGATCCTTTTGGGCAATGAAATGAGTTCAAATAATTAAAAGTCCTTTAAAAATAGTGCTGTTCTAACAAAATTGTGAAAGCTGGGCAATCAAAGATGGTGGTCAAGCTCCCTGAAAACTGCCCAGAAATTTTCATTGAAGTGGAAAAAGAAATAGAATCTGCCTTGAAAAAAAATTGGGATTAGATTAGAGGAAATTTTCATTAAATGAGCAGAACTTAAAACTGATCATTGTTAAGAGATTGTGATTCTGTGGTTCACAGAACGACATACACAGTTCCTATCAGACATGCAGATGTGCTTAAATTCTTGTTAGCGAACCCTAGAATGACTAAGGGCATACCAGATCTAAAGTAGTTTCTTTTATTTCAGCAATGGAAAAAAAGACCTTTAGAGTTCCAATGCAGCACACTTAAGTAAAGAGCTAATCTCTCTCCTCTGACGCTATATGGAAGTAATAATTAATAAAACTAGTATCTGCATCTTGAGAACTGGTCCATCTTCTGGTTGAGGACAGGATCCTATAACAGTCAGGCTTGTTCTTTCCAAACGTGATGGTTGGGTCACCAGCGTTCCACGTCATTTCCATTTGGGCAGGCAGCTGAAAAGCTTCCCCACAAGCATGAATATGGCTTTTTGTTCCTTTTGTGTTTAATCCCACCTCTTTTGTATAGCACAATGTTCAGAAGAGGGGGGTACCTCTCCACACACAGGACAAGTATTCTTAAAATTTGTGGATGTCTAAAGAAAATTTCTAAAGAGGCAGTTAGGCTCCTTGTGAATTTTAGTGTCCACAAAGAAAACAGTGCTGGGAAGTAGCTTCAATAGATTTAATTTCTTTTGACAAAGAGATTTCTAATCATTCAATTTATAATTTTGCCAAAATTTTGGTACTCTTGTTCCCCTATAGTACATACTTCATTCATTTCTGAAGATTAGCACTGCAGATATATGTATAATAACTGTAAAACTTCCTCCCAAAATTCCTATATCTGTACAGCATACATTTAATAATTCTAATACAAATCTAATTTTTTTTGTTTTTCTGGGTGCATTCTTTAAAGCACCTGCGAATTAAAGAAAGAACAATATATTATGTTTAAAAATATGGCATATTCTTTAATGCAGAGTAGTCCCTGGAGAACTGTTTTTCTATTTGTGTAAAGGTGGGCATATATAAATTTACTCAAATATTTCTCGTCAGTGTTTGTATGTATGTACCTGCATGTATCTGGAGAGAAATAATATTTTAAAACATACGATTGTTTCCCATTAATTATAGAAAAGTAGTCTGGACTATTTGACTTCCTCATTATACACAGCTGAGCATGTTTCTTCATTTCCTTTTCAGAACTCATTTCAATAAGGTGCCCATAAGGGTTAGATAAGGTGTTAATTGGGTTATATTGTATTTGCGAGAGAGATGAAGAAGGAAGACAAAGTTCTTGCTCTGAATAAAAGAGTGGAAGCGACTGCATGTCCCAGGCTTCTCAGTGCATTGATAATGTAATTTAGTTCAAATAATTACGGGTCATTTCACTTATAAGAAAAGCACTATTTGTTCCTCCCTAATGTCCTTTGCCCTGCTGTAATGAAAAACAGTGTCTGCAAATTAAGTTTATCCATGTTTAACTGGGTGTTTCTCCACTTAAGCGCAACCATTAAATCATGCTGGGATTCAGCTGCCTGCCACTCATTTTTGTCACTGGAGATGCTGTGGTGAAGTATTGTGAACTTAAAAGCTGCTGGACAACATTTAGGTTAGTTTAAGCCAAACTATTCTTTAGAAAGTCTCTAAATAGACAACTGAAGTCCTCATTCAAGTCTTCTGTTGAGCACAGGTTTGTAGTAGCATGGGAGCTGTTTTTTCTGTCCGTCTTCTGAATTGCCACTGAGCTATAGGAATTTATTTATCTATTAAGTAGACATGTTAAATTACCAAATTATTTTAAATAAATAAATGACTTTGACAGTGCTGTACAGAAATGAAAATTACTGCAAGTAAGCAAACATGAAATAGCAAATCTTTTGGCCATAGAAAATCCAATATGCCAAATCCGTAAATTATTTAGATCAAAAAAAGTCTTTATAATTTGATGTTGGGCTGCTATAGAGACTATTGACCACTTGTCAATATGCATGGACAGCGTATGTAGGACCACAGAAAGCAGATGTGATTTGTCTGGTATCAATGTAAATAGCACTGCTATGCATTGATCCAGGGTCACTGGGGCGTTCTCTGCTCCTAGGGAAATCTCTTACAATTTATTAATCAAGCACATGCTCCTTAAATTTTCAGAAGAGGGATATAGTTTTCATCTAAGTCTATGGTGAGATTAGCACAGAATATTTCAAGTGAGTCTTTGACAGTTTTGTACTATGACCAGAATGACTTTTGTACGTGGGCTGCCTTGACCACTCTGTGGTCTGAGCAACTGGCTCAGGATTCAGACACTTTTCTCTAAGTATAGGTTCAAAATCTTTTTCTGACCTCAAACATCTTTAATGATTGTTTTGATTGCTACTTTGGTGTAGTCCCACCAGCCTGCTTCTTGTGCTTCCTATGACCTTTCCAATATTTTCGTATTCATGCATTTCTTTTTAGAAAAGATGGGTGATAATGGTAAGTAGTAAGAATGTGGTGATAACTGCCTGCCCAAAGAGATTAAAAAGGTAAATGAATACCAGCTGAGGGGCTAGCATTAGCAAAACACCATGATACATTTATGACCAGTCTCAGAAGAGGAAATAATAATAACCAGAAGTTCCTCAAGTGTTTGGTTCTGAAAAAAAAAACAGGAAAGGAAAAGGTGTTGCTAGTAATGAAAGCAATGAAAAAAGGCTGCTAATGATCATGAGCCATCAGGTGAAATCCTGGTTGCAGGAAGATCATGGGTGATGAGTGGCAGTTCGAGAAAAAAGCAGCATTTTTTTCTGCTTATGCCAGCTCAGATGTTACCAGCACCAGTCAGGGACATGACCTATGGGAGCTGTCCTTCCTGAATAGGCATCTGTTGACTTTAGGTAAATTTCTCTTTCTTTCTGTATTTTACTGCAGGAAATGTTTGTTTAAGTGCAACATTCTGCCTAAAGTTTCACTGGTAACACTGATTTCCAGGTTAGGTTGCTGTGAGCCAGGAACAAGGTGGAGATGAAGAGCATGCATTTTTTGATAAAATGCATAAGTCCTCAGGTACAGCACAGAGAGCACCACAGAGAAGAGGGACCGATGTGGAGGAAGGAGTTCCTCCAAACTTGGATTTTCATGAGATCTCAATCTCTAGAAAACCACACGTGTTTTAAAACTTACTTAATAAAATTAATTTATAACCATTGTGTTATCCAACCTTCGATCTAGAAGATAAACTCTCTGTCCAGAAAGAATCTCTGTCTTCCAGTTAAATCACAATATCTTATGGCTTTCTCAACACGCTTGCCTCTGTGTGTTGGTTTCTGAAATACCAAGCAGGATAGGGTGATGAATAACAGGATGTTTTGTTCCATCAATATGATTTTTGCAGGGATAGTTCTAGTTGTGATTAAAGCCAGTGACATGTTAAAGTATTCTTCAGCTCCTAGATCAGAAACACTGGTGTCAGTTCCTGTTTGGCTGCCACACATAAGAGGAAGCATTAGTAACGGCATATGATTGTGCAACAAGCTTTTGTGTGCATTAATTAATAGTTTCTTTAGATTATTTGTGCGCCACAAGTAGGGAAGCCAAAGACAGATATATTAGCACAGGCCTCTTCCAGCTTATGTGCTGCTTCTCCACCTTCCTAAAATTGCAAGTGTGTGATGTGCTATTGAACAACAACCTTAACTGTGAGCAAATGCTCCTAGGAAGGAAATCGTGATAACTGCCATATTTGGGCTGCTGGAGTAATTGGTGTGCTCCATCCAACTCCTAATGTCATCCCTAACAGGGATACAGTTTTTACATCTTCTGGAAAACTAATTGCTCTTAGAGTCTTGGAAACACCTGCCAGGCTGCAGTTGCTATGGTGATAGATGTAGTATGGAGATGTAAATAGATTGCCTGAGCAATAACAGCCAATCATCTTCAAACTTCACTGTTCAAAAACAAACCAAATGCCATTCGTTGCACATTTTTTTCCCCCTTTCCTCTTTTACAAACTGAAGTTTTGTGGGCTGTATTCATGAGGCTTGAACACAAAACCTACGGCCATGGATCCTTTGGTCTCTCTACACAAACACAACTTGGAGCATGAGCTGATGATTATTAAATAGCTAAATATACTTTTAAAATAGTTTATTCTAACACATAGGAATATTTGTGAGCTTTTGTCTGTTACAGTAGATGCTCATTGAAGCTGTGGAGTAAACACCAGCACCACTTCAAATCTTAAGGTTCCTCAATGTCAGTTTTTTCTAGTGCTCACCCAGTTTTTTGATTTATAGAAAGATATCTGTGCTAGGTACTGATGGGTTGCTGGCAATATAGATCCCTGTGATTCTAAAAGCAAAATAACAGAAATTGTACATTCATTTGTGTAAGTTATTAAAGAAGATGCTGGCTACATTTATAACACTTGATCAGATATTTACTATTCGGTATTTTTTCCACACCCAAGGGCTTTCATCTTTTTTTTTTTCTAAACTTCTACAATTATCATAGATGATTTTCCTAGATGTTTTTTATGACCAGTATAAGAGAATCACTTATTTATTTTTAACATCATAGATTGCAAAGGGTGACTCCATGAAGGTACTTCTGTCTCTCAACTGGCTAGCTAAGGAGACTTGATAGCTAAAGTTATGCAAAAGAGATCCTTTATAGTAACTGCTACTGAATATATAGTGTAACAAAACTCTAGCATAGAGTTTATTTCCTGTGTCCCAGGAGGATGTACTTATACCCTAAACAGACCAGGACATATCATAGAATCATAGAATGGTTTGTGTTGGAAGGGACTTTAAGTATCACCTAGTTTCAAGCCCCCTGCCATGGGCAGGGAACTTCCGCTAGACCAAGTTACTCAAATCCCCATCCAAACTGTCTCCTTAAACACTTCTAGTGTTCACAATTTGTCTGGGCAACCTGTTCCAGTGCCTTACTACCATGAGACTAAAGGATTTCTCCCCAATATCTAATCTAAACATTCCCTCTTTCAGTTTAAGTTCATTCTCCCTTTCCCTGTCTTTACCTGCCCTTTGTAAAAAGTTGCTGTCCAGATGTCTTGTAGTCTCATTTAGGTACTGTAAGGCTGCTAAGAGGTTTTCCTGAAGCCTTAATTTCTCCAGGCTGAACAAGCTCAAACTTCTTGGCCTCTCTTCACAGGAGTGGTGTTTCAACCCTCTGATGATCTTCATGGATGTCCTTTAGACTTGCTTCAATAGGTCCATGTCCTTCTTATGCTGGGAACTCCAAAGCTGAACAGAGTACTCAGGCAAGGTCTCATGACAGTGGAGCAGAGGAGAAGGATCACTTCCCTCAATGCATTTATTGTACATATTCTTACTTGGTGGATTTTGTCTCTCTGGCATGAGTGGAGCGCTTTGTAGTGACAACTAGTATACAGTAATTAAATCCTTGGAGTCGGAGCACAGCAGTGGGGAGGCAGAGACAGCACTGAAAGGTGCTCCCTATGGCTGCAGCAGCCAGCATGCCCTAATGTAGGTCATTGCCTAGAATGAAACTCTTCCTCGGGGCATCTGTGGAAAAATTGACAAGCAGGAAGATTGGACTGATGCAGATGTAGTCTGAGGAAATAGGACATTTATAGCCGCTGTTAGTGAACAGTGCAATCCAAGGCTACCCAACAGCTGTTTAATATTAAGGTATGAGCAGAATTGTCATTGAATAAATATTCAGCAATGATTGTGGTTAGCAGTATATGAATAAATATCCTACAAATAATGTCGATAGCAGTACATAGAGGCAAAAACAATCATCTGAAAGAAAAAGGTGTAGAGTCATAATATGTTTTTTAATGTCTTTACTGCCAAAAGCTTCAGACAGCTGGATAATGACTCATCAGAAAGCCTCTTGGAGTGATTCCGTGGTCCTGTGAACGCTCAGATTCAGGCTTTTTTTCCCCCCTAAAAATGCCATCAGCTATTTAGTTTCACACTGGTTGGCCAAGCAGCATGGATTAGTACAGGAAAAAGTCAAACAATGAGACAGTTTTATTTTGTCACTGCTCTTGAGAATATAGGACAGCTCACAAAATGTGTCAGAGTGTGATGCTTTGCTTCAGGAGTTCCATAAAAGTATTGCCACACAGGCACTCAGCACAACATCTCTGAGGGCTAGAGTCATCTGCCCTGCCATGGAGGTTTTACAGAAAAAGTGCCAATCCTTTCTGAAGTCAGGACTTTGAATTTGTGAAATTGCTTAATTAAGACCAGAAGGAACCTGCTGGGTACTACAGCAGTTAGCTTGCCACTCTTAAGGTGTGAGCAATAATTTTCATTTCACTTATTTACCCTAGAGTAAGATCTAAATGATCTTTAATGTGGTGAAAGAGACAGTATTGTTATGCTTGCAAAATGCAGTTTGAAACTATCCAAAAGCCCCAGGAAGAGACCAATTTTTTGTCTCAATAGAGTTAGCAGCATATTACCCACTTACATTCATTATAGGTTAGGGCAGGAGAGCTCAGAAATTTGCAGGACAAAAACCTGTCTTGCTTATGTATGTTGTCTAAGAGTAGCTCCATTTTTGCAATAGCCTGCTGTTCCTTTGTTTCCTTAACTTTAAATTGTATACACCTGCATTCTGATTTGCTTCTGATCTGAGAATTTTCTCCTTATGTGCTCCATAAAAAGATGCTCATTTGATCCCTCCCACACTTCCAGAATAACAACTTTGCCACTTCATTCTGTTTTTTCTGGGGTTTTTGTTAGTTAAATGCGCTCTCAAGCATTATGAGGTGATTGTCTCCAAAATAGTAATTTGCACTGAAAAATTATAATAAAGGTTGGCAACAGTCCTAATCTCTGACTGTAAATCATTACAAAGCTTATTTCTCCATGTACTGCTGCACATATGCTGCAAAATCCTTGACAAACTTTATAACCCAGGCACAAAATTTAACACAGTAAAGACTTAGTTTTTTTGGCTGAGGAAGAGATATCAGAAAGGGTCCTGCACTTTTCCATCCTATCGTTTCCATGTCTTTGCTGCTGTCTGGACAAAGTTATGGAGGGGGAAGAAGCCTGTGTTTTCCCATCCATGTTATTGTTGAGTATGGGTAAAAAAAGCTGGTATTTAATAAAAACGTAATTTTTCTGAACACCCTGGAACCAGATTTTCACGTGTCTGATGAATCCAGGGCCTAGGAGGCACAGGTGCTTTTGGAGGCTGTGTGTCTCCCTTTAGCTTCAGGCACAACTGATGCCCTCACCCAGATCTAGAGAAGTGCAGGACATTGGAAATGACATTAAGGCATTTGTTGAGCGCAGGTGGGGAGGTGGGGAGGTGCTGCAGGCACTAAGAAGAAGCAAGAGTGGTACAGGATAAAAGAGAAAATAAGAGAAGGTAAACAGAGAGTGTTAGGCAGTCCTAGAGACCTTCTATCTGAGAGGGTATTTTGGAAGATGCAAATATGACTTTGCTTTTACTTATCAGAGAGTTGTTAATCTCGGGATCTGCCTTTGCTTTTGTTCCAGCAGGAAGATGGGAATAGCAGCATTTGCTCAGTTCCGTGAAGTAGCTCATAACATATAAACCAAAAAACTAACTTGGTGTTACTCATTTTTCACTGAAACACATTAGAGCATTACTGGTATATTTAAGTGTAATCTTCAATTAAGAATTAAAGAATTTAAAGGAAAGATTAATTTAAGCTGATACTAAATTTTGTAAATAAACAGAATTCTCCAAAATGTTTTCACCCTCAGCCATATATTGTTTTAAAAGTGGTAAGGAATTAGACAGTAAGTTACTTCTTTATTTCTGATGGTACTATAAAGGGTATTAACAATATAGTGAATAGGAATCTTAAGGCTGATGCACTTCAAAAGTTCATCACAAATCAAAAATAAGTGCAATGTACAGATAATTGTTTACTCATCTTCTCACTAATTACATATTTTTAAAATAATAATTTATTTCTAAAGCTATAAGATTAATCAGGAAAAGAATGTGAACAAAAACTGGTGGCAAGTCTTTTTTTGGCTGAATTTTTTTTTCTTGAGAAACAGACTGAAGACATATCTGCACATATGTAAAATGCATGCATTGCCACTAAAATACATGAATTTAAATTATAGGAATAATTAGTATTGTTTGGCATTGGCTTCTCTGAGTATTCTTACTTTTTAGTGATGTTGGATCTGTGTGGTTGTTGGATCCTGTTTGATAATCTTTCTGGCTTTTCTGTTTTTCTTGGTAATTCAATTTAGAGAGGATACTTATTGTAGAGAAAATTTCATGTTTTAAAGTAAACACTTTGAATTTGAGAGTCTGGGTTTACAGTACAGTAATTAGCATCTGATAAGGGAGATTTAAATATTCCCTGAGTTGGAAATGTTTTAGAAAGTTGTTAATGCATAACCACACAAGAAGCAAGGCACATACACATCACTGCAGGAAGAACCTCATTTTATTTGGATTTCAGATGGGCTCAGAAAGACAGTTCATTGATGCCTAACCTGGCATTGACAATATGTAGAGGAAAGAGAGGCAGTAGAAAGGAAAGTTTTAGCAAGGGATTATATTTGAGGAGCTATGTAACTTTTAGAATAGAAAAAAAGCTCATTACTTTGCCAGAACAGATGTTTAAATGTAGCTGCTTACACAATCAAATGAAAATGCTTTATATGTAATAAATCAAATGTGAGACTTTTTTTGCCATTGTGGAAATGAGGATTTTTGCAAGAAAAAAGTCAGATCATATTCTAATATGAGGAAGAAACAGAAAAAAATACAAATGTAATGGGATGAAAGGGAATTTGAAAATTTTAAAACAATCCAGGACCTTTTATAAACTTTATTATTTGTGTTCTGGTTTTGGATTAGCTGTTGTATTCTTTCTCCTTTTTCCCCCCTTTTTTTTTTGTTGTTTTGTTTTGTTTTGTTTTGTTTTGTTGTTTTTTTTAAACAGCACAACTGACCTAGTTTGCTTCACTATCTTTCACATCATGTGCAACTAACTTATTCAGAGTAGTATTTTATGAAAGCTGTTTTCACTTTAGAATAAATATCTTCATTATAGAACTGTAAGAGAGAAATTAATCCAAATTCTGACATTTTGCCTTAGATTAGGTTCCAAATATCACAGTTTCCATCTGTGAATTTCTCATTGGCAAATACAGGTGAGGCCATCTTCGTGTCTGATTATGGGATCTAACATTGATAAATACCTGGAATACTTCACAGAATACCTTCAGATAACAATGGGGTTTGCATGTTTTAGTTTATATACAAGAGTGTCCTCCTAACATCAGGTATACTAATTAAGGTTATTTATATTTAGAAATGTTTGCAGGTTGGGGCTTTGTTATCCAAGGCAGTGGAGAGTTTTTAAGACTTCTGTTTTAATCCATGAAAACTAAACATAATAAGCACTCTCTTGAGTGTTGTAGAGTCTCTCTATTCTTCATAAATAACAGTTGTTCTGTAAGTAATGTGCCTGCAGCTTTTGAGCCTTAGAAAGAATCAGACTGCCCAACAATAGGGATTCAATTCAGATGATATTATCCATACCAGTAATTGAATGTTCCTGATTTTCATTTTAATAAAATAAATTATATATAGCTCATAGCATTTTATGTTTCATTAAGTAATTTCATAAATGAGAGTCATAAATATTACATTTAGACAAATAAAACATTAATGATTATAAATTATTCAGGGGTACTTTTACTCATCTCTGTCTATTTCCCACTCTGCTCATTGGTCCTGGGGATTGACTCCTGACAGAAGTTTCAGCAAATCAGGGAAATGTTCAGGCTATTCAAATAGATAATATTATGCTAATACTATAATTTTTGCAAAGTGTTATCTTTTCATTTAAAGGATGTAAATCAGAATATTATTAAAGAAGGTTTTCCCCCTTTTTCCATTTACTATTTCTGGTTTCCTTTTGAAGCAGTGAAGTACAAGGAAATTTCGTGTTTTTCATGTATTTCATGTTTCATGAAATACAAGTGGTAATTTATTTACTTTCAAATGTGATATCTAGAGAAAGTATTAATTCTTACCCTCCAATGAGGGTCCTAAGTATTTTTATATCAGTTTTCTGTGGAATGTAGTATTTCAGAATTTTCCTCTACTTCACAACCTAGTGTAGATGAGATTTGAGTCAGTCGTGTCTAATAGATACACAAACTGAGATACTAAATAACTTTTTGGTAAAAAGCGTGCAGACCGCCTGTGTTGTACAAGTCGTGAGCCTGAGTAGTGTCAGGCAGGAGACAGATACTGTGTGGATAGAGAAGTGAGATTTTTTTTTTTCTCAGATATTGCACCACTTTCTTATTTTTGAAAAGAAGAAATAATGAAATACCTGCAATACCATTCTGGAGGCAATGATAGGTTAGAAAAATAAAGCACGGAGATTTTTTTCCCCTCTTTTCTTTGTAAGTATGATTCCATTTACTTAATTTCAATTTCTAAAAAAGCTTTTCTAATATGACTTGGTTGGCTGAAGTGAGGGGTGGATGGTACTCCCCTGGATATCACCATGAGCAAATACACTGCTCACTTCAGAGCTCTTATTAAGTGGTGTATACAGAATTCTACCTCCTTTTACAGTGTCAGACTGCAACCTGAGGCAACTTAGTTGTCCAATAAACATACCCTTTCACTTCCCAGATCTAGATAAGCGTCCTGTATGGATCCAAAGGTCCACAGCCTGGGAAGAGGGCCGGCAAAACAGGAAGATTTATATTATCTACATGTCTTTCCATCCATCAGTGTCTCTGCTGGCATCCTCCACAGCATGCAAGGTGAATGATTTTTAAAAAAGGAAGAGTGGCAGGAAGATTTGGCAGATAAAGTGTTCCACTCCTGCTGAAGAAATGAGATACAGCCACAGCATGTCCAGACTCAAGTATCAGAGTATTCTCAGGCCCACACGTCTTATATGTTCAGCTAATCCCAGGTTCTTTTATAATGCTGAAAAATATCATTCTGCAGTGATAAAATTTACAAGAAGCTCTGAAGACAAACTCTAGCACTTCACTGGATGTATAGGGGTAGAGGTTTCTAGAAGCAATATTTTTGTATTTGTACATTCACCCAGTGTGTCAGCCCATATGAACTTTGCTTCCAATTCATATGACTGAGACCCTGAACTTCTGTACTGCTTTTTCTCTATCTTATTGAACAATTGTGTCCCTTGTCCACTCCTCCCCAAACTGAGTTTAGACTATTTCTCTTTTCCTGTATATTCCCTTTTTTTTTTTTTCTCCAAACTCGTTTAGAGGATTTTCTTTTTTTTAAACAGTTACACTGATGAAACACCAACAGAAAAATATATTCACCCCCACATTAAACAGGTTCTAGGATTGATTTGTAATCACAGCACTGTATTGCATTTGATCTGCATATGTGTTTAGATATGGGCGGTTTTTAAGTAAGATATCTCTTTGTTGAGTGTTGTGGAGCAGGTATGGACGGGACAGCATAGGGGTAACAGGGGCAAGCTCTGGTGAAAAGGGCCCTGCCCTCTCCTGGGGCTTCCTGTAAGGACCTAACATTGGCAAACAGAGCATTTCAGCCGGATTGAAAAATTAGACTGATTTTTTGAGTTTAGGGGAAATTGTTTATGAATAGATTTCCAGTTTTATATTTGGGGAACCAAAATTCTTGACCTGATTTTCAGAAGCATGGAGCTTTTGAGAGCAGAGCAGAGGTTGCCCATCACTGCACAGCTGAACATCTGGACTCCAGGGTGCTAAAACAATAATCTCGAAATCAGAGGCCACCTTTGAGAATGTTGTCTTTATCTCAGTTTGCCAGGTTTTCTCAGCTATACTACAGAGGTTTTTTAACAACCTATTTATTTGAACTGAAAGAGGGTTATATTTACATCAGATATGGAGAAGAAATTCTCTACTCTGGGAGTTATGAGACACTGAAATGGATTGCCCAGAGCAGTTCTTGATGCCCCATCCCTGAATGTGTTCAAGATGAGGTTTCATGAGGTTTTGAGAAAAGTGGTGTATAGTGGAAGGTTCCCTGCTCATGGCAGGGGAGTTGGACCTAGATTTTCTTCAAGGTCCCTTCCAACACAAATCATCCAAAGAATCTGTGATTCTGTTTACAATGTTGGGTGGAATTACTAGTATAAACCTTTGAAGACATAAAGGTTGACAGTGACAGAAAATAAGAAAAAGGAAAAAAGTTTTCTGTTTGTCTTTTTGTGAAATACCAATTTTGTTATTGATGTAAATCACACAGAATGTAAACAGCATGTTCTTGTTACTGCGGGGGCTGAGCACTTCAGCAGAAACTGTGAATGCTATTTATAGTGACTCCTTTTTTTCTAATTATTTTACTCATGCAAGTAGATAAGAGAAAGTTTATTTGCTGAAATTAGTGACTCGTGTAGTCAAGTGTATACAGTGCCTCCTATTTTATGTTTACTGGCAGCATTGTTTTAGTTGCTGCTTTTTCCCATGGAAGAGTTCTATTCCCAAGCTGATGGCTTCCTAGAAGCAGCAGAGGTGACCTACCTGTAAGTATGACTGCAGAGGCAGCTCCCAGTAGCAGCACTCATCTCTTAATCACTGACAGAGCATTGTATTAGTTCTCATCCTGAAGGACAGGGTTTTCTTCTTTTTCTTAGCAGTGGCATTTGGAGCATCACAGCCTGTTTCTGGGAGCCTGTTCCACACCCTGAGATTTCCCAAATATCTTGGTGCTTCTCACTAATACCTCTGAGTGCTTGGTAAAAGACTAAATATGCAAGGGGATGTATGAATAAAGATGACACAGTCTTAAATGCTGAGGAGATTACAATATCAGCATTTGGACAAACAGTACCACAAACCAATCTCTATTTAAATGTGGATTTAAAAAGAAATGTTTGGGTTTTTTTCTTTATATTAAGACTCTGTGACTGGAAAAAACCAACACAATTTCTGCTCCCATTTTGTTTTATGCACTATTAGATCTGACAGATGATCATCATTTAATTAACATATTAGAATTTTTTTTTTCAGCTATTTCAGGTACTCAGTGTATAAAGAAATAACACTGGATTAGCCAAGTGACTTATCTGTACTAAAATATTGTAAATTATACAGGAGAAAGCTAGTCACATTTCCAAAATATCTAGATACTTGTTTATGTGCTTTTAGTTAGATCAAAAGTACAGTTAAAAAGACCTGACAGGCAAAGTAAAGAGGCAGAAGAGCCACCCGCTGTATGTTCTGTTAGTTGATTTCTCCTATAGTGCCTCTGCAATCCAACGCTCTATGAGTAGACTTGGACTTAGTGTTATTTTCCCGCATTCTATTCTCTACCCATTATAGAAACCAGATATTTGAACAGAATAATAGTAGGCAATAGTCCCTAAACTCAGTGAGGATTTTTTCGGTAGCTCTCTAAAGTCTTTGCAAAGGATTGGGAGTGGCATGAACAAAGTCATGGGGAAATACCCTGATTATAGGTTAAATTCATGACTGAAAAAAAATACCAAAACCAAAAGGAAAACAAGGCAGAGTATAACAGAATGTTGTTGGGGAAATCTTTTATTTATTTCAGTCAAGGCTCCCCTTCTACGTACACTTTTTCATTTGTTCTTCCACAAGTCATTGTTTTTATGTGTTGTCTATTTTATGCACGTTTGTGTTCCGTCCTCACCTTGGTCCTTGTGTGCCATGGACACAGAAAACATGTTGCTCATTTATACATTATTGTTATTATAGTGGCTGCAGAAAGAGCCACTTCTGCAGGCTTGTCCCTTGTTATAAGGGGTGTGCCAGCAGAGCAGAGGCCACACCCTAATGCATTTCATACAATGCCTTTGGAAAATGGGAGAAATTAGAAATCCAGATAAAGCTGAGGATAACCAAATTGTGTGTTTATAGCTCAAAAGATGAACATATAGGCAGGAAGTCAAACCTTTGCCCTATTTGATGTCAGTTTAAGGTTAACATAAACAGTTTAATTCCTCAGCACGTGTGGGTTTGGAAAGAGGTGTGCAATCACAGTGACATTCTCAGGACAAAGGAGTCCATAAGGCCTGTGGCAGCATTTCATTATGCTGATGGTTTGTTATTGTGGGAGAAAGAAAAATATAGTTTAAAAGGTCTTGAAAGACTTGAAGGAAAAATGCAAGAAAAGCGGAATGTAGATCGATGAATACTAAAAGGCACAAAAATCCCACAGTCTTGTAAGCAAGGAGGCACAATCTTAAAATAACTGTGGCCAGCACTTGACAATATGACAAGCTGATAAATTAGTTATCTTATTTAGGAAAAGTGATTACAAGGAGCTAGGCTCTAGAGGAATTAAGGCATGGTCTAATGGTGGGACATCTTTTTCTATACTCTGCTAATGTGTTTTTTGGACTCCAAACTTCTCTCAAAAAACCAACCTTGCTATGTTGTTGTTGTTGTTATTATTATTATTATTTAGTGGGATTTTTTTCCTTGGTTTTGAGGATTTTCTTAATGTCCGTGACACCTGGGGATGTACAGAAAAGAAGACAGCCATGTAAATGCATATTAACAAAAATCAAAGAATATAAAAGAAGCAATGGGGACAAATAAGAGGATGTAATCTGAAAAGCAAGTACAGAAATTTTGGTGAAATTCTTCCATGGATTTTTGTCCACATTTACTAATTTCACAATAGGCAACTTTGCTCTTGTGTTTTCTTTCCTAGACAGATATTATATGGTGGTCAGCACTCTGTTGGTGTTCCATACCATGTGCACTGACTATGTGTCAGTGGAACAGTACTGTAAGGATCCATCTCAATGAAAGAATGAAAATACATAAACCAGTAAACAGTACAGAATATTTAAGAGCCTGTCAGCCTGACAGGCTTTCTCTTAGATAAGTTAAACATCTGCTTTGAAACATCTGAGCAACTATTCTAAGAGATAAAAAGATGCGATCTTATCTCTCCTAAGAAAAAATATCAATCCCTAGAGTGATAAAAGAACTATTAATTTATTTTATTGACTTATTAATTAACTTTTTAATTAGATTTCTAATTGACTTGTATTATACATAGTAAATCCCTTATACCCAAAAAATCCTTAAACCAAGATCGGTAATTTTTATATAAAATTCAATACCCAACAAAAAGATATTTTTAATTTAGCTGAATTTGTTTTTTTCTATAATATTCACCTGTTCCATTTAACTAAAAGACAAAAGGAAGAGATGTAGCAGAATATTAGGCTGTATTACAGCAAGTCAGACTATGATATAATGTCTTAAGTATGTAAACATCATCTTGTGACTGTCTGTTACTCTGAGACAGTGACACATGACCATCTTTCCTTTTGTGTATTAGCTATGTTAACCTAAATAATCTTTAGACTATAAAACTAGATGAATTTGCAATTAAGGGGCGACTCCATTAGCTTCTCCATTTTGGCCCTTGTACATATAGACTGTCTTTCTTTTCTAGATCCTCTGATTAACAGCACCATGCACACAAGGCCAGTATGTTTTGTTGGCAGTTGTAGTTTCAGAAGGTCTCGATCCCTGATGCCACCAAATTGATGATTCCATTCTAAGAGATCACAAACACAATTAGACAACAGATATCTTTCAGATTTATGTCCATCATTTTCTATCTTCTCATTGGAAAAGGAGAAAAGGATGAAGAGCAGAGAAGGGATTTAGAGCCCTTTGTCTTCATATGTGAAAACTGGAAACGGGGAAGGAAATGGGGAAAGCCTGATGAATATTTACAGTTGTGCTTTCATGATGGAAGGACAAAGATGGGCAAGAAGATGCACAGTGAAAGAAAAAAGAAATTGCTGGTTTCTCCTAAAATATGTATTTGCTGTATAACAAGAGTTAAGTAACAAACATGTGAAAGTTGTCTCTGTTCCCTTTGCTTCCCATTGTTCAGTGGTCAACTGCAACTTATACTGAGTTGTGAAACTAAGAGAAAACATAACTAGTGCATTTTCTCCAGGAACTGATTACATTCATTACAGAATAATTTTGCCTTACACAAGTCTCCCCAGATTCAGATTCCTCTGAACTTACCTTTCATGTTATTCTTATGAACACTCAGCATAGAACAGCAAAGGATTGAGAAAGTACATTAGCAAGAAGTTCATATAATTGACCTACCCTCCTGACTTTTATTTATTCCATGCCTTGTCTTTTATAATAGTTGATTTTTAGACAGTAAAATTCATGCACTGATAGGTTATTAAAAATCTGCAAGCAGAAAAACAAGCTCACAACTGTAAAGAAAAAATAAATAGAAAAGAGTACACTAAAGTAGGCCATTTATAACTTGAATGTTCTTGCAACCTTTTCTAGCTTCTCAGCTTGTAAATGACACTTAAAACTTTCATAAATTCACACATTTTTTGGAAGGAACATGTAGAACTGAAAGAGCCTAAACTGTACCTTACAAAATATATTTGAATTTGCATCTATTTATGTTTACTTTTACATTTGTACATAGTTATGGGCATATCATATTATCATACTCAGGGAGGTCTGCAAAACCACCATATATATGAAAATATACAGTCCCATCTGACTTTGAACAATGGTGGCAAAAACCGTAATCAGTTTTCTTTATCCAATATATCAGTTATTAGAGAGGAGCAGAAATTTCGTTACTGGGAAACAATTAGAAAAATCATCCTCCTTGGGTTTTTTTGAGTTCTTAACCATTTCTTAACTTTGCATTTTTCTTTATAGTTTGTTTTATTTGAGGCATTTGGATTGGAGATGGTGGTCTACAATAATGACTGTAAGTGTCTGAATAAACTTCTTTAAAAAAATTCCACTGTTATTTGGAAAGGTTTGGTCTATAACTGAGTGTACTCCATATTCCTCCTGCATTATTCATCCATAGACAGGCTGGTGGACTGCTGGGCAACCGGATGAAAATTTCTTTCCTGGCCCATCATGGTTTGTTTCAATAGCTATGTTGTTAAATCCTTCCTTTCAGACTTTGAATTTAATGCTGTCCCATTTTTCCCTTGGCTCTGACCTTTTCTAGCTGAGAATCTGGCACTGTCTACAAGCTGATGAATTATGGCTGTTCTGAGTGGAGTGACCATCAAAGACAGGGTGGTTTACTTATGCTCCTCTCCAAAACCTGAAAAAAAATATTCCCTACATTGCATGCAATTTCTCTTACTCATGCCTTAGGGCATCTGCCTTTCTTATTGATACAGGAACTCTTTAATCATAGATGTTATACAGGAGATAGATGCCTTTCTGAGTTGAAACAGCAAGAAGTTATAGTTGTTTAAGCTAAAGCCTTAAAGCAGATTTTTACTGCAAATTTGAATCTTAATGGAAGCTAGATGCTGACGATTAGGTGAGGAGGAGATTGTGCTCTTGAAAAATAAACATCTCATTTCAGTCATATAGGAATTCCGGCTGCATTATTTTTAAATCCAAGGGTGTACTCAAGCTAAAAATTACACCTTTCTGAGAAAGTTCAGAGTTGAACTGAAGCAAAAATTAACCTCACTCTCCTTTATACGTGTGAGGATAATATACTTGACCATATGCTGTAATGTGTGATGGCTGCTGGTAGGCTACAGCCCATTCTAAACCCATGATTAAAAATTTTGTTTCCTGATAATATTTTTAAAATTGATTTTATTTCTTTTAGTCATTTAAGGTAATACTTTTTAGTGGTTCTTCTCTTGGGTCTTTTGTGAAGAATTCTAATTTTGACACAAGTGCCATAAAGGCAGTTTTGAAAATTAACCCTTCCTGCTGCCCCCAAACTTCTCTTGATTTTAAACAAGCTCTACTCACTCACTTCTAATATGATGGTTCCATTTCAGATCTTCATGATGGGCTACATTTCGCAAATATTAGTTTGTTTTTTTGGAGTCAAGTTGTACAAGTTTAAATAACATAGAAGTGCTTATATCAATGGAAATTTGTTCCATTTCAGTCATGTCCCACTGAGTCGATGACTGAGTTGTAGGTAGTGATCAAAAGAAAATAAATACTTGGGCATTGCTTGTAACATAATACTAGCCTCTAGGTAGAAGGATATATAGATATAGATATAAATATATATATATGACTTCTCCTAGCTAGTGTATATACATAGCAATTAGGGATCATTCTTGAAGTTATTATTTAAAATATGCTTTTATCTGACATCATTATTTAGTCTTAAAATTGGTAAGTTTATGCAAGTAATGAGCATGTGGTTTGCCTTCTATACAAAATATAATTGCCTCTAATAAATTATAGTTAAATATGGCCATTTTCCTAGTTGTAAGGAAAGCAATCTTCCTGTTACGAAACAAGGAAATTTTTGTAATCTGAGCTGCTTTTTGTTCTTTTTCAGCCTTATCAATTAACAACTACCTGACAGGTTGTAGCAAGGTGGGGGGGGATCACCTCTCCTTCCAGGAAACTAGTGACAGGAAGAGAGGAAATGGCCTCAAGCTGTGCCACAGGAGGTTCAGGTTGGTCATCAGGAAGACTTTCTTCACTGAAAGCCCATTGCAATGGGGTGTCCAGGGAGATAATGGAGACATCATCCCTGAAAGGGTTCAGGAAATGACTGGATGTGGTACTTAGTGCTATGGTTTAGTTGACAAGGTGGTGTTAGGACACAGGTTGGACTTGATGAGCTTGGAGACTTTTTCCAAGTTTAATGATCCTATGATTCTACGATTCTAATCATAGAATTAAGCCAAATTTGGGCTGTATTCAGCCTGGGTTTATTAGGTTGGATTAAATTTTCACTAGAGGTCTCTTCTAACTGTAATTATTCTGCGATCCTCTTAAACACACAGATATCTCTTCAAGCTATTTTTTGTTAATTTGTCTTTGTATATGCTATGTAGTTTTTATTCATGTCCTTATTTTAGATGCTTATGAATGTACATGAATAAAAGAATTGCTATATGATCGATATTACCATTCATATCCTTGCTAATTAGAATCTCAGTTAAGTAAGAATTAATATTTGCAATAGCAGATGATTTGCATTGAATTTTACCTAAATTTAGTCAAGGTTGTGTTTCGTTTCTTTACAAAAAGTGTTGTTCACATCTTCAAGTCTTTAAAAAAGTCAAAACTGAGAGACAAGAATTGTGTAGCTAAAGGTTTTTACTTTTATGCACTGACATCCTAACTACATTCTCAGTGATTCTTCAACAAGCAAGAATCATCTCTGGTTTTTACCTGCATGATATCAAATCCTTTATTTTGTTTGTTTGGGGGTTTTTTGTTGGTTGTTTTTTGTTGATTTTTTTTATGTCCACATGTTTAATAAACTTCCAGAGGACAGAAATAGCATTGCCTTAGAAGAGCCAATAATGGTGTTCTCTGGCTGTTGTAATCAATTAAGGAAATTTTTTGTCAGAAGACAGTAGAAAGTGTTTGAAAGGACTTCTGAGTATTTGCTGCTTTCAAGGAGTGTCTGTAGGATTGTCAAGTTCAGCTATTGCTGTCATTTATTTTGAAGCTTTTTTAGTAAAGTGACTGCAAGGTTTGTAGTGTTAGCTAAAGTCTTCTGCTCCTTGGTATCTTGCGTGGCCAGTTTGAACACAGAAAATTATGCTAACTTTGCTTGTTTTTGGTTTTATGGTCAAAAATTGTGTTTTTATTAGTGTCTTTTAGGCCCAGATGCATTAAATGTCTTCTGAACATACAGGAAATATAAATTTCTCCTTTGTCCATAGGGTATGTAACCATGTGCTGCTGTGTTTTCTGCCATTTGAAGAGAAACTCATGCGCAAGATCATTTTAAACTGCAGATTTTGGCCAGCTTAAGTGCTGGAACAGTTTAGTGCTATGGATGGGAAATGTTATTTTTTTTTTGTTTTCTTACACCATCGTCTGTCAAGTACGTATACTGTAAGAAGGTAGCCTAACTCACCTAATTCAACGTGCAGGCAATCAAAAAAAAAATCAGTTTAGGTATATTCCACGTCTTGTGTGCAGGAGAAGGCTCGAAATCTTACAGGTTTTGCTCCACACATATATCTATGACAAGGCCTTTTGCCCTTCAACTGTACTGTAGCTGTTTTCTGAGATCTCATCAATTCACACCTTGATTACTGCAGCATACTCCCCTCCTGCAGTGAGAAATACAGCCCACCCCCACAGTCTCCATTCAGAAATCTGCCACAAAGTTCATTTCCTACCTTCATTATTTAAAGTGTATTTCTCATCTGAGTGCCTTTTCCTCATTAAATAAACTGCTTCTTTTCAATTTTAAGACTCTTTTTCATGAGTCATTTCCAACCTTTCTATCCACTATTAAAATGTCACTTCATCCTTTTTCTGTGTTGCTAGCCTGTAATCCTCAAAAAAAACACTTTTCCACTGACTCTCCCTCTGTAGAAATTTCCCATAAGCCTCCACAAACCTAATGTTGCCCTTCCTCCAATCTTTCTTTAAGAATCCCTTGTCTTCATTTCTACAAAACCCATTTGATAACCAGCTTCTACCATGCTGATATCATTGATTGGATGTTTTAGGTGTTTCGGATTGTGAGGTGTTCACATCAGGCAGATTCTACTTGGTCTGTACCTCAAAAGCACTGAGGTCCCGTTCCATAACCTGTACTTCTAAGCGCACATAATAGATAGTATTGTAACTTTTTTAAAGGGCTTGATTAGACTGGCTGTTCCTTGCCTGGCAATCCCTTTGTGTTTGTACTGTGGTTGTGTTTTCTGCATGGCATCAAGGAGAAACTATCTAGTTCAGCCTACAGCCAACCTTTTGCTGCCTGATGTGATGAACAAGTCCTGTTGTGCCCATCTCCACAGGAGTCCACTGCCTCCTTATTTGTTGCTGGATGCAATTCAAGAGGATGTCTGCTAGCTCCATCACTTCTGTGAGCTCTGCTTACCCTTCTTTCCTATATTTCAGAATAAAACACAACTCTAAGAAGACTTAAAAATTCAGGACTAAAAGGTAGAAAAGTTTTGTGAAAGCCCTTGTTGTTGGAACAGCTGACCTTTGCAAAGCTATGGTCTTATACTGTCTCATGGTGTGCAATGGAAGGTTACTTTTAGTTCAGTCCTGACAGTTCACTATGGATGGATGTACTGGACGGAAATATTGAAAATTGCAGGTATCCATGTCATTTTAAAACAGTATCTAGAAGCTATTATGTCTAGTCACGTTGTCGTGCTAGTTTTCATTTTGCAACTCTGTGATTCACAGAGTATTTCATCTTTCTGAGACCTGTAGTAGAAAAACATTGTGCTTTGTGGGGATCATTTTAAGAGAAAGACCATGAATACAAATGGATATGCAACTTCACAAAAGATAGCTAAATTGAACAGTCTAAATTGTGAAGTCCTAGCAGCTGGAAGTTACACTGATAACCCATTTAAATATTTTCAACTACTCAAAGACTTGTGGGACAATAAAATTTGCTGTACTTTGATTGTGAGCTATAGCCATTTGCTACGGTGCCATATTGTTGATTGGCATTGAGGCCTACCTTCATCATGTCGGATATCAGTCCTTGATTGACAGAAAGACATTGCTTGATAGGGAATTCATCTCAATTGTCATCTGTATTACTTTCCAACAACCTTATATCTGCATGTTGACACTACAAGCAACCTGAGCTCTGTTGTTCAGGCACTCCCAGATTTGAGAAATGGATACAAGTCCATTTTATTTTACTTTATTTTATTTTATTTTATTATTTTATTTTATTTTATTTTATTTTATTTTATTTTATTTTATTTTATTTTATTTTATTTTATTTTATTTTATTTTATTTTATTTTATTTTATTTTATTTTTGTTTTGTTCTTAAATGAAAGTAGATTTTGTCACCACTACATGATTCCATGAGCTAAGACTTCATCATTATGCAGTAATACTATAATGCTGTGATTTTGGTATGCTAGCTGTGGCCCCAAAACTAAGAACTCAACAATGATAGAACTTTTGATTCCATGATTTTGAATCCATGATCTTGAATCCATGATCTCTGTGTTGTTATATGTATCAATGCTGCTACAACCAGAAGAACTGAAATCCCTCCAAATAGGATTCACATCAAGCAAAAATATCCAGATAAAAATCCTTCTCAGCAAGGTGCAGTTTCATATATCCTTCATTTCTCTAGGACTTAGGAAGCTATTTCAGATTGCAGTTCACAGCCAAAACCCATTCCTGGGGTTTTCAAAATTGGTAGCTGGTATACATACTATTTTTCAAATGTTGCTTTGACAGAATAAAACCACTTTTTATATAAAACTATGGGTTAAATCTGGACATTGACCTTGGAAGAGAAATCCTGAGCACAAATTCTTGCTTGCAAATCATGCCGCTTCCTAATACAAAATGTCCTGAGATCAAACCCCAAACAGTCGTTCTTGTAGGGAAGATCTAAATTATTCATGTCAGCTAGATGCAGATTTGGATTCCTTCATGTTGGATACAGATAAGCAGGTAACCTAGAGGAGTGCCCTCACCACTGAGTTTCACTTAAAAAATGCCATTGTACTGCCTTTCCCTCCAGCAATGGATTTGAATAAAGCTACCTGTGGATCATTTCTCTTAAAGTCGGTGCTGTTAGCGCATGAATAGTTTTCTCAGAGCTCTTACTGTGCTGACTCTTAGATATACAAATTTAGATTTGTCCTAGGTAAATGCAAAAACAATAACTTAGGTGTTATGGCTACTTTACTGAAGAAAGTATATATGCTTCAAGTTTTTCAGACAGCTGAGATAGTATCTGTGGCAAGACTTTAGGCATAACCCTTAACTTAAAAATATTCGGTTTCAACCAGGGAAAGTGGTAATTTCAGAAGTTTCCTGAGTAACTTTCATCAGAGGAACTGATGGCCGCAGTTCAGTATAGTAATTGTCAGGCGCCTAATTTTCATTAAGGAATACTCCCCACATCAGTGGAATTATCAGTCTGCTTTAAAGTAACATAAATTTAAGGGACTTTTTGACGGAGAGTTTAACCCAGGCAGAATTGCAATGTAATACACCTAATGAAAACAAACCCTGTCCGAAGCTGTTATACTATCCAGACATCTGGAGTTGAATAGGCTGGGCACAGTATTCAGGTTTCACTGTTCCTTGTGTGTCAAAAGAAAAAAAAAATAACCAAGAAAGAAAAATTATCAGACTATTACTATGCTTTTCACAACTACTTAATAGAAATTATAACAATTTTTCCAGAATTAGTCAAGTAATTGTGCTGACATAATCAATTTTTTTTAACTTGGTGAATACCTACCAGTTCATATGCTGGGCACTGTGAGAAACACTATGGCACATGCCAAAGAAGGGAGAGAAGAAAGAGCCAGTACTGATTCAGAGAAGGGATATGATTTGAAGTACTCTTGTTTAAGTATCTTAATGAATATTGTTAGGGAAAACACACAGAGTTTGGAGGCATCTGTAGTACAGAGGAACATAGAATGACAAACAGCTTTTGTTTATAGCAAAAAAAAAAAAGTGAGTATTGGCTAAGAAGTAGTGCTTATGGTAATTGAGCTTTACAAGGAAGTAAAACTTCGTGGGGAACACAGGGGGTAACATTTTCAGTGAAGTAGGTAATGAGGAGAGCTGTGTAGGCATTTCCTGATTAGCATCTGCTGTTTCAACAGCTGAGGAACGTGATTCTCATGTAAATGCTTTTGCTAGGCTTTAACAGGCATTCCCTCTAGCATGCCACTCTGCCTTCTGGTTTTATTTTGAGTCTCCTTGAGCCCTGCTGTGATTTGAAATCAGTGGAGGAGAAGGGAGAGTAACACAAACAACAGATGTCTTAAAGTCTTGGAAGAGAGAGAGAGAAAAAAAGCCCCGTGGTAAAGGAGTAGGTGCAGTTAAGGTGTTTCCTGTCATTAGTATTCAGTGCCTCTGTTACAGACTGTATTTGGATTTATGCATGTGTATGTGTATATTTATAGTCAGTTATGCACATAGAGGGTAAAGAAGTAGTAGTGCAGATAGATGCCCATTGCACATATCAGAGAATATTTTTTGCATCCTGTAAATGAATATGACCTATAGACATAAAGTGTACTGGCTCACACAGCCAAAGCAACCTATTTTGGGGTAGGCTCAAAAATTATTTCCCAGTTGCTCCAGCAACTGCTTTTAGTCTATTCCATAAAATACATTAATTCTTTTTATCTGAGGTTCAAAGATGATCCATAATTGAGAATGCTAGTAGTATGCCTGGTGTTCATCAAGAACATCAAGCTTTGCTTACGGGTGGTAGCTTAAGCTATTGCACTACAAATACTGTACACCTCAACACATTAGAACTTGGTTGTGCGCTAAGTGACATATAGTGCAGATTCAGAAGCCTTTCATCTGTGCTTTTTAGTATGGGAACAGCATCTTTAAAAACTTTGATTTCCACAAAGTAAATCTGTGACAGAAACAGCTGTGAAATTCTTACAATGTATAGGCAGCTGGAGATGGCATAGAGACCTTGAAAACACATTGCCTGCTGGGTGTTAACTCTGTACTGCATGGGACCAAGAGCAAAAAGAAATGGAAGAAACTGTTAATGGAGAAAAGATATGTTTCCAGGTTTTTTTACCGCTTGGGAAAGATAACTAAAAGAAATATAAAAAGAGTATTCAGGGCTGAGAATTTTGAGGTCTGAAAGTTTAGCAAACTGCCTCCCCCTTTTCCACATCTACCTCCTCTTTTTATGTCTTATTTCTTCTACAGGCTTCAGCAGATGGATACACAGATGGAAAATCACAACACACAGAATGCTGTTTTCTTGTGATATTGTAAATGTATTTTTATTTGCCTATTAACTCTTTGGGTTTTTTTTTCAAAGAATTTTGTTAATCTCTATCTCGATGTATGTTTACACTGTTTATTTTGTAAGTTACTTGTGCTATTAAAATACATTTCTGCATTATAATATACATCTCTATTATTCTTTAGTTATGGGTCTGTAGAATTTTGTGCTTATAATAATGTATATATAGAGTTTAGGAACAACTGCTGTTACTGAATGTGACTTCTGAGAAACATTCCAGTGTTGGAATGAATGCTGAGGATGTCAGTAGGAATTATTTTTCATTGTCCAGAAATCTGTACATCAAAATAGTGTTTTCCTTTGGTGTTTTGGGCCATGTGGGTTACAGGGAATTATAAATATTTTAACAAATTGATAACAGCATTTTAAGCATCAAATACTAGTTGTTTTCAACCAGAGTGAGTTTGCAGCATACAGTATGTTAAAACAGAAGAGCTGTTGTCTCATTAATACTATTTTAACATAGGAGATTCTTGCAAAGATTAAGAAAGTCTATTGGAAAAACTGAACACAATAATAATTTTGCCTGTATTTTAATAAGTATTTTTATGCCTGCATAGCTTCCTTTCAAATTTGAAACTATACTATCCCTGTTGAGAAAACTGAGGCTTCCAAGGGAAGTGAAATGGGTTCACCTGGAGATCTTCCAGAGGAAGATAGAAATGTTGTTCTCAAATGAGAATCTTATTATAAGTGACATATTACATTTATCAGGAGGTATTTTTAAGTTAACAAAAGAGAATTACTATATAACATTTACTTTTCCTCCCACAGGAACTTTTTACACCAGAGTGCAAATTCAAGGAGTCTGTTTTTGAAAATTATTATGTAATCTACTCATCCATGCTGTACAGACAACAGGAGTCTGGGAGGGCCTGGTTCTTGGGGCTGAATAAAGAAGGGCAGGTCATGAAAGGAAACAGAGTGAAGAAAACAAAACCAGCAGCTCATTTTCTACCCAAGCCATTGGAAGGTAAGGCACGATCCATTGCTGGCAGACCCTCTTATAAATCTCACAAGAAGAGGGAATGGTTTCTAAAATACCCTTTCTGAATGTGTGTGCCTCGCACAGGGGCCATTCCCAAGTGCAGTCCTAAAGATTCATGGAGCAGTTTTGTGCTTCAGCATAGTGATGCTAGAATGCATATATGTAAAAACATTTTTTGAGGGATTAAGAGGTTGTTCTACAAGAAAATAAATGTTTAGTGGAAGTCCATTGTGCTGCTTTTAAAATATTCTCTTGGTAGGGACAAAAGCTCTTATAAGACTTGCATTGAGAAGTTAGGTGGAATGAAATTATGGATGTTGTAGGATAATTGGGAGTTTTAAAGTGAATGGATGAAATGTCAGCATTTCAAAGTAAAAGCCTTCTAATACAAAATACTAAGGTCTCTATAAAATAAAACATGCTATATTACCTTGCCAATTGATATAATGTACATAACTTGTGTATATTGCCCTTTAAACCAATATAGAAGCAACCAACAGTCATAGTAAAACACAAATACTAAAATGATGTCTCACATTCTCTGAAAAATGCATCCATTTATATCTTGGAACTTTTGCCTTATCCTTTGTATTCTGGGGGCCTATATAAACCTATGCTGTCTTTTGCTTCTTGTCCTGACAGCACTCCAAATTTCATTGTTCTTATTGCTGCTACACATAGCTCCAGTCATTCTGAAAATTGCCTCATTACTTAGAATCTCCAAATACATATCTGAATAATGTTTTAATTAGCAGTCCAATTCTTTTTGATATTTTAACTTAAAATTTTTGATTGAAGGATCAGTTTGTTAAATATTTTAATTTCATCTTAAAGAAAGATTCAGAATAATTTAATGTTTTAACTTCTTATTTGAATTCAGATTGATGCCTTTTTGCGTTCCTCACTTTGAGGAAGCTGACAGTAGTTTCATGTGCTCTAAACAATATTAATGCTTTATATCTCAATCCCTTTATATTAAATTATAAAAATTGTAGGGAAGCAAAGCCATTGTATTTTTAATAGCAATGCAAATTAATATAAATTAGGAAAGGAGTTACTTTTTCAATAATTTTTGGATGATCAGACTCTATCAAAACAGCTTAGATAATGCTTAGAAATAACTTGATTTATATTGCCCATGTGAATCATCAAATATGACTGCTCTACTATGTAATTCCTTACATTATACTTCCACCTCATGTTGTTCAACCTAAGAATTTTGTAGGTTGCAGTGTTATTTCATTGAGCCCTTTTAATTAATCAGCAAAGTGCCCTAAATATGGTTATGGGGCACCCTGAAGACATAGATCATAACCAGCCTTATGTACTCCTAGAGAAGACACCTAATTTCAGTTTTTCAGAAGCCATAAAAGGATTTAGATTATGTCACTGGAAAAGCTAGAACAAGTATTTGATTAGTTAATGATGCTATGGGGCCCTTCATATTTATTATGAAACTTCACACCATTGAAGATCAAGGTCAGTACTTTGATGTTCCAGCCTCCTACTCTAATTAGCCAAGGGATGAAAGGATTGTGCTCTCTGTGGTAACCCACAGCCAGTCCCAAAATCATAGCGTGATGATTAATTCCTTTGACTGCTTCGACATCTCTTTTAACATTGCTCTGATATAAATAAATGCTACTGAAGTTAGGTATAAGTGGAAATATTACCTGATGCAGTGACATGGAAAATGAAATTGAATTATCCAAGAGCATTAATCACTAAGGCAGCTTAATGCTGGAACTGTGTAATTGAATACATGTATTTTCCTCAAAGGACTTAAAGTGGTTAGATAGGAACTGAAGCCCAGGGGCAAACTTTTAATTTCTCTAAGAATTCACTTAATAGTTTAATCTGGAGTTTTCTGCACTAATGGCTACTAGACTAGTGGCTACTGCATATGTTTCGGAAAGGAGGAAGACAAAACGCCAAACCTCTCGCGTACTCTCCATATCTGGGAACTTCTTCAGGACACACCTGAAGGTATCATGGCCAAGTTCCTCAGATTTGAGAGGATAACGTACATGTAACTTTGTAGAAGTGGGCCCTAGCCTAGTCTTGCAACATATGACTAAAAAAGAACGTAAGTCTAGACAATTGTATAGTATGGTCCCATTTTTTAAATACAATCTGTCTTATTTTATTTCTAAAAGCTTGCATGTTTATTTATTGTTTATTTAAAGGTGATATATATACACACATATGAGTATATACATGCACCTTTTTGTGTGTCTGCCTTATGCAAAAACAGAACAGTAATTTTTCATTTCCAAGAAACTATAGTATCCATGAAACAAGCAAGCATGTAGTTTCCTACTGTGTTTTTAAGCCAGATGCAGAAGTGAGAATTTTGGAGAGTCAAGCAAATCTATCAGTGATGCAAAACAAATGTCTGTCAAAATAAATAGTTTCCCTGGTATGCAAGAAGAACATGTTACATTATCAGTTATTGTAGAATATTCATCATATTTGAGATGAACCTTTACGTGTGATACATTCTTAAAAACGCTTCTTCCTTTCTCCTCTCTCCCCTCAGTTGCCATGTATCGAGAACCATCTTTGCATGATATTGGAGAAACAGTGCCAAAGGCTGGGGTAACTCCAAGTAAAAGCACAAGTGCATCTGCAATAATGAATGGCGGCAAACCAGTTAACAAGAGCAAGACGACATAGCCAGATCCTCACAGGTGTTGTGACTTACTGAGTCCAGAGTACAGTTGAGTGATTTATCCTTGCCAGACTTCTTCTTGGGAGTGTCTGTGGATCAGCTTGCGGCAAGCCACTAACTTGCCTGTTGCTATTGCTGAACTCAGTTGTTGCAAGCGGATAAATCTCAACATGTAGCTCCACCCACAACAAGAGGACACCTGGATGAACCAGCTAAACTCAGACCATGGAATGCCCTACCAGATATTGGAATGCCTTTTTAATATCTTTTCTGTGACTGTGACACTTCATGTGAATGACATACTTCACAAGTACACTTGATACCTTGCCTGCTGACAATTGCCCATAATCCCTTTTTGAGTCCAGTTTCAGCAAAATCCATGTGTTTAAGTTCTATTTTGTAGCACATGAATAATCAAGTAATTTCTAGTTAGATGCTGTAAACCCGTGCTATTATGGATTTCTCTTCTTCCCTTTTTTATAAGGCTGCTCGCTCCACTGTTTGTGACCTTTTGCAGGGATTGTGTTTCTCTATAACTTAAATGTTGCCGGTGGCTTAGTTTTGAAAGCAATCAGGGAATCAGGAAGCCTTCAAAAATCTATTATTACAAATTATATCTATAAAGAATAGGATCATTGTCTTTGGCTTACAGTATTGATTAAATGTGAATACTCTTTAGTAACAGATACTGTGCTTTTGAGGTTGGCATTATAGTGGAGGGAAGAGTGTCAAACACAACCAATGGGGAGTTTTATGAAATGTGTGTTTGGCATCCCCCTATAGTTTCTTTTTGTGTGTGTGTTTTATACATATCACAGGCTTACTGGTAATGGTAACATTTGCCTTGCCCAGCGAGCAAGACCCACTCATTTTTGGGAAAGTGGGTCCAAAGAATATTGTAGGCCTTGTAGGCCTGAATTAAGGCTCATTTTTCATCTACTAAATCTTCATTGTTTGAAAAACAACCACCACCAATAAAAAAAAAAACTAAGACTAATCAGAATTGCGCTACCTAAATCCATTTCAAATATAATCCTTTCCTGTTTTTAAGGAACTGAACTTAATGCCATTGTTATTTTTGGCTGAACTCCATACCTACTTAGCAAAGCATGGGCAAGGATGTTGTGTTCTTTTTTGCAGCACCAATGCAAAGGGTAGTTACAAATTATAGTTTAATATTTCTGGTGTTTTAAAAAAGTTTTAAAACTGGACATATTACAAAACCTTATTTTTATTTTTAGTTAAGCATGCAAAGTCCGGTCCTATGTATTTCACTGATATCCCAGTATGTATCTCCACCCAGCTTCCTAGGATAACATGCCCACCAAATTGCTAGATTGAAGGTGCCTTGCCTTGATTTCTATATACTGTACTTTCTCCTATGTGAATCTAGAAGAAATCAAAACATTATAAAATTGAAGCCTTGGATCATATTACTAGAAAAAGCATCAACCCTTTGAGTTTGTCACTTGTGAACAATTAAGCCAATGTGGCGGGGGATGGAATGGGATAGGCTGGGTGTGAGGGCAGAAGATTTAGAGCCACAGAGGTGCCTCTGAAGTTTTCGCACACTCAGTCACAGGCTTTTGGAAGTTTGAAAATATGGGCACTCTCTGTATGTTTAAGAAGGAATTTTTTTCTCAGAAATGGGAGCAAATTGTATCAGCCTGCAAAACTGTGTGACAGTGCTCTCTTGGCCTCTTGCTGTTACCTTGATACTTAAAAAGAGGAAACCATCCATTCCTTTTTTACCATTGTATTTTTGGGAATTTGTTTTATCACATCATTGTGCTGAAGTCCCTAAGAGAGGCTGCTGGTTATTTCAAAATCCCTGTCTGCTTAGCTGAACAACTGATTCAGTCTGAATGAACCCTTCACACTAGTTTTCAAATGTGTTCTGTTTTTATAAGAAACATTTAGTGCACTCTTCAAGGAAGCTACTGCAAAGCTGCTAAATTCCAGAAAAAACCTTTTTTTTTTCTGTAGGTCAGACTTCCTTTTGTATATGTGCTATGAGAACAGCAAGCTAACGCTTGATGTGGGGTCTTTCTAGGGAGGGAATGAGTTAAGCATGAAGCCCTCTATCCATGTAGAAAAATAAAAATACAAACCTAATCTAAAACTGTGATAAAAATGCAAAGAAACTTTGACTTAGACTGTGCCCTTGCTTGCTAGCACTAAATATGTACGTGTGAGGAAAACAACAAATTTTGGTGTGCCCTTCTCATCCCATCTGGTCCGGTGGGATTTGTGCACCATCCCTGAGAAAACAAAACCAAAGCAACTCACGTGATGAGCCGGGGGCTTGCTCTGCCTCTGGAGGACTCGCGAGAGGCAGCAGCCCTGATGCTGTTCTGTTGGCTGGGTCCCAGGGGTGGCCCCAGACCTTCCTACTATTATAAGAGGAGCACTTCACAATATTTCAAGATAGTAAAGCTCAAGGCTAGATTCTCTCCACCTGATTCATGAGGACGGAATAGATGAGTTCATGTCTCATCCAGCTGTTTTTTTACTCACCTGGTGTAAGACCCTAAGGAGAGACAGGGCTGGAGATATGGCTGAGCCATGCAAAGAAGTTCTGGTTCATGGCCTGATCCTATATAAATATTGTTTTCAACATTAACCGTTTGATTCTGAGCAACTATGATCTGTCAACCAGTTTGGGAGGCTATAATAGAGGTCAGATTTAATTTCTGTAAGTAGTTAGCACTTACTGGAAAGACAGCATTTTTTTTTTTAATTATTGTCTTCTGGTTTTGTTGCTGTGACTAAATTCATATGTGTGTTTAATCCAATGAACAGATGTCCTAAATTTTTTTTCTATATTTTGTTTAGACATAAAAAGATGTCTGTGTTTTGTTTCCTCCCTTTAATTTTGTCTTGTCTCATCTGTTGCATGAGAAGAGGATGGCAAGGATGAACTGCATGTTGTAGGTTGTGTCTGTCAAAGAACTGTTGGTCAGCATTACTAATTTTACATACATATATGCAAAGAGTTTGTCTGCATTGTGCAGTTTGTGTTTATTCTTATTTGTTGTAAAAAAGAGATTCAACATGATGAATAAAACATTTGTATGAAGGCATATGGAAATGAACAAAAAAGTTTATGTGCAAAACATCGTTGCACTGGCCTCAGGGTGGTGAAACTTCATGTAAATGGGTTGGCAAACTCAGTTCTCCCCCTTTACCATGCCAAAGAAAATTTTAGATCCTTAATATAATACCTCTCTTGCTATTCTCCAGGATGAGACTTCACCATTTCCTTCCCTATAAAATTAATTTTACTTTTAAGTGAAAGCTGTTTTCAACTGTCTGTTACTACTAAAGTACTGTATAGTAAACCTGATGGAATCAATTTGTATCTACAGACTGGGTTTTTTTGTACTTACATGTGCAGCTCTCTGTGAATCTGCAGCGTTACAGATCTTTTGCATGCTTGCTTTGTATTTTGTTCTTCTGGGTTTTCTCTAATCTCTGAGAGACTGTTTGCACAGCAATCTAACCTCATTTTAACATTTTAAATGTTAACACCACACATAGTCACTATCTCTTTCCTTTTTTTAATCTATATTTCACCTAAAGTTATATTTGTCAAAGTCAGTCGCACCTGCACAGTTTTAGAAATCTAGTTTTAAGTGGATATGAACTACTTCAACAAAGCACCATTTTGTTGTACTTCAAAAATTTTATAAATACACAAGAATCCTTATGAGATTGCTCACACGATAGAGCCTATAGAAAGGGCTCTGTCCATTTTAAGTGCTTTGTGGTTCACATAACACAGCTTTTGCTTAATTTGCTGGGGGATTTGGCCATTCTTGAATTATTTTTTAATATACTGTAATTTTCATAACTTTAACTTGTGTAGTTAGGTTGGTTCTTAATAGACCGCTTCCCTCCCCCCCCCCAAGTAAAGCTATACACTTTGACTCTGGTATATACCTGAAACAATACTAAGAACTCTGCCTTTATATATATAGGGAGACTTTTTGTCTTGAGTTAAAACTAGTTTAAGCAACGACATATGAAGTCAGGCAGTTTGGTTCATGCAGTAAAAGTGTGTCTTGCTGATCCTTCTGTTTACTGTTATAAAGAAGAAATTATTCTGCTCCATTCAAATGGGAATGCAAGTAAAATTAGACTAAATGAGAAGGTTCTCTTTCTTTTAAATGACCCTTTAGATAAATTCCTATTCTGTGCAATGCATTCTAAAATGTTTAATAACAGGGATTTTTTTGGTGATGACTAATCCAAATGCTATGACTTGTTTTTAAAGCTGTAATAAATTGTTCGTTCTATTACCTAGTCATAGAAATATTCAATATAGCTCTCTTCATCCCAGTATCATGTAACTGTATCATTTAGCTACAAAGTCATTCTGCAAAGAAGCAAGGGCAAAGCATCAGAAAAGCGAGAGTAGGTACATGATTAAATGTTCATCTATGTGTTTCTAAAAGAGTATGGCTAGTGAAAAAAAAGAATCACAAGCAGGTTTATAATTTATGGAAGAAAATTAATCCACAGTTGAGATTACAGATATGTTATATACAATAGACTTAATCCTGCAAATCTATTACAGAGGCATTCAGCACATTTGTGGATTGTATTCTTCCTGTCATAAGAAAGCAAGGCTGTAGTATCTTTTTGTTTATAAGATTTATCAATCTAATCACTATAAAATTCCCATTTATCTGATTTGGTTTTGCCTTTTGTCACAGGCCTGGGAGGAAGTTTTTAGTCACTAGCTACGAAGAATCAAGCAGTAAGTTTCACTTCCTTACACCTCTTCCTGCTTTTAGTTTATGTATCTGGAATTCTCATCATAGGGAATGAGGTGTGAAATAATATTATATTCACATATGTGGAATAATAGTCTTATTCCTTCCAGTCTCATTTTTCTAGTGAAGAAATGAGCCACAAAATAGGTCTGCTGGGTGTCACACCACCAGTTGCTTCAGCAAAAAGAGCAGTGGAAATGTTTAAGAAAGATTATAAGAAACAAAATAAAAATTGGAAAATAATTAGTGTATACATTACATTTTAATAGTCTTAGTTAATACTTTATAGTTTATACTAATAGCACCATTTTGTTTAATAATTGCATTTTAGTGAAACACTAGGAGTAACTGTCTTAGGTATTCTAATTTTTTTCCATTTGTAACTTAACAAAAAACTTGGATAACACCTTTTTTAAATGCTACAGCTATGTAATCCATCCAGCAGTCAAAATGCTGGAGTTGATTGCTCTCCTTAAAAAAAAAAAAAAAAAAAAAACAAAACAAAACAAAAAAAAAAACAACAAAAAAAAACCAAACTAGAAATAAGAATTACCTTGTATTCTTTAAGTATGTAAATTTAAAGTTAAGGCAAATTACAAAGTAAAATGCATCAAATGCATCTAAAGAAGTGTTCTGTTATATATGAATGACTACCTGAAATACTACAGCTAATCTACAGTATATATAAATCTGCTTATGGTGCCATGAAACAAGTTAAAAGCATCTACTGATTCCAGATAATAGTTTTGATTATCTTATTTTCTTAATACAAATGGAAGGAAATAAAAGAAAACTGTATCCTTCACTGTTTACACTCTGATTCAGCAGATGAATGTGTATACAAAAGCCCCACTGATTATAAGATGATTCAGGTCAGCAGTAACAGTCTATGCCCTCCAGACACTAGGATTGGCAAATGACATATATGCTAAAATTGAAGAAAATCTTCCTGTCCCTGTCGAATTTCAAGATGAATTTTACTTTGAAGATGCTTTACACTTTATCAGTATGTTTTAGAATTCTGCCTGATATTTTGGTTATCTAAGAGCAGCTAGCAGCTTTGGGATGTATGTCTCATTATCTGCATAATTTATATATAAGTTGGATATTTGGTGATTATTCTCCCTGAGAACATGGGTTTCACAAGCTTCATTTTTAGAAAGAAAGAATACAGGAGGGTTTTTAAAAAAAAATAAAGAATTGGGAAGTGAAAGAGCAAGCTACATGGAAAGGGAGAATAAGGTGATTAAATAAATTAATTTGAAATTTTGCATTCTATTACATGTTCTATATCATATTATCCTATTTCAAAGCTGTCCTTTCTAAAAACTAATTTCTAGACTAATAATGAAAATATATTTTTTGGTTGATACAGAGATCCATTATGTCTGAGTCATGTATCTCTTCAAAAATCAGGATCTTGGCACCTAAGCAGCAATGTTACAGTTTGGTATCTGAAAGAAGTATTTTTCAGCCATTTAATCAATTTCTCATTTAATCCTGGTTTCACAAAATGTAAACACTTTTGAAAGTAAAATGTATATTTCTCTTTTTTTTTTTGCTCTAAAGAATTCAAGGGCTGCCAAATCTACATGTATGAAAAAAAACAAAAACAGACTCATATGTAAATAAGTTAGGGAAGTCCCAATAGTTGTGCATCATTCATAACTCAATGTGAATTTCACACTGAGCAGCATTTCACCATTGGAAAATAAAAATAAAATTTTTGTTCATACCACTGCTTTGTTTGTATTTACTGTATTAAAATTTGAATTATTTTGTTGACATTGTCCAAATATCTTTGGCTGAGACTAAGCTACTGCATAGCATAGATGATTCTTCAAGACAGTTGACCTTCAGGTTTGACGCTGCAGTTAGATAAAGCAGTTTAAAAGCAGTTAAATTCAATGAATACCATGTGTGACAGCAATCTGTTCTAAAAATGATTTCTAATAGCAGATAGAATTTTCATCCTAAAAGTTATTATTATAACAGATTTTCATTTCCTTTACTTTTAAGAGGCAACTTCACCTACATAGAACAGTACGATAGAAGTACATATGAGTTGCAGAATACATATTCAGAATAGGCAATCATACATTTATGTCTTAATAGTTTCATTCCTTATGTTCTTATGGGTTATGTATTTGAAAGTATTGTAGTATGTAGATTAGATAACCAACTTACTGACACATTAACCACAGAAACTAAGAAGTTTTCTTGTGGAACAAGGTCTGTTCAAACGTTTTGAGTCTTCAGTTTATGGCTGCCATATAATTGGACCTTAGCTAGACAATTACTTGACTAGATAAAAAAAAATCACTAATATTTTGATAGGCTTCTTTACAGCTTCTCTCAATTTATAAGATGGTGCATAATCAGGATTGTTAGAAAGGGAAAAAAAAGGGTCAAATAATGTATTTTTCTAACACTATAAAATTAATCAAATTCTTTATTTGACAAATATTCAGCTAATGCTACTTGTCTACTGGGTGTTTTTGCATACTGATAAGGAGAGGTGATGACCAAGTAAATAATGTTAAAAAAGGCTTTCTTATACCTTTTCCAAAGTTTGCTTAAAGAAATAGACATTACAGGTATAATCTTGGTTCCACTGAATTTACAAAATCCTCTGGAGGAGTTCCACAAGGCCAGTATTTTATGACTTCCCCTTCTGGAACTTGGGCTGTCCTGTTCCCTTTTTTAGATTTTTGATGTATTTCTTTAAGAAGCAGGTCCTGAAATATGTTCTAAGGTGTTACAACAAGGTACATGTGCATACAAGCACACCCACACACTGAGCACTTCTGAAGTTAAATGTTCTAGCAGCCTAAAGAAAAAAACAAACAAGAAAACCTCCTCAGTCTTTAATATCCTTCATTAAGGGTATTCTCTCCCCAGCCAGATTTCACAAGCATTTCCATTCCATCCTTCCCAGCACTCACAGTTTCCACAGTTACAAACACCGTTGCCTAGAATAGAATGAATAAAATGCAATTATCATAATTGGAATGTACTACATTAAAATATGTTCTTCGAGAAGTAAAAAGCCATGGTAAAGTAGTTGCATTGTTCCTTTTTTTCCTTTGGAAGGAAGCAATTACTGTACCATTGCATTAAGAAGCCACCCCAAACCTACACATATGAAGCATTAATAGCATTTTCTCAATAATTCCATCAGCCATATTGCAAATATTGTAATTTCGTGTTGTGTAGTGCAATTGTGTACATCAGTGTTTTTACCCAGCTGATGAAGTTCGTGTTCACACTATGCCTTCAGTTACAAGGAAAACCAGGATTACTTTAAAAATTATGCAGAAAGAGTCATTAAAAGTTATCAACATAATAGCAATAAAACCATAAGTTTGAACATGAAAAAGTTTACACCTAAAATCTCAGAAGTGCTATACAAACAAATCATATATTGAAGTCTCTATTAAGTGAAAAATGCATTGGCCTTATTTTGTAGCAGAGAAACATTAAGTACGGAGACCCATACATTCATTTTATTTAAATATTTTTTATGACTTTCAGATGCTCAGTTTGAGACCTCTGCAGCCTGGGTTTTCAATATGAGCTCCTCTTCCTATTGCCTTTATGAAGATCCATGTCACTATGTTGATCATGAGGGTTTATGTTTATTATGAGGGTTTGTTGGCACCCTGCCAACCTGAACTTTCAGACAATATCAAAGTGAAGCACTTTAATCGTTAGCCATCATGTCACAAGAAAAGCTATCGTGTATTTCAGGCTCCCACAAACAATTGTCTGATTGCCAGGAAGCTCTGTAAACCCACACAACTATGCCTCTAAAGCACCAAAGAACATCAGACAAGTAAATTTTGTCTGTGACTTAAATGCATTACACACAGAGAATGTCTAGTGAAAGAACAAAGGCTAAGAAAACCTCATGACCACAAATGCTGACACTATGCCCTTTGCCAAAAGCAGCAACTTGCAGTCTATTAGTGAGAATTGTTGATGGATTTCAATTTCATTTTTTACTTATTTAAATTCATACTCAGGCTTTTAACTGTTATTTTGAAACCTTAAGTTGATTACACACACAGAATTATACACAGAATTAAAAAGGTTGGAAAAGACCGTAGACATCAAGTCCAACCTTTTACCTAACTTAACAAGCTAACAACATCAACCCATCATCTAAACCATCTAAACCATGTCACTAAGTTCATCATCCAAACTATCCTTAAACACATCCAGGGATGGTGACTCCACCACCTCCCTGGGAAGCCCATTCCAATGGGAAATCACTCTGTGAAAAAGTCTCCTAAAATCCAACCTAAACCTCCCTTGACACAGGACTGTGTCCTCTGGTCCTGTCACTGGGAGCCTAAAAGAAGACACTGACTCCTGCCTGACTACAACCTCCTTTCAGATAGTTACAGACAGCAATAAGGTCTCCCCTGAGCCTCCTCTTCTCCAGACTAAACAACCCCAGCTCCCTCAGCCGCTCCTCATCGGGCTTGTGCTATTATCAACACTGCATGAAGAAACAAGTTCGGCAGATTTGGATAAGCAGCAAATGCACTTCCTCTTTTAGTGGAGAAAGAAGGAGCTAGGCTTTGTCTAATATAATTCCCATAAATATTGTTTTTTCCCTGAAGCAAATAAGTATTAGCCTATACTGCACCTGTGCAAATGAGACCATCATGTTTGTCACAGTCCCTGTCATCGCATTCACAGAAATCTCCTGAAATGTACCATTCCTGGGGTGAACAGATGCACTTTCCACAGTGGCAGGAACCTGAAATCACAAAAATTATTGCTCTCAGTCAAAGAGCACTGACATTTTAGAAAACAATAACCCAAGCACATGTGCACACATAGGCATGTGTGCAGATGCACAAAATTGCCACCTAAGAGGCTATTATATAAAAGAAAATAATCAAGCTAAAAGCCTTTTGGATAAAAGGATTCATTGGCATGGGCTAGACTATGGTGGAATGTTACTACTAATGCTTCAATCCTGCTGTTTCACTCAACTCACATTTCAGAGCTTTTAGTTGTAAGTCCACAAAAGTCCAGCAATGTGTAAGACTAACATTTAGACTCCAAAAAACTCATCACCATAAAAGAAACCTCTCCACTTCCCATGGAATTACCAGGTCTGTTACTATTCCTCTAGGTCAGAAAGAGTTTATGTACTTAATGTTCTTTGTTGGGACAAGATGGTCTCTTCCTCCTCAAAGACGTGAGGTCACACCTCCACAGGCAAAGGAGGGACTCTATGGTGACATTCAGGCGATGCCATAACTCACAGAGCACCAGAAACCTCCCCTTAAAAGAAGATGTGGAGACATCGTTATCTTCAGGAGAAGGTTCATCCTGGAAAGTGACAGTTGCCCTCAGACAATAATATGTCAGGAAGCCTGTAGCTTGAGAAGGATGTGAGAGAGGCTTTTCTGCAACTAGAAATGCCACTAGGAGATGGTAATTCTTCCTGGACGATTCCAACACTTGGATGAAAATATTTGGCTTTTATAGACCCTATCTTCAGCAGCCTGACCCCATATAGATCTCAGTATAACACCTAAAACACTAAGGTGGGGCTCTTAGTAACTGCTGAACTAAAGTCCTTTTCATGACCTAGCCCTAAGAATGGATTACATCAGAAATCAATATTAAAAAACCCCAAATAAATTATAGCAAAGAATACACACAGAGGTTTCAATTATCAGAGGCAGATCTAAAAAAATTTAACAAAGCAGATGTTGACCATTAACAGAATAGTTAAACGCAGTTGAAAATCCTAGTCTCCTGCAATATTTGCAGAATTATTCCAATAGAGTCACCAGTGTGTTTAATGCAATATTTGAGAAAAAAAATAGAAGGAAGAATAAGTTATATATGAAACCTAAACAGAATTCACGGGTCACTTAACAAGGCCCGAGCCAAATCCTATAAAATTATGCTTTTCAATTTTTCCAGTGCTTGCAGTGGTCTCTAAAGGAAATCCATAGAAATAATCCCAATACACTTGTTTTTGTTTTTGTTTTTTTTAAAGTGCATCTGTTGATATCAATCAATTTTTCACAGATTTTTCCTTAAATACTGAAGTGCCTCTGATCGCTGAAACTTAATTTTTGAAAATTTCAGAACAGCCTCAACAAAATCTCTAATTTTTAATTAAATATGTATGTAATAACATATTTTAAATTCGTAAAATTTAACTCATTTCCTAATTTAGGGAAATGCTTAAAATTGTAATGCATGGATCACACAAATATATTCAGCAAGAACTAGTGGTTGGAACGTTTGGGGATGGGAGTATTTGATTAAGCATCTACTTTTTCTGTGAGTTGTGAGTATTGCTTACTGAGCCACTGACACAGAGAAGACTGACATAGAAATTCTCTACAAGGATAAAAAATGACATTTTATAAAGAGGTAGTGAAGGATAGCATACATATTGCATGGTTAATATATAAGAGGTATACTGCAAGAAGCCTGAAGTGATTCTGCACAAACAAGTACTGATGCTGCTACTGAGGGATGCCCATGATGCTTAAAATTATTTTTGCAGAAGATACAGCAAATTTAACACCAAGTCAACTAAGGAAGATCAGGCTCCATAACAAAAAATCTGTTAGGGAAATGAATCAAGTCTTTTCCCTGAATAGAGCATGCTGCTCTGGGAGGCTCCTCGGTTTAATTAAAATGAGTCTAATGAGTTGCAGGGTGTTTCCTGGGATCCCAGCCAGATCCTCTTGGATGGGATTTGGCTCATTACCTTGCCCTCATCCTGCACCATTATGGTCACCATATGCAGCCCTATATTTACTGCCAGAGAGGCAGCAGCGTGGTGGGTGTTGTTGTTTTCCTTGGGAAGATCTTTTACTACAGGTGGCACAGTCAGTGAGCCAAGATTCTGAAAACAGCCTAGAAATGTAGATGTCCAACTTTGCTTATGTTAACAGGATGCAATTTTCTGATAGTGTTCAGAAGTTATCCACTGAAAACCAGGACTCCTCACAGTTCTATATGCAGAAACTCAAGCTCCTCTCAGTCCATTTCAGCACTTACATATCCTGGCTAGGTTTCCATGAAAAAATTCCTCTTATTTGGTAAGTAATCATTCTTTCTTTTCTCACTATAGTGAATTAGAAAGAACAATTTGCCGTTTGAGTACTGCTTCACCAGCTATGAACAGTGTTTTAAAGAATGAGCATCCAGTAAGACATGATTTCCAAATACATATCTTAGCACCAAATAAAGATTTGCCAGTAAAAACAAAAAATAAGCACAGCAACAAAAGTTATAAGTAATTACACTGTCTTTGCCTGTAAACCTCATCATGCTTGGAGAAGAGGCAGGAGATAAAAGCATGCTTGTTTACTGACCACACACTACTGAAGTTACCTTATGCAGCTATCTCTCCACTGGAGCAAGCACTCACATATGACTAGCTGCTCCCACAATAAAGCTGCTATAGCATCTAATTTGACACTGCTTTATTATATTGACTATCCTCAGGACAACCTCCTATCACATTGGCTGCTTACATGTACTTGGGGACTGAAGAAACTTAACCAAAAAAACCAAAACAATTCCATCACAGTTGCTGAATATGGATTTAGGGTCACAGAATCACAGAATGAGTCAGGTTGTAAGGAACCATATTGAGTCATCTGATCCAATCTCCCTGCTCAAGCAGTCCTACAGCACATGGCTCAGCATTGTGACCAGATGGTTCTTGAGTATCTCCAGTGAAGGAGAAAGCACAACCTCTCTGAGCAATCTGTTCCTGTGCATGGTCCTGCGCACAGTAAAGAAGTTCTTCCTCATGTTCAGGTGGAACTTCTTTTTCATCTATTTCTGCCTGTTGCATCTTGTTTTAATGCTTGGAACCACTGAGAAAGCCTGGCTCCATTTGTCAGGCTTGTAATTTCCACAGAAAGTAAACGCTGTTCAACAGAGAGCAACTAGCCTAGAAAATCTGGGCCTCTGGAGCCTCCATTCCTGCAGTCATGTTTAAAAGTACGACCTGCCTGCTGCTGGTTAAAACTTAGAGCAAGTTTCAGTCTGCTCCAAATTACATCAGCAACCAGATCCCAAACCACCTCCTAGGCAGCATAGCCAGCAGAAGGGGAAAAAATCCTTGATGCCTCTGCAAATTCCTGTCAGATTATCTGCTCCCAAAACCTAACAGTAAATTGCAGTCTTGATATAAAAAGCTAATTGTACTCAGAATAAGACCTACAGGCTGGAATAAGTTTATCTCACCCATCCTTACAAAAGGTAGCAGATTATTCAAACATTTTAAAAATCAGCATAATTTTTTATGTTTATATTTATTTAGAATCAATCTTACATTGTTAATTATATTGATATTAACCATATTCCCTCCTCTTCATGGTTTATATAAAAAATCATAGGGAGACAAATACTAAGAGAATAAAAATTAACTACTACAATAGAACAGTAATTCCATTTCTCCACCATGCTCTTACACATACACTAATTTAAAGTCAGACACATCTGTGGAAAAAAGACAGACAAACAGTGGAACTTCCTCATTTTCTGTAGCTTTGCATTAACTGGGGACAAAAATATAAAAAATTCTGGAAAAAAATGGTGCAGTGGGAGAGAATTCTGATAAGGGATTAAACAGATGGATGAAGGCCAGGCTGGAAACCCCATTTAAATTTCCCTTGTGCTGAAATAAAAGTTACCAAATGGAAAACCAGAAATCTGCCTGATATAGAAGGCTCTTGCTTTTTCCAGCTGACAGGTTTTTTCTCTTTCTATTCAAGGGACACACAAATAGAGGAAATGCCACATAAGGTCTGGAGTGCGTGCATTCTAGCCTCCAGCCAGTCCCACTACTCATTTTTTGCACTAAGGGGGAGATAAAGAACATTCTTTCCATTAATGCAATTTCCTAGCCTGAAAGACTGCAAGGTAAGAACCTCCGAGAACAATTTCAGATAATTATCAGGATTTTCTAACTTTTATTCTTCCCAGTGGCACTTATTTTATAACTGAATTGAAGCTGGTGCAATCACCTGAATGAAAATTAGTAAATGAAAAGGTTTTCAGGATTCATTTGTGGAGGCTGCAGACATCTACTCTTCCTTGGCTTCTGTGTTGGGGAGGAGAGTGATTAAGTAGACCAAATATTGCTGATAAACACTCTCCTCCATTTACTGTTGCCCAATAGATTACATTTGCCATCCTACCCACTGCAAGTATTGCCCCTTTCCCTCAGACTGGATGTAGCACTAACAGTTTATAGAGTACAGCTGTTCCATGCAGACCTTCAGCTAAATGCATGCAGGAAAATATATGCTAACAAAATTGCTGAACATGTATGGCTGTGGTGAGCGTTTGACTAAATGGATGCAAGTGCATTTGGAACCAAATATCCTTTTAATAATGGACATCTTTGAAAAGAAAGGGTTACAAAATAACAATCCACTTCCACGCACATTAGTCTTCCAGAACATGATCATTTTCCTCTGGCAGGGCACTCACTGAGCTCAGCTGCCAATTCTTACCCTTATCTGAGCATAATATGCCATCCGCTGACTCGCAGAGACTTCTGCTCTCTTCCTCCGTCATGTTGCATTTCCTTGAGTGCTGGCACAAATTTCCAAACCACCCATTCTGGCAAATGCATCGACCACATGAGCAGATACCATGGCCTGTAATGATACCAAGGCTGATTGTGACCAAAACAAGCAGAAACCAGTGACTGCAGACACAGCTGAGATCATCTTTTGCCCTCTGTAGTGTGAATGGGATAGGGAGACAGATGGATGGACAGCACAGCTGCCTGGCAGGGTGGCCTTCTTCAGCTCTCGTTCTTATGTTAAACAGGGTACCCTACTGATGTGGAGAAAACAAGTGAGGGAAGGTCAGAGAAACCCTAGGAATTAAGTCAAAGAGCCTAGACATTATAATTTATGTTTTAAAGAAGAGGGAAAAAGAGAAAATAAATTGTTTTGAGAATTATTTGTACAAAAATTAATAAAAAAGGAAAATATGTTGAAGAGTAAACTGTGTAGGAAATCTGGCAAGGAAAAAGTGACAACAAATGCAGAAAAGAATATAGAAATGGAGAATGGAGAAAAAGAAGCAAGAAATGTCTTCCAGCCAGAATTTCATTTTTCAGGTTTGAATAATATTTCCGTAGCAGAGATGAAATTATACATGCCAGTGACTTTTTTCCTATCTTACTTGCTATGTAGGGCAAGGGAGTAGAGACGAAGAGACTGATATAATTTGTGAGCATGAGCTGGGAAGCAGGGAACAGGCAGTAGGAGTATCTGGCAAAGCATGGAGCTCTAGACACAGGGAAGCAAACCAGCAATTTTGTTTTTCTGATTTGTGGACTTCTTATGAGCCAAAAGTGCAACCTGATATTGTAAACTCGGAGGTAGCACTGGTAGAAGCCCAGAGGAGAGACAAATCTTGTAGTTTGCTGTAAGTGGAACTCCTTCACACTTTATTGATGGCCAAATACTTTATTAATCTAAATTAGAAAAATACTGGGAGCTTCTAAGTCTTGGAGCTGTCATTTACAGCCTCTGAATGTTCAAAAAAAATTTTGAATTATCTATACGACTTTCAATGATCAGTAACAACAACAGTCTCATTATGACAGTATTACTACACACTTCTAAAAATAGAAGCTTGATGCCACTTCACCTTCTGTGTTAGACTGGGAAACAAGAACAATTATATGACAAATCAAAATACAAGAGGTAGAAAACAAATCAAAAATACAGGAGGCAGAAAAATTTTCCCATATGCTCCTTCCATATAGATGTCATGCAATTGTCTACAGTAGCTTACTATAATTAAGCTTCTGTCAGAGCATTCCTATCTGCCTTATTTATTTTTAAATAATAACATAAAGATTAGAATCGAGAATAGCTGAATCAATTAAAAGCAAAGCCTATAACTGGATGCCACTGTTGGAAAATTATTTGTGAAGATAAAAATACTTGTACTCATTTTAGCAGTCAATATTATGAAATCCCCGGTGATTTCACCGATAAAATAATTTTGCTGCGTTTTTCTTGTAAAGTCATTGTGTGGTACTGAATGCAGAGACTCATTCTGTCTGTAAAGCCTTTACACAAGGCTTAAATTTAAAAGTAATGAATTATCTTTAAATTTGCATAATAGTTTATAGTTTACCACATAAAATTTGAGTTGTATTTTTCTGCAATGACCATTCCCCTTCTCCTTTATGCCATATAAGTTCTCAAAACAAAAGGATTCTTTTGTCTCAAGTAATCCATTTTAGAAAAATAATATTTATTTCTAGCTGACACCAGCTTAGGCAGCTGCAGTTCTTTGGATGCCTCATCCATTGGAGTGTCGAGTATACAAGTGCTTAGCCCAGTGCTTGTTAACTTCTAGCTATCTTTTGTGCGTGTGAAGGAAGCTTGAGAAGGACTGCTTTATATGGTTTAGTTGTGATACCCTCCTTGCAAATCATAGAGCAAAGGAGTAATCTGAATAGTTAAATAAGTATTTTGTCATGTTAAGCAATTCATCTGGGCTAGATTTATTCAGCTAGAGATTTTTCTTTATCCCTAACTATTCATATTAAGAAGATTTACTGGAAATTGTTGGTCTATCATCATTTCAGATTTAACATATAACAGTTAAAATCATATACAAATTGAATTGCAATGCAATGGCTCTTGAGACTACAGATCTTCATTTATAAAAATCTATGTTAATGAACTTCTAAATATTTAACAAAGTTTTAAACATTAATCTCTAATCAAGGATAAAGAATTTGATAGGGAAGAGGTAAAGGAGAGAAAACGATAATGTTAAAGATATTGTCATATTGCATAGAATTATAACTTCAATAACCACAAGACCTTAATGTGAAATATGAATTTAGCAAAAAAACAGACTGTGACAGATTAGTAATGGGGTTCTATTATAGCCCAAATCATCCTGAACTAAACTGGACACCAAGATCAATTATTTCTTATCATGCCTAGAAACAAAAATGTGTGGTTTTCAGAGTTCTCAATAAAACCTGCATGATCATTTTGTAATACATAAGGTTAGGGTTATGGTTAGGGAACATCGTGGGAAACATCTACATGAGAACATCAGCATAGGTGAAGTAACCCTCAAGGAGGAGGTTAGTTCTTAGTTCTAGATGTACTGTTTATAACTAGATGAAATTCTTGAAGGGCCAACTAAGGCCAGCCCCAGGCAAAATTTGGCACCTCAGGAACACAAGTTTCTCAGGCTAATATAATATAATGTACTATTACTGGATAAAAAATGAGAAATTTTAAAAGTGTACCAGCAATATGAAAAATTGCAGCATAATGCAGGATCCCTGATATAGAACACAACGTAAAATAACAAAATATTTCTGTCTGTATTTAACACGATTTCCTTTTTTTTTTTTT
>VXBA01000266.1:686442-698505 GCA_013399895.1 Serilophus lunatus
TTTTTTTTTTAAACTGCAGGACTTTCCATTATATTATTATGAGAAGAGAATTCTAAACATCTATCTGGGAGAAATATTTCTAAGTAAGCAGGCTTCATTACCCCATGAAAATATGCTAAACAAGTTGGGAAAAATATTACCAGAACATTGACTTTTACTTTTTAGTTTTTATTGGATACCAGGGGAATCTATGACTGACACAGTTGTAGTAAGTGCAGTTAGTTAGGGAAGTTTTATATGAATGTCAAGCAAAATACTGACTATTATATTTTCAAAATAGGTCAGTTAGTATTGTCTGTGGATCCAATTTCAGCAACACAAGTCAGACACCTCAGTAACGTCTTCAAATGAAACTGCAGTGAAACAGCTAATGCCATCCTCATATGCATGTAAGTGGAGAAAACTGATAAGAATAGAATCAGAGCATTGATGAGACAAACATTCATCCTGAAACTCTGTGACGGCCATATTCCAAAAGATTTTGCAAAACTTGGAAGAGTACTACAAAGTTCCAAAGAATTCAAAAGGTACCAGAATGGGGATTCTCAAACTACCAGAGAAAGATAAAACGAGGGAGCAAAGCTTATACCGACAAAATCACTTAGAAATGTAGCTGCATTTGAAACAAGGGTGATGACTATTGGAATGAACTTTCAAGAGAGGTTGGTATGGGCTACACATTACTTAAAAGTCTTCAGAGCATGGCCTGCTCAGAGACAGGCTTTTACTGCACACAGTACACAGACTACAACATAGGGGAAGCACGGATATATTGTAATGGGTATTTATAGCTTAATATACAAGGTTCAACAGAAAAGTCCCTTTTGGATTTACAAATTAATGTCTATTAATCAATTCAAATGCTGACGAACTAGTGATTCTTTTACTGCTCATTTGAACAGAAAGATTAAATGAAAATGCTTTTTACCAACATAAATCACATTTTATGCTATCTGAAAAGCTAAAGAAATTATGTTCTCTATGCATCTACATAAAGTCTTGACTTTTCATGCACTTACAAATATGTCCGGGTGACCAGGACACAAATCTGCAGTGCATTTAAAAGAAAAACTGAAAGAAAAATTAGAAAAATTAAAATTAGTTAAGTAAAACCGCAATAATTTAATACAGACTACATGATACCGTTAATATCTACACTGGGTAGAGTAGTCACTCATATCTAACACCTACTGATCCTTTTGAATATATCTGTTGCTGTCCCTGAATGTGCCTCAGAGCTAGCAGTTAAGCACAAGGACACAGGCATTCAATCATCGACTTTCTACTTAGCGTTGTCCAAACAAAACTCTAAATCATACTAGTTTTATGCCAGTTAGTTTCTGATTTTTGCGATTTTTCCATGACCTAATACAGTTACTTTCTTAAGTCATTTTCACTTTTGTTAGCTCCAATTTTACTCAGTAAACCTGTGTTTGATCAATTGGTTTCTTTTGTTGTTGGTTGTTTTTTTTTCTCCCAGGAAAATAGATTGCATTTCTCAAAAACAAGTATCATTACAAAAATTCTCTATTAAATAGTATAAAAATGTCTAGTGAATTCTGTAACAATTATATGTTATTCAGATTCTTCACTCAAAAGAATATGCCGGCAGCAGCTATGCAGGCACCCCTGTGTCTTTGTGGAGCCAAGCTATGTAGCTTTGGGTGGCCTTAGCTAGGCAAGGGTAGCCTTGGGTATCAGATAACGATAAAGGTGCTTTACTTTAGGATCTGAAGACTTTGAAATTAGGTCCCATGACCATGATAGAGTTAAGATTTGAATTTATATTTCTGAATTTTCAGACCAGTCAATGCAATAACCTGTCTTTGTCTGGGAGATAGACAGGTATTGTTTTTCTCCCCTAGTTTGTTTTTTAGTTATATTGGAGCACTACATAAATATTCTAAATACTTCTGGTTTTAGTGCAAGCAATGAGGAAATTGTCTGACAGCAACTTTACCATAATACTAATACTTTGCTTTACTTAATGAACTATATAATTAATCATAACTCTCCTTTTTACGGTCCTGATCTTATCAATCCTCATACCTCTGCCTCACCGAAAAAATGACAAAAATAAATGTCATTCATGATTTCTGGAGTATGGTCCTAGAAATTTTATTAACACAGTATTTATGTTTTCTACTGTGTATCTTCTATTTAAAAAAAAAAAAAGAAAATACAGTGCTTCCTCTGAATCCAATTATTTAGCCTGGCTGGATAGTAATAAAAATTTTTTATTCAAAGGAAAATGGACATTAGGGGCAACTTACACCAGCTTTTTGAGAGGGAGCATTATCATTGTATGTTCTGTTGATGACTATGTAACCCTAGAATCCTTCTCTAAATATAAGAATGTGATATGGAAAATTCTGTCTGTGTTTTAAAAGTTTATATCAGGAAAAAAGCTGGGAAACTGTAGCTTAAAGTATATGTACACCTTATAAACTCCAGATTTTCCTTTGTCTCTGACGACATGTAGAGACTTACATTGGAAATCTTAAGACTGGTGTGAATGACGTATGGATGGAAATATATACATAAGCACCAGAAGAAACACTAGAATGAGGTAAAAACAATACCTACACTGATAACCAACCATTCATAGGAGTAAGCTAGGAAATGTATTATTTTGTCAGAATCAGGAGGTCTGCATTCTCATGAAACAATTATATGACAACTTTCACGATGACTTGTTGGCAGAAGACTGCATGCTCAACAAACCTTCAACAAGAAAAGATGACAATGCAGACACGGTGCATAACTTGTGTCATTCATTTTCTCATATCTCCAGCAAGAGCAGCACTGTCCTAAGAATGTCAAAATTCAGGAAGCTGAGAAAACAGGCATCAGACTTGCCTGAAGGCCTAAAGCTTACAGAGGCAAAAGAAAAACTGTTTGTCAACAGGATCACCCTAAATTTTGGGTCCTAAATGATATAAAACATATGTTTAAAGACCAGTTTGTTGTTGATGATCAAGATGAAAGAAAAAGACCTACTGAGAACTTAGTGGGTGGCGCTCCTTGTCTACATTCTGTATCACACACAAGTGACCAAACTATTAAATGGCAGACACTTTGATACTTGTATGAGGGCATGAGAAAAATGAGTGAATGAAACTAATGAAAGTATGTATCTGAATAGTGAAGATTAATTTACTTAGGGATTTTCTAAAAAAATACTAACTACATCTCCAATAAAATCTCAAGTAGAATTTTTGCTACACAGTTTTCTTACACTTAGAGAAGAGAGACATATGAAAGCAAGCCTGAGTAAGGAGGGAAATATGAATTACCTCAGCATTTGCTCCAAGAATCAGTCATCTCCTCCAGTTTTTATAAGCCAAGCCTTTGTATCGCAAACAAATTTTCAAGTAATGAGAACCTTTTACCAAAAAGCATTGGTATGAACAAACAAAACTCTTTGATGAGATATGACATTACACAACTGGATTCCCCACAGTGTAAGGACTGTATTTTGATAAAGATTGTATTTTGATGTACTATGGCCAAAAAGAAAAGTTAATAAGCCAGCAAAGTGGATTTGCTCACTTGAAAATAAAGAAATCACACTTCTTGAAGCTGTTGCCGCTCAAAGAACTGGTTTACTGGGATGATCAGAGCCTTGTTTTTTTTCTTACTATTGACAACAGTGCAAACATCTATAAGTAAACATTAGAAGATTTCATAAAAGATGTTTTCTAACTGGTGGCCCACTATTTGAAGAACAGAACTACATACAGATGCAATACAAAATTGAAGCATCCCTAGAAATAGATAAGAGCCTTGCTATGAGTTAACTGTTATGAGTTTAAACATTTGCTAGTGGTCCTAGTGATGAATTTGTGTGGAGCTTCAACCAACTTTTTGTATTTTTGTTGAGTTTGGTTTTACTGTAGAGTTTTAAATCAGCATAATCCTACAGGAACTTGTAGCACCCAGAGGACCCAAAAGGACTATTGTTTTATTGCCTCAATGGTTTCTACTTTTCTGTGACAAGAACTCACAGCTAGGCCAACAATTGTCCAGAGGACAAATCAAAGGATGGAGTTAAGAGCATTATCAAATCAATTTCAAACTGATCTTCACTGTTGTTCTGAGTTGTTGTCTGCCTGTCCCTCAGTCCTGAAAGAGAACAGAACATAGTGGACAACAGTCAACCTGGTGAGGTGGAGCAGTCAATGATGATATCACTGGAAAATATTATTGGACACAGTAGAGGAATAAAAGCTCAGGACACATCTGGAGTGAGCAGCACAGCCTTAATCTCACAAGGCAGAGAGAAGTAACTCTTACAGGATACAGGACAAGTAAATACCGGACAAGTAAATATCAAACCTGGTGTACATCAGTGACATAGCTTTCGAAAGGAAGAACTTATGTTGGCAAACACGTGATTCTCTGGTCATGGGCCTGCACCAAAACCACTTAACTTGCAGATGAAAGAATCAATGAATCAAGTTAAGCCACAAAAAATGTGATGTTAAATATTTCTGTGGATCAACATTGCAATATACCTATAAAAATCTTACATAATTGAAAAAAACTGAACCATAGGGAATGGGCTTTTAGGTAGAACATATCTACCCCAAAAAAGGCTGCATGAGACATCTCCTCCAGCCATAGGATATTAGGTCTCTGTACAGAGGCACAGACAAAGGTAGTGGAACACGAAGGATCTGGAAAGCAGATAGAGGGAGATGAGTTTCCCCCTGCACTCCACTCTGATGAGATCCAACCTAGAGTAATACATCCAGCCCTGAGGTCCCCAGTTCAAGAAAGACATGGACCTATTGGAGCAGGCCCAGCGGAGAGTCACAAAAAAGGTCAGAGGGATGGGACACCTCTCTTATGAGGAATAGCTAAGAGGGTTGAGATTGCTTACCCTAGAGAAAAGAAGGCTCTGGGGAGAATTTACTTTGGCCTTTCAATATTATAAAGGGGGAATACAAGAAAGACAGACAAGGTCTGTAGTGACAGAACAAGGGGTAATGATTTTAAACTGAAAGATAGTAGTTTTAGCTTGGACATAAGGAAGAAATTTTTTACAATTGCGGTGTTGAAACACTGGAACAGGTTGCAGAGAGATGTTATGGACTTCCTATCCCTGAAAATGTTCAAGGTAGATGAGGCTCTGAGTATCCTGGTCTAGTAAAAGCTTTCCTGCTCATGTCAGAGGGGGTTGGACTAGGTGATCTCTAAGGTCCTTTCGAATCCAAATCATTCTATTCTATTTTATGAATGAATTTCTAATAGCTAAGTACTATGAAATCTATGCCAAGTCCTCCTGCAACCTCTTTCTTTGTGGAGACATAATGTCTCTATTCCTGGTACTACATTGATGGACAGCTGAATTTTTAAGTGAGTGACTCACTATAATCGTGCAGAAACATGGCAATAGGGTCTCACTTGGTTGTACCCTAATTTATCATATCTTCTGCATCATGCCTTTTTATCATTGCACGTACCGCTGGTCTGGAAAGCAAACTATTAATCAATCTCTTCTGGTCAGAGAAGGCCAGTAACAATTCCTATTCAAATCGTTTAGGTTGTCATTCACATTTTTCATTTCAGCATGCATCTGGTCTGAAAACACTGGTCTTCTTTCTTTGTGCATTCTGGCACTCAGTGCTCACCGTAAAACCCTGCACATTCACAAAGTTCAGCTTATAATTTTCCAAAGATATATTTACTAGAAAAGGCTTATGTCCTGACAAATATTGTCTAGGTAGCAACAGTGGTAGAAAATTAGTAATGAAAAGAGGACAAGACAAGAGGAAATAATATGCAGATCAGCAAGAAATGTCAAGAAGCTCATGCTCGGTTGGAAGCATGGACAAATCCAAAAAAAGGAGAGAGAGGTGTGTGCTATTAGTACAAAAGTAATGAAAAAAGTTCTTGAATAGATAAGTTGCAAAAGAAGAAAGAAAATAAGATTAAAATTGGTAGAATATCCTAAAAAGAGGAGATACGTGAAATATTATGTATCAAAGGAAACATTTAAGATGTTATCAGGAAAGAAAGTGATAGCCAAGCAAAACATCTAATTATTACTAAAGAGTAGGGTTAAAGCTGTCAATAACATCAGAGGCTCTTGGGGATCTGAAAAGGAAAGCAGTGACAGAAATTTCTACATTTGGTCAGAAATCATAGGAAGAGACATTTCAATGATACTGCAGGAAAGACAAAGCCACAGAAAATGCCTAATGAGTAAATGGCTCATATTGAAGGTGAGGGAAGGTGAGGTCAGTTCACTTCCTAAATGGTGAGTGAACAGAAAGCTGCAGTTGGTGGGCACCTTCTGAAGATAAATATTTCTGTAGTTAGCATTTACATCTGAATAGGTGCTCCCCTAAATTATTCGGGTATGGGGTCACCTCTTGACATAATGGATCAAAAGCATAGACAGACACTGAATGGTCAAAAAAATAATGTTTTGTGATCTGACAGAAATAAAAAAAAAAAAAAGAAGGAAAAATGTAGAAATAATAATTTAAAAATGTGTGGAAAGAAAGGGAAAGACAGGAGAAATAAAATATGAGCCATTTCAGAGCTCCAGCAGCTAAGAGAAGGAAAAATGGTGTATGGTAAAGAACTGTATGATTAATATGACATCCATCCAACTTGAATCTCAGCACACTTCACATGGAAGAACTAAAAAAGTGCAAAGAAACACTTCTGTGGCATGAGAAGAGAACCAGAGGAAAAGGAAACCAGTCCTTGTCTGTAAAAGAAAAAAGTGCATGGAATCATATAATAATAGCAACATAAGAACATAATAGCAACATAAGAACATACTTCAAGGAGTAAATTATAACCAAATCTAGAGTAAACTGAAAAGATAGCAAATTCCATTTAGAAATGGAAAAAAATAACTTGCCAATTAGTTGTGACTCAAATCCTGACAGATCTACTGCAAATCCTACAATTTTTAGAGGATGATATTAGCAGTGACATGACTTCTAACTGGGGAGGTTGAGGCTCTAGGTACCAGCTTCACCTCAATAAATTGAGACATCTGTGAGTGAACAAAGATTCTCTACTCTTCCTTGAGGAACTTCAGCTCAGATCTTGGTGGATTTAATCATCACCTTATGCTGTGCTTCCTCCTTTTATTTACAAGAAAGCCCAGGTCAACAGGATTCCTGATTTGTTGTTTATTCTGTGATTTTGAGAAAAGAATAGGAACTAGCTCAGCTCCCTGGAACTTTAAAAATCACAGAGTGGGCCTTCTGAATTCCTGTCAGATGCTGTGCAGTGCAATTTCAAACAGGGCATAGTCACTTCAATTGCATTTTCCCATATAATTCCTCTCACTTGGAGAGAATCATTAGTAACTAAACTATCATCTCAAATGGAGGTTGAAAAGTTGAGCTTGAGAGTACAACTAACTCATAAGTTAGTGATCTGTCTCTACTTTGCATTTGTTGCTTCAAAATTAGGAAAATGAGCTTAAAATATATGGGTTTTAAATTGGTTAATTAATTCATTTCTGTCATTCTCTTCAGACATAGCAGGACTAAAGGGGACACTTTATTTAGGCAAAAATGTGACCTGGAGTGTCTCCTGTACAATAGAAAATAGGACAATGGCTCAGGTGTTAAGGTGATAATGCATTTAAGTGTGAGGTCTCCAGCCAATACCAAAAATTAAAGTTATCTCTGCATTATCCCTAATAAAGAAGAATGGAATTCTTGTCTATGTTTTCCAAAATGTGCAATATCATAATGTTGTTGAGTAATGTAAAATATAAATGATATAAACAGAAAAGACATTTTTAAGCATGGGTGATGATGAATTTTGGTTCCAAACTATATAATTTATAACAAATACAAGACAGCTTTTCAGTGTTTTTTTATGTCTTTACCACAAAATTAAATTTTGAATTATTCTTTTTCTACATATTCATATTATTGAATTACTCTAAATGATATAAATTATCATTATGGCTGGTTAGACATTCAAACCACAATTTCCTATATATGACTCCATTCTTCATGGTAGACACCTGGAAGAAATATACCCCCTAGTCAGAACACAAGTATCATGAAGCAATACATTTTTTTCTTTCATGGAAATAAGGAATAGAATACACTCTATCATTGTACATACCAACTACGTTGCTAATATTTAGAATCAATGAGTCATTTTAAAAATAAAGCAAATAAGATCTAGAGAGACCATTCAGGATAAATACTACTTACCTCCTTTTAAAATATCATATGGTATGTATGAATCTACACATCCAAAACTACCTTGAAATACTGCTAAACGCCAACATACATTACTAAAAAACTACAAAGGGAAGTTTTCACAGTCTAAAATAAACCACCTGCATCTACAATTACAATTATGCTGTCTCCCAAGCATTCTAGATTCTGGCATGATCTGTTTTGCTACTTTTTTAGAAAATAATCATATTACTATCAGTGAATATGAAATATTTAAAAGTCCACTGGTCATTAGTACCTTTAGGTATATTATAACACCCTCAGTGAAATATGAATTCTACCAAATGCAAAGTAAAATTACTTAATGTTTCAGTTTTTCCTTTAAGTGTCTGTAACCAACATTGATGGAATTCAGGATATACTACAGCACTTACATTCATGCTACTAGGTGCATTTGATTGACTTTACTGTTTCTGAAGTCTTAAAATAAATATCCACTAATATATTCAATATTCCTAGAGATTGTTTCTTACAAAATCTTTAAACTATTATTATTAATCAATTATGTCAATAGTATACAGTGACATTATTTTATAAAATCAAGGGGATTAGAAAATTATAAACTGCCAAGATTTAGTTATGTTCTGATGTTACGTTATGTTTGTTATATTAAGTGAAAACATACCCCCACAGACTTCCCCTTCTGCATTTTCACACTGTCGATCGTCACATTCACAGTTTTTGCCATGAACTCTTTTGTCTCCTGGAGGGAAACAAGTACATTGGCCACATTCACATCTCCCTGTAAGAATAAACAATTGATAGAGTCACAATTTCACTGAAGTAAAATAAATTAAGTACAACCCTAAAAAAATTTGTTTGACACATTACCACCCAAAGACAAACCACAAGTCACTCTGTATTATTTAAAGTATGCACATAAACATGAGTTAAAAAAACCCAAAACAAACAAAAACATAGCATAGAAAAACCATTCCTCCTGCACGGCAACCTGAAACACAGTATATCACTTTTATATCTCAGTGGCAACAATGAACAATCATTGGCATTGCACGTTTCTGAACTTAGCAAAAATGAGCTATGGCCCATGCGTAATTAACACTTATAATTGGGCTAAAATATTTAGCGCATACCTCAAGAACTCCAAAATTAAGATGATAAGAATTAAACAGTCTATGGACAGGATTATCTAAGATACCTCTCTATTCATGTAGAAACATAATTCATCAAATAGTCTGTCAAGCTTTTTGAAAACAGAAATCCCTATATAATTTTTCTTGTCTAGATCTGAGGAAGTAGAAGTCAAAAGTATAACCTCTGCCAGTTTCTACCCTTCCATCAACCAGTTTACAGAAGAGCTCCCCAAAGCTTAAATGGCCAAAAGATTTATTCAAGCTCCTACAGGTCTTCCACTTCAAAACCCTCAGAGCAGTGAGTATATAAATGTGAAAAAAATAACATCAAGGACAGTCTTACATTGCATATATATGACACAAACTCATTTCAGGTAACATTGGCCCTAACTTCTAAGAGTTTGCCTCTGTATATTTTTGAACCGTTTTAATGAAAAGATGGTGTGAGAACCTTCTGAATACGACACAAACCGTGGACCACACTAATACATTTGACAGGAAAGGATGTTGTGTGTGTAAAAGGGCCACCAGAGACATCAATTAGGATGTAGAAAAGCCTGTTTCTCATGATTTAACTTAATCACAACATCAGTGAGACTCAGCCTGGACCTGACCATTGCTCTACTAACTGCAGAACCCAAATTTACAGCAGGAGCAAATATTGCTAGAAAATTAAAAAAAAAAAAAAAACGAGTCCTCCAAATGCAGCCTTTCATTATGTAACCAGAGCAGTCAGTCACCCGTAAGAAGAGCGATGCCTGATGAACAAGACCTATTTGTTCGAAGACTATATAAAATAAACAAAAGAAGAATCTTTAACAGTGGTATCCTGGCCAGCTATTGCTATAATAAGGAGGATGCCTGAAGGATAATAAAATCAGTTTAAACAAGTTGCTTTGACAAGAGGAGTTGTCTCAGATAGAAAATCCTCCAGAGGAATGAGCAAAGGAAGTAAGGTTCTCTAATGAGGATACTACATGTTCTGTAATTAAGCAGTACCTTCCGTGCTTAAGAAGTCACAATGACCTGAAAGCCCAGTGGCTGGCCACTTAGGCTGCAGTGGGAACAGATTCCTCTCACTCCCTACCATAAGTGATATTTATTCACTTTATTTAGTGTGCAACATTTTCACCAGCAGAAAAATGGAAGGAAGCCCATCCCTAGGCTGATAGGGCACTTTTTTTCATGTACTCAAAGGGAATTTAGGCCCTACTTTCTCAATCTTCTCATCTTAGCTAATGAATAAATCACAAACACCTATATTAAAAAAGGCCAAATTCTTTGTTGATACCTGTGCCTCATATTTATTTTGCTTGGCTCCCATCTAAATTCAGGACATGGTTTAGATTATCTGACTGCAGACCTCAGCAGAACCGAAAGCGTCTTGAAAGTAGACAGAAACCTTGGTCAGCAAGTGCTCTGGAATGGGAATCCTCTGAGCAATTTGTTCACTTTTAAGTATTCAAAGTAGCTTAGTACACTGCTGCTGAATTTGATGCTCAAGTTACTAATTCATTATTCCTTTAATTTTACAAAGATCAGCGCTGGAAACACAAGAAATTAATTTAGTAGTGGCACTAAATAATTTTAATTTTTTACTGTCTTCAAAACTGCCTCCAAAAGTACTGTGATTTGGGTTAGATTATGAAAGATGGCTTCACTGATGAGATCATTTAACAGAGAATTAAAGTCCTATTGCTTCTGAACAGCTAACTACATAGGCTGTATCTGCTACTAAAATATCAGAAGCCACACCTTAGTCTGTGACCCTTTTCTTTTAGTTATTGTGATAAAACACTTACCAAACAAATTCAGTCATTCAAAAATAATTTGAAGCTCACATTATAATCAGAAGGGATCAGCACCTTACTAAACATACTCTTTCTTTGTACAGAATAATGGGTTTACCATAGCAACCTGATTATACAGAGAAAGCTACTGCCAAACACATCCTAAATTCTCTCTAATTCCAGGGCGTACAGAAACAGTTAAACAGAGGATGACTATTATAATCACTATTATGACTATTACTACTTCTCAACCACCTGTGCAAGAGCTACACTTTATGAGCAAAAACAAAGTTTTTATTTTTTTCTCCCATTTTAGTGGACTACATTTGTCTAAAATGGGGAAAAGGTACTTAGACCATGAATTGGCGGGGCTCGTCGAGAGGACTTTAAACTAGGTATGAAGGGGGAAGGGGATGGAAACTTGCAATCACAGAAGAGTGTGGAAGGTGGTAAACCTAAACTTAAATTGAAAGCTAAACCACCAGCCCAGCTGAGGTGCATGTGCTCCAATGCACGAAGCATGGGCAAGAAACAGGAAGAACTTGAAGTCTTGGTATAACAGGAAAGATGTGATATTGTGGCAATCACGGAATCATAGTGGGATGACTCGAGTAACTGGAGTGTTGCACTGAATGGGTAAAAGCTCTTTAGAAGAGACAGGTGAGGGAGAAAAGGCAGAGGGATGGCCCTGTATGTTAGCGAAACACTTGAGGCCATGGAACTCGAGGTCAACGATGACTGGGTTGAGTCCTTGTGGGTAAAGGCCAGAGGGGCGGCTGTGATTGGTGTCTGCTACAAGCCACTCAACCAAGAGGAAGATGTTGACCTATTACTCTATAAGCAGATGGAGGACACCTCGAGTTCATCAGCTCTTGTTCTCGCAGGAGACTTCAATCTCCCAGATATTTGCTGNACCTCGAGTTCATCAGCTCTTGTTCTCGCAGGAGA
>VXBA01000267.1:1423-19405 GCA_013399895.1 Serilophus lunatus
GAGTCTGGGGTTCCCTTAAACTGTGTTTCCTTTGCTTTGAGCTCCAGACAAATAAAGTGTTTCGCTGTTGCCACATTCTGTCATTCTTCTCGTCACTATTAAAAGTGCCCCCTAGTTAATATTGTGGTGCTTAAACCACCATAAGACCCCACGGCTTGACTCCACCCACCTTCATTGGCACCAGAGCCAAGCCAGCATAATCGCAAGTGAAAGCTTCCCTGAGAGTCTCCCTGGGGTGGGGGGTGCTTTTCACTTCTCTTTTGTTTTGCAGAGACTTCGAGGGCCGGGAGTGACACCATCAGAGAGAGAGAGAGGCAGGTCCCTTTTCCTTCCACTGCTTTTCTGGGCCAGCCACCTGGCCTTTGAGAAGCAGTCTGGGGTTTTTTGTTCTGTCTTTGTTTTCTGCGTGACTTTGTTGGGTGTATTTTTTTGTAAAGTCTGGGGTTACCATAAGTTGTTTGGGCTTTTTTCCTTGATTAAGCCCTAGATGAATAAACTGTTACCTGTTGTCAAAATTCTGTTTAGTCTTTTCGTCATCATTGTGTACGCCTCTAGCGTAAAATAGTGGTTCAAACCACCACAGATCTGAAGTCTGGAAAAGATCTACATTGACGCCTGTTTTGGGTGGACAATGAACACAGGAAGAAAAAAAAGATGGAAATAGGTATATGTATGTATAAGGCATCTTATACTGACTATCACTATACTGACCCTGAAAGTAAGAACTGGCATCAGCTAAATTAAACATTTGTTGTACAGATCCTTCAGTTGCGATAATGTATGCTGGGGCTAAGTAGGATTTCCTGAGAAGTCAGTCTAGGAACAAAACACTTAAGAATACAAGGACTGTTTTACTAGGAAAATACTCAAAATAGTGCAAAACTTTAGTGTAGCTGAAATTAATTCTGAAATTAAATGTTTGTTCAACTGGAAATGAAGCATTTGTGGGAGGGTTTTTCATAGAAGATGCTGTTTGCAGTTGAAGATTGAAGACAACTGAGATCTGAGAACCCAATTTACACAGTATTTTGAAGTGTCCAGTGCAAAGAAATTTGGATTTTGTTTATCAAGTGCATGAATTTTCAAGATGAGGTCCAGGTCTTCAAGTCAAGCAGTTGGAAAATAAAAAAATGTACAAATGATAGATGTAATTTTCCAGTTGGTTTTCTGTCTTAACTTGTCTTCTCTTCCAGGCTCCTCCTGTTCAGCCTGCATGTGCCACTCAGTGGGGCACTATCTGCCCCAGCAATGTTATGATATTCTGCAGCATTAACTGTTGCTATTCATCCCCTGGACAGCACTGGTTTCTCCATGTGGCCTGATCACAACTGCTCCTCTGATGACCACACACCATGAGCCATCCAGGGTTGTTGCAATGTGCTAGTTGGTTCCTGGGCTTTTCTACACTCATCAAAATGAGCTGGATGAGCTTAACAAGAACCTGGATCACAGTATCCATCAGTCTTTTGCCTTGCAGAAAGTAGCCCCATGTCATGAGGGACAACATAGTTCTTTTAATGAGTTGTTCAACCTTCATTTCTGAATTTTATTAGTCCTTGGCCTATGATGGTTTACTGGGAGATCTTCAAGAACTCTTTTTCTTTGATGATTCACTTCCATCCAGTTTATATCTATTTGCTGTATGTACATACACGTATATCTGGTCATTTAGTTTAAATGATTCTCATATGTTTCAAATATTTAGCTCATGTATATTTATAGAAAGAAGCTGTATTGTTTATCAGGCTTAATGCAGTTAGTGTCTTCCAGTCTGTGTCATAAAATAGATATTTCTGGGTTTAGGGTTTTATGTTGGATCTATTTTCTTTTAATTTGAAATAATCTTGCTTTAACGGGAAATTTCTGCTAACACATTGCAAGGTCCAGTCCAACTAATACAATCACACTAATACTTATTTGTTTCTATCCAAAATATTTTGGTTGAAATACACTGAAATCCACTCAGTTTCTTCCTCTGCTGCACTAGCATAGTTTAGTTATCCTGTGATCAAATAATATCTAAATCTTTTTCTCCTCTTCTGCCATTCAATTTGCTGAGTTCCAAGCTCAAGGCAGAAATTCTTGCTCTCAGTTCCAGAGCACATATTTCCCCCAAATTTCATCCTGTTTGTAATTGCAAGCTACAAATTCTTTATTGTCCTTCTATTGGTTCTGTCTTCTCATTTTAGGACACCATCATATTTTGTCAATACCCTCTAGGTCTTTGTGCCAAAAGCACTAATGAAAATATTAAATTATCTTAGTTTATTAGCAGTAGTGTTTAATATCCAAGAGGCATGAAAGTTTACACTGGGCCAGAAAGTTACAGTATTAATATCTCATACTGTGTCTGCAGTGTCGGAAGTGAAAAGGGGCCATTGGCTATCACCACAGAGATTCCTTAAGTACCAGGCCATCCTGGTAGAACAGGATGATGTGGAAATAACAGTCACTAACATTGTCAATCCAGCTTCCTTTCTCAGCAGAATGGGCAGGGAACCAGTAGTCCACGATATTCCATCAGATCTGATTTGAAGGAGGAACTATTAAGAGATGCTGCTAACACCTGGTATACAGACAGAAGCAGCTTTCTCTGGCAGGGAGTGCGAAAGGCAAGCTATGCAGTGACCACCACAGATCAGAAGCAGTCCAGTTACCTGAAAAGGTGGTCATCATGCATTGCGAAGCCCACCAGAAAGAAACAACAGCTTAAGAAATAAGAAAATCTATGGCAGATAAAGAGGTTAAGAGGGTGCCCAAAAAAGGCACAATACTCCTTGGTCTCTGACAGAAAAGTACAAATTGATCAGCGTGGAATACCACAGTACCCAAAGAAGGATATTTAGGAGTAAAAGCAGAAGCAGGTAAATGGGCCAAAACTCCACAAGGTAAGCTCATAGTCCCATTTACTTTATTATGGCCTTTAATTATGACAGAACGCAGGAAAACTCACTGAGGAGTAGAGGCCCTGTGTAAGTACCTCAACCAGCATATTGTGGCACAAAATTTGTAAAAATAATCCCCATGCCAGAGAAAAAGGTAGTGCTAGGACAAATACAAAAAGGGCAACAATGGCAGATTGATTTTTCAGAACTGCCAAGAAAAGAGGAGTATCGATCCTGTTGGTCCTAAGTGATACCATCTCGGCTGGGCAGAAGCACATGATTGCTGAACTAACAAAGCCAGGGCGGTGACAAAAATTATGTTAAATTAAAAAAATTATGTTAAATTAAATAATACCAAGATTTAGGGTACTTATGATAATGTCTTCAGACAGGAGGTCTCAATTCATTAAAAAGGTGGTTCAACAAGTTAGTGGGATATTAGGAATTGATTGGCAACTGCGAACACCATGCTGACCACAAGTCAGTGGTCAGGTGGAAAAGATGAATTACCACCTCAAAAAACAAATTGTGAAATTGGGCCAGAAAGCAGGATTACCTTGGCCCTAGGCCTTACCTTTAGCTCTTCTGAGAATTCGAACCACACTAAGAGCTAAAGAAGGGTTGAGTCCCTTCAAAATTTTATATAGTAGACCCTATATGCTAAAGAAAGGAACATTCACAGAAGTAGAGAATTAAATACTGGCTGAATATGGGATAAGCTTGCAGAAGCAACTTCGTGAAATTGAAAAGCAAATCTTGGGACTGAGGGTGTGAGGATTACATGGACCTGTACACAATACTGTTCCAGGTGATTATGTGTACATCAGGTCTCTTTCAGACTTGCCTTAGGAGCCTGAGTGAGAAAGTCCATTCCAGGTGTTGTTGACCTCCCATTACACAGTAAGAACTAAAGAAGAAGCACTATGGATTCATCATACTAGAATAAAGAAGGCTCTTAGACAAGGATGGATAGTCATGCAAACTGGCCCTTTAAAATTGCATTGTCAGTGAAAAGATGGGCAGTGATGTTTATGTATTTGTGTTTTCTGTATAACAAGAGTTATGGCTGGAATAGGAATCTGTATGTTAATCTGACATAAACAATAGTTACTAGCCTAAATCTTTCTGAATGTCGGATTTGTACAGCTTTGCCCAGAGGATCGGGAGAGCCCATAGTACTGGGAATCATACCTTCAAATTGGATGGATAAAATAGAGCATGATTCTAACATCTGTTGGGGAAAACAACTGGGACCTTCATTTTTTATATTCCCCCTAGAATCTAAAGTAACTATAAGGATAGCTTCTCAATGTCAGAATGACATCAATCATACGGGAATGGTGAAAGCCTCTAGGGTAACTTCAGAGTATAGAACCGTCTTGTCAGAATACTAGTTTTGTGGGAGTTTTTGATTTTGAGAAATAAAATACATTATTGGTAAAACAAATGGACAAGGAAACCTCACTGCCCAGATATTGTGGGCTAACAAATGAGCGGTGGTGGTTTTGTGGGAATGGATAGGCTTGTAAAAGTCTACCACCTAATTGGGAAGGCCATTGTGCTGGGGAGTATTTGGTATGCCAAGCCAAATTTTTAATCAGACCAGAGTACCTTCATGCATTCTTCAAGGTCTATGGATTAGGAACAAATGATGCACGAACCCTTTGATAGAGAGAGGAAGTGGTTTCCATAGCTTTGTCAGATGGCTTTTCCTCTTCTTAGGAGTAAGTGAATTGGAAAAACAATAGTAAATGCGTCAGCAACTATGGAGCTAGCTCTTAATGCCACCAATGACACCCTTCAAGGATTACAAAGAAAAGTAAATAGCCTTAGCCAGGTAGTGTGCCAAAATAGGATAGCCCTAGACATATAACCGCTAAGGAAGGAGGAGTATGTGTGGTAATTGACCAAAGTTGTTGTTCATATGTTGACCAAAGTAAAAGAATAGAAACAGACATAAACAAAATTTGGGAACACTCAACAATGCTACATAAAGGAACTTTGGATAACACTTCATGGGGTTTCCAAGAACTTTGGGAAATCTTACTTCTTGGTTACCAAACTTTGCTTGGCTAAAATAATTTTGTGGGACACAATGTTTTATATGGATGTGTTAATATACTAAAAATAATTATGAGGAATGGAAGAGACACCAACTAAGACAGAAACTCAAGAGTGGGAAATATTTTTGAAAAACTTGACAGAACTAGTCTGTTGTAAAGCAAAACAATTTGCAAAGGGAATAGAAAAGGGGGGGCTTGATATACACAGGATACAGGGAAAAAACTTGAATGAGTATGGGCCCCCTCATCCTGATCTTGTAGCTGCAAAAAGGAGGGAGCCTTGTCATGGATAAATCACCTAGAAAATGTGATAAGTAGCCCAGATAGGTTTCACAGGAATTATATTAACAAATCCCAATTAGCCAGCCTGGAGCAGCATCTTAATTACTTGGACAACACATACTTAGAATTTTTTGTACTAAAGTTGAATTGTTCAGACCAAAGAAAAGGAGTAGTTTCCATCCCAATGGCCACCAGACCCCTGGCCAGGGAGGAGAATAGGTGGACACTGTGTGGAACTTGTGCGGAGACAGGGAGGGAATCTGATTATGACTAATCATAATATGCCCAGCCTTCTCTCTCTTAATTAATGCGTGTGTATACATTACTAATGAATATGTATAGATAAGTTGTATATAGCCTGGCCTGCAATGTCTTTTGTTACGCAAACTAGGAAAAAAAGTCCCTCTTGCATCCTGGAGCCAGAATAAACATACCTGCTTTCCAACTCTTTTGTGAGTTGTAGAGTTTGTTTCCACGTGTCATTTTCAATAAGTTAGAAGTCACGTAACTTACTAGGACTCACAGAAATAAATTTTGCAAAAACTGAGCTGCATCAACTTGTAAAAGAGAGGGAGTAGATGATGCACACCAGTGATAAATCTTTTGTATTTATGGGCAATGAAGAAATTATAATAAAAAAGTTCTTTAGTTTTTAATCAGAAAATCACTAATATACTTTAAAGTATTAAAGACATATATTAGTCTATCAATAGAGACCTAGACAAAGTCTGAATGGTTACATCTACCTTCGAAGAACAGAGTAATAAGTGACCTACATATTTCAGCCATTTCTAAAGTGTGAGCTCTCCTTAGCAATACTTTTTGTTCCAATTCACTATTTGAATCTTGGTTATTATTTTATTTTCTGACAAGTTATTAGTACATCAAAATTTGAATAAACTGTGTGGTGAACAGTGTTCAAAGATATTGTCACATGAAAAGGAAGATTTTCTCAAATATCTTTCTTTGTTTAATCTGTCAGTTTTCCAGGATAGTGGAGACTCGTTTGCCTGATAAGTCTGTTCAAGTCCCATTACAAGGACCCTTCACTTAAAAAGTCCTCTGGATTAGACCAATTTTTTCAGAGTGACATGAAAAGAGAAAGATCCCTCCCGGGTCTCCGCACCTTTAATTGGTTTGTCAGTGCCTCAGGGAAAATTCAGGGATACACACCAACAGCATAAGAGACACCCCCCTTCTAGCCCTCCACAGTGGAGTATGTTGTGGCCTGCTGTGGGTCCCACTAATAACACAACCACACAGGCGTAGTGTCTGCCATCGCCATGTGCTCAGAACAGTCCTGAGCTATAGCTAAGGTATGGAAAACTTGTCCCCAGACTGACAAATGCTTTGCAGCTGCAATATCTCCTGATCCAGCTTTTTAAAGCAGTTCTATTCTGATAAATTGCCAAGTTTTTAAGTGAAAAGTTCTGTATTTTGTGAATTCCAGAATATTGTCTAAAACCCAGGACATAAGCATAACAAGCTTATTCCATAAATAGTCCGATTTTGTTCTTTAGCTAGCTTTTGAAGTATTCCCAACCCTTTTTTCTGTCTTTCTGATAATTTCTTCCCCACAGTATTTTAGTTAATTGCCTAGCTGCAGACACCCCCACTTACCGAGGATGCTGAGTGATCTCCTCACTGTGCACTCCCCTGAATGGCTTGGTTCAGAATTTCTCCCAGCTAAGCCCTGTGCCACCATCCCGTCACCGGTCCCAGCATCTAGTTTGAAGATTTGCCTCATGTTTGAGGTGCCATTTGTGTCTGGCCATGGGTCTCCCCAATAACACAACCACACAAGTGTAGTGTCAAAGGAGAAATCCGTTTATTGTTTACAAGAAAGCTCTTATATTGTCTACATTATAGTTTATATTTTTCTAACTGCTATAGATTGCTGAGGCTTCTAGCATAGAACAGTTTGAACACCTCTACTGACTATAAGAGTATTTCAAATGCGAGCTTCCATTGAAGAGAGGCTTCTCCATCAGCCTCTCTCTGAACCAATCCAAAGCTACCATGCCATACAAACAGTCTCCCATTTATGATATGGTCAGACCTCTCACTTTTGGTTCAGCTCCATCCTCTTTGGCTCTTCTGGGTCCTAACTTCCACCTGCCACACATGACTTACAAAAAAACTTCACAAACTGTTGGAATACCTCTTCAGACTATACGATATTTTTCCACAGTATGTTACCTGCTGCTGGCAATTGTTAGCATCCTTGGAGTACTCACACTTAACAATTATGTAATATACCTTTATTAGTATAATAGAAAATTGTGACAGGTTAAGACTTGAAGATTGCTGGTGATAGTATTTGGCTACAAAAATGTACTCAAAGAAATACACTAATAAGCTCTAATCTCTAACCAAAACTAGCTTGAGAAAATCAATCGGCACACATAGAGTATCCTTGTTACCCAATAAGCAACCTGTGGAGTAATAGCTAAAGTTCAAAGTTAAAATAGAATAGGAATTACCATGGAAAGACCAGCAGCTTCCTGGATGACGAAAATAAGATTCCAGCTGCCACTGACATAAGGTCGCATTGTCTAACAAAGTTCCCCAAGGCCTGATAAGCACCTGTTATGACAGGATGCATTGAAGGAAGGGAGTGATGTGAAGGCATCACAGCAATCTCTTCACAAACATCCTACAGGAAGGGAATGTGGTGACCCTTTTGATCTGTGCCATTTATCCATCAAGAAAGAAGAGATACTGCTATGACTCAAATCGTTCCACCTAAACTTAAAGGAAAAAAAATATAAAAGGAGATTGGAAATAGGGAGAAAACTGGAGGAAGATTTCCATCGAGGCTGCTGGGTTGACTGACAATTTGGACCTTGCTTTCTCCTCTTCCAAGGATGCCTGTGTTGGGTGAGAAGTTAATCTCTGTGTGCTAAATTACTGCTTTAAGGACTAGGACTCACTTTCGCTTCATAATATTTTAATAGATTGTTTTGCTTTAGTATTTGCTTATGCTTTGCTTTATATTATTATTGCATGGTTTTAAGTGTGTTTTTGTAGCTATGCTTTATCACCAATGACCGTGAACCTTTATTGACTTGTCACAATTTGTATTAATAAGGAGTGTTATTTTGTAAACTGTCAAAGTGAGTCATTTATAAAGGTGCTGACAGTTTTGTTGATGGTGGAACAACATGTTGGAAAGACTCACTAAGGGCTCTCCTTTCTCTTTTGGCCCAGGCTCCCTTACCTAAAGCACCATTGAATGTACCCTTTGACTGGTGAATCTGTGCAGTGAAGGTTTCCCCACCCTTTACAGGACACTGATTGACCAGGCATTAAAGGGTATTGATTTCCTGGGCATCCTGACAGACAAATAAATTACTAACACTAGAGAGAATTTTCCCTCTTGATGGGAAAATCCAGCAAAATCCACCCCCTTTTACATGACACATCCCTATGGGGAGAAAGGCAGGTTCAGCCTGTCAACTGATCCCAGAAGTTACAATAGAGTCTTCCCTATCTTCTCCCCATTTTAAAATTTCTTCAATACCAATTTTTATGTTTAGGTGTGTTATGGGTTTGGGGGGTGTTCCGGGTCTGGAGGGTCTCGGGGTTTTGGGAGGGTTAAAGGGGGGAGGGAAGGGTGTTTGGGAGGGTGTTTTGGGATGGTCCACTGCCCTCTTTTAAAACCATGGTTTTTTAGAAATATGAAGGAAAGGATCAAGATCTCATTGTCCGCGGAACAGCAGGGCTCTCTCGTGTTCCAACAGGAACGGAGCTGAGCACTCCTGCCATCTCTCCATTTTTTTTTCTCAGCAGTGCTGACGGTTGCACAGGGGGAGCTCCAGGGCGGCAGCGCGGTAGGCTCCCGCGGCCTCCCTCCCCCCTGGCCCTGTGAGGGCGGGGAGCGGTGCCTGGTCCTGCATGGTCCTGCCCAGCGCCACTTTGCTGGTAACAGTGGCTCCTGGCGACAGCAGCGGGCAGAACGGGGTGGCAGGTGGAACCACGCTGTGAGTGCCACTGCCAGACCTCAGTGCTCCCACGGGCGGCAGTGAGAACACAGCCCCCCAGCTGGGCGGGGCGGGAGATGCAGTCTCGGCATCAGCAGCTCCCAACTTGCAGGCAAAGACATGCTGTGAATCCCAGCACTGGACCCCATCATGGCCACGGTCAGCAGCATGGGTGCAGCGGTGGCTAATCCTTCCCAATCCAGTCCCGCACCTCATGGAGCGCATGGAGCCACACAGCATCTCATTCCCCGGTGGCGGCCAATGCCAGGGAGTGGCAGCCGGTGCTGCCAGCCCACGGGGTCCCCATTACCTGTAATGCGGTCCTGGTGGTGCTGCTGGCAGCAGCTCCCTGGCCTGTGGGCAGCTCCTGTGGTCCCACTGGCCCTGGGGACCCCTCTTGGGGGGTTCCTGTGGATGGCAGGTGCCCTGTGGATGGTGGCTGCCGGCCTACAGGCCCTGGGCACATGGTGTTTCAGTGGGAACTGCCATTTTGACTAGAGTGAAGATCCTGAAAGAAGGCAGAGCTTGGCTCCGCTGGCCAACCAGAAGACGGCTTGGCTGGGAAGAAGATGTCAGATTGCCGTGAGATTTGGAGAGCATAAAAAGCCCGAAGACAGAAGTCCTCACTCTCTTCAGCTTTTGCTCAAGCTGGGAGCAGCATGGCCCCTCTCCTCCTGGGTCCCAGACTGCGTGACCTGCTTCCACCCACCTCCATCGGCACAGGGAGCAGCACAGGGCCATCAGAACCAAGCTAACCAAACAGCAAGTGTTAGCTTCTCTTTAGGTGTCCCTGGGGGGGAGGTGTTTTCACCATTTTAGTCTTGCAGGAGGCTCCGAGGGATGGGAGTGTACGATCTTAGAGGCGGCTTCTATTCCTTCCCTTGCTTTTCAGCCAGCCCTCTGGCTTAAGGAGCAATTTGGGGTTTTTTGGTTTTGTTTGGGGGTTTTTTTGCATGACTGTGTCAGGTTTTTTTATTTGTGTATTTAGTCTGGGGGTTGCCATAAGGTTTTCCTGGTTGAGCCCCTAGACAATATACTGTTACCTGCTGTTGTATCTGTTCAGTTTTCTGTCATTGTGTGTGCCCCTCTAGTGAATATAGTGGTTCAAACCACCACAAGGTGAAGCTTGAGTGACTCTAGTCAAACATCATGTCCACTGGTGGGTGATCATACCTTGGAGGTGGGTAACACCAGTATGATAGCTGAGGCAACCTCTGACATTGAAGGTGGGCGTCCGTGATCTCCCTACAGTTGTTGGTTCAACAGCAAGAATCTTTTTCCTGCCTTGATTGACAGCTGTTATGTGGCTTATCAGCTACAAAGAGCCACTAGTTTCAAGGACTTCAACTGAACCTGTGTCTCCACTCTGCTCCACCCTCNTAAATTTCCAGTTTTCTTTAATTTTCTCCCTGGTCTTTTTCCCACATAGGTATACAAGAGCTAATGTTTTGGGATTTTTGTACATTGCTTTGATGGCAACTGACAAACATTACTTGAACATATTTGGGATAGTCAGATAGTCATTACTGGCACCAAAAGATGCATTAGTAAACCACAACATCTTTGTATCTTTGTTTCTCTAACTCATTAGATATTATAAAGAAATTCTTTACTGTGAGGATGGTGAGACACTGGAGGTTGACCAGAGAAGTTGTGACTGCCCCATCCTTGTAAATGTTCAAGGCTGGATGATGTCCTGAACACCCTAATCTAGTGGAAGGTGTTCCTGGCCATGGGAGGGGGTTGTAACAACATGATCTTTATAGTCTCTTCTAAANTCAAGGACTTCAACTGAACCTGTGTCTCCACTCTGCTCCACCCTCCATATTGGCCCACTTAGCATGTATTGTGTATGTATTGTGTATTGGGCATGGTGACTGCCAAGGAGTAGCAACCTTATTTTCTCCTATGATTTTAAATATTGCAACTGTGTCTGTAACTTTCAATCCTACTCCATTCTCTGTTTCCCTCTCTCCCCCTCTCCCCCCATCCCCACCNGATAGTCAGATAGTCATTACTGGCACCAAAAGATGCATTAGTAAACCACAACATCTTTGTATCTTTGTTTCTCTAACTCATTAGATATTATAAAGAAATTCTTTACTGTGAGGATGGTGAGACACTGGAGGTTGACCAGAGAAGTTGTGACTGCCCCATCCTTGTAAATGTTCAAGGCTGGATGATGTCCTGAACAACCTAATCTAGTGGAAGGTGTTCCTGGCCATGGGAGGGGGTTGTAACAACATGATCTTTATAGTCTCTTCTAAACCAAATCATTCTGTGGTTCTATGGGTTTTAGTATTCTAGATGGTTATCAGAACAGCAATAATCAGAGAATGAAATATAGTGTATCAGTCTTATTGGAGAGATGTAAAAGTACTTGATAGGTGAGTGAATTGATCTGGCTGCTGTATTCATTAATTTAAGGTGACACATTAATTCTAACTTGTTTGTAAGGTAATGGGCTTTTATTTTTTTGTTTGTTTGTTTTTTTAACCTCCACTGCATGAAGAAAATTAACAAGTGGCTCAATCAGAAATTGGAACTATCAGAATTTCATAAGCAGAATTTTCCAGGAATTCTGTGGAATAACACAATAGCCCTAAACAAAGGATGTGAATGTTCCATTAATTCTCATTTGAGAATTAGCCAAAAAACAGTTTGCTTTTGAAGAGTGGTCTATTAGTAAACCTGCACAGTTTCTTACTATGAGTGATGATTTAGTAAATTCTGATCTCCTTTGAAATTCTTCATAAGACATTTTGAGGTGTCATTCTTTGACAGCTGTGCAAAATAGGGTGTGCAGTTGCTGTGGTACATTTTTGAAAGCTGGGCTTTTGGGCCTAATTTTTGAGAGTTTTAAAGTTAGTATAAGCAATTCTGTCTCTCTGCTAAAGCTCAAAGTCAGCCTGGAAAATTTCTGTCTGAAGAACAGCAAAAACAAAAGAAAACATTATCTTGGTTTCTCAAAATATGGATAGAATTTTCTCATCTGTAGCTTCGCACAAGCTAAGGTAGCCTAAATTTCTTGCACAATAACAGGAGATTTTCTTTTATCAAGCAGGTGTTGTTTTGCAGAGCCTTTCTCCTGCTTCTGATCAACAGCTTTGTCCAGTATCAAAATAATAATCCAAGTTTCTCAAAATAAAGACAGATGAGCTAATGCTTCATCTCATCCAATAAAATAATTAAAAACAATTGTGCGAACCAATAAAGATGTAACATGCTACTTTCTAAAAAGTATAAAAAGCTGTAAGTTTTCTCATTAAATGGCTTCCTGGACAAATCCTGTCTCGTGTGATTGCTAAGATTGCTGGCTATACGACTACATGCAGTCGTGTAATGGAAAGGATTACACATATCAGCCCCTCCAGCAGCCAAAGTCTAGCCTCAGGAATCTGAAATTCCCTTCTGAATTTGTCTGAGAAGCCAGGTTTCAAGCCTGCAGGAAATTATGTTTTTGTCAAAGTATAGCTTGAGTTAAATTAAAATAAATTCAACTCTTTTTTAAGCAAAGCGGCTCTTCCAGAAAATCAGTGTAGTAGTCATTCTTACACTTGTTAATGTTTGTTTGTAGTATCTGCATCTCAACTGGTAATTAATTGCTGTAGCACTGGGGAATTGCTCTTTTGGGGACCAACAAATCACTATCTTGGTTTCAGTGAAAAAGTGATGAAGCTGAGATGCTCCATTGAAGCATTTTAGACATAATCTTTTATTAGATATTTTTGTCTGATTCTGTTCCTGAGTTTACTTTTGTGTTTGAATTCCCATCTGAATTATCCTATGGCTGGTATAGCACAACGTTATTCTAACTATTATTCTTTATTTGAATTCCAGTTACATCATAGAATCATGAAATGGTTGGGGTTGGAAAGGACCTTTATTGGTCCTAATCCAACCTCCCCTGCCATGAGCAGGGATATCTTTAACTAAATCAGGTTGCTCAGAGCCCCATAGTACCTGGCCTTGACATCTAGAAGAATCAATTATGTTCACGAGCTAAGATAGCACTAGAGATGGTTTTTGTCCCAGAAACTGAACTCCATAAGGTGATATCCTTGTAATATTCATATATTACAAGATGTATTTCATCCCATATGGTCCTCTCATACCTTGATACTTATAATGTAAAGGTTTACATGAGGGTGTGAGTTCTAAGAGCATAAGCTGTATTCCTTGAAAGACTTGCTCTACAAGGTGCTAAGAAGCACCCATCACCTCTCAAAATACATACATTACACGAAGTTGAGTGACTTGTTGAGGTAGACTGAAATGTTAATGTCTTAAACGTTGTCAAAATCATAGAAAGACTTTCTGTCAAACTGCAAGGAAGTAACTGCCTGTCTGTGGCCACTAAGGCATCCCGCTCACCCTCTCAGTATGCCTCCTGACTGAAATTTGGACTGTGATGGGGAACTTGAGATAAGACTATGTCTAATTATATCAGTCCATTGGACTCTATGTTTTGCAGGACCCTCACCACCAAGAAGACCAGAACAAAAGGCTGCATGGCATGCTGCTGGGTTCCACAGAGTGGTGATACATTTTCTATTTAATCTCTCTGTCACTCTCTTCCTTCCCCCTCCCTCTATATTGCTATCTCTTTCTCTCTTTCTGCCTCATATTTACTGTTCAATAAAATCCATATTATTGACTTTGGCATATGGTCTTGTTTACACCTTCATTTGTACAGAGGCATCTCTAATAAATTTAGTAACAGCATCATAACACTTTTACAGATGTATAGAGTAAATCAGTAGTAGAATCAGGAAATCAAGTTAGGGAAAAGGGAGGGATTCCTGACTTGCTCAGTCTCCATCTCCTAACCTGAGTAGGCAGAACAGGCTCTCAAACTTTTCCATCTGCACACCTCTTCAGGGCTGAGCGAGGCAGACAGTCGTCCAGCAAATCAGGAGTTTGTATCAGTATCAAGAGAGATAAATAACTGATTGTCCCAAAACCAATATGTATTGGCGTAAATGCACAGATACACAGAGCTATGGGAATGCAAGATTTTCATTCCTGAAATAAGGAAGACAACCATCTATTTGCAAGTAGGGGAGAAAATCAATGCGTATGGCTGCAATCTGAGGAAATCTCTCATTAATCTTTCACTAATTTAAAAACATCACCAACAAAAAAAACCTCACCCCTAAGAAAAAAGGCCATTAGTGGATCATCACAGGAGCACAGCAGCAAACATTCCCTTTCCCAGGGGCTTTTGGCCAAAGCATTCAAGGACACTGGAGGTGATTACTCATGTTCAGAGGAGGAAGAGGAAGTTCAGTAGTGCAGTCTTTATGCATGTGGTCCTCAGTGAACCCAGCAGCAAAGGTGATATGGGTAGAAGAGATAATACCACAATTTTCCAATTCTTTTCCACTTGCAAGATCCTAAGTGTCTCCCTGAGAAACAGGCATTTAGGCAGACCTAAACACAAGCTACTCACACATACAAAGGTTGAGAATTAGGCTGCATACTTTTCTCAGCATTGCGATATCTTGATTTCATCTCACCACCTCTGCTTTATTTCTTCTCCACTATCTGTTGCATTCACTGCAGCAGTGAATATAAAGATGAAGATGCCATTGCAATTCCAGTCATTAATCATATGTAGAAATTAGTGTAATAATTTGATAAAATTCTGTCAGCTTTTGGGTGTTATGACTGGAAACTGTTCTGTATCCACTTTAAGGTTTGTGTGACACTGGAAGCGTTTTCACAAAATCACTCATCTACATTAAAAGTTAGTCCCATCTAATAGCCATTCCCATCTAATAGCTATTTCCATCTAAAAGGCATTCCCATCTTTGAGATAAAGTGGGTTTTTTCTGTCTGATCATCAAGCAAAAAGCTTAGCCATGGCACGTTAGAAACAGAATTCAGTTTAGTCCGGACCCTATGCTTCAGGCTTAATTCACTTCACAAGAAGCTGCTTACACTGATTAATCGCTCCATATTGAAAACAGAATTAATTCCTTCTGACTGAGGTAAACAAGAGCACATCTCATGCTTTGTCTGAGAAAAAAGGTTATGAACTTCATTGCACCTCAGATGACATTGCACAAGCATGTATTACACTCATAGTAACTTCATAATATACTTGTATAGAAAATTCAAACATTAAAAAGGAATTTCCTATTTTGCAAAACAAATTGATATGTGTGTGCAGTAAACTAACAACAACCAAAAAAGCAATATGGGTGCTCTTAATTTCATAATAGAAAGAAGTTTGTGCAAAACTTAGAGCACTTTCTTGGAGTTAAACCCTCAAGTAATTGACTTTCTGAAGGATGGGCCAGATCCATAAGGAAGGAGATCATTTACAGGCTGAAATTCTATTCCATTAACAACCATTGGTAAACACAAGCACAAAAATAATTCTGCAGGTCTATTTGATACTGCCTCTTTAAGTTTTTACAGAGCTGCTTCTCATGTCAGACTTTCAAAAGGAAGGAGCCAGGCCGGATCAGCAAGTTTCTTGGACAGGCATTTTGTAACTATAGCTTTAAAAAAACCCTTAAGCCATGAGAAGCTTGAATAGGAATATTTCACAGCTATGAATTTGCGAGAACTAATTGAGCTTTTTTTTCTTTTTTCTATGAATTAATACAACCAGAAATTCGAGGAAGAATTATTTTATTTGAGGGGAAACTGGATGTCAGCTGAGGGCACCAGTTGCCCCTTGGCCAGGCATGTGGGACCTGTCCTGCTTCCCATGTCTCTGCATTCCTGGCCCAACCAAAAAGAGCCCTGCTTGTGAACAGCGATTATTTTGCTGGTCAATTCTGTCCAGCACTAAAAATACATTTTAAAAGTAACAGCTTTAAAAGAAATTGGTTTCTTTCTGCAAATTCTGAGGACTTTTTAGACATTAATTAATGTGGTCTTACACTTATGGAAACTTGGCCTTTCTGCTTGGGATGGTTTTGGCTAAGGGTGTGTTCTTGCTGCCTTTTATTTTTCAAGAAAGAAATGGGTTGTTATTTACTGTTGAGTGAAATGGCAAGCACGATTTTCTCAGTTTGCTGTTCTTTTTTCTCTTTCCTGGAAATGGCTGTTCTCTTACCCTAAACAGAAGCAAACAGACCAAACATTTCCTGCAAAATAGGGCAGTGAACACCAAGTAGAAATAGCAGGTTTATCTTGTTGGACAAAGTCTGCACTGTCAAAGCACAAAATTTTCACTGAGATGAGAAATTTTGTGTCCAGGTGTTTTTCTGAAGCCAATTTTTAGCTGTGCTGTATAAAGATGAAAGGTATTCAGGTGCAAACTGATAAAGTAGAAAGTTTTTTGGCTCCCATCTCCCCAGCTATACCACATTACGCCAGTTTTTTGCTCTGAGACTCACAGCTTACAAAGCCATTTTGTGAATATGAGTTACAGCAATGCTGACCTGCCCTGCCCAGAAAGCAGAGCTCTGCAGGAGACAAAGATACTCTTTGGTGGCATGAACAAGATCAAAAGCCTGCATGCATCAAAACTGCGATAATTTGTCAGGCTTAAAAAACTAAGAATTTGGGGTTATATATCTTTGAATGCTCTCTAAACCAAATAATTGATCTTGGACACACTCACACGACTCTCAGCATACCAAACACCACATAACAAATTTCAGGGTAAACTGAGTTTAGGTCCCTGAAACAGCTGACCTTTAAAGCCGAAATACGCTGCAATCCTGACTAGTGGAAGCTGCCCCCCGCTGAGTCAGAGACAGGCTAGGAAAATTAAACATAAACATTTCTCAGTACTAAGAGAATATGATCTCACCTGATATTTTTTGTTCATTTTGTTTTGTGTTGGGTGTTTTACTGAAGCTCTCTCTTTCATAACTGGAGCTTTAACATAAGATTATGTTGCCCAGAGGTCTTTTTTTTCCCATGATACAAAAAGTATGGCAAATAGTCTTTACTCCTTCAGTGTATCCATACTTTCTATCCCAGCAGCAGTGGAACTGTGAAACTGCCAGCAGCTTCCCAGAGTTGGACAAATACAGGCATGACAGTAACAGCAAGAAACAAAGGAGGCTAGGCTGTTACAGGAAAATGCTACCATTCTCATAAACTTCTGAGTTTACAGGGTATTCCATTATGCAACTGAAGATCTACATCTTTACATCTAGTGTCAGGACTATAAAGCCCCAGACTCACTTGGCAAGTTTCTCAAAGGGACTTAGTGGTTTTTTATACCTTGAGGCAGCGCACAGGAGAAATGTGACAATGGTCTCAGGAGGTTAAACAACAAACTTTTACTGGCAAACTAGGGTACCTGGCAAATTTTAAAGCAAACATTCAATTGCAGTAAAGCTTTTCACAAAGCATTGACTTAGCACACTGTAACCAACAACCCTGCCAGGGACAGGGATATCTTTAACTGCTCAGAACCCCATCCAAGCTAACCTTGAATGTTTCCAGGGATGGAGCATCCACCGTCTCTCTGGGCAACCTGTTCCAGTGGTTTACTACACTCATTATAAAAAACTACTTCCATATATCTAACCTAAACCATCTCTTCTTCATGCTCTCTTTTGGACTGAGTAACAGCAACCCTATGGTTATGCCAACACAAAATTCATGACAAAAGGGGATTGCACACTTATTAGATGGCTGCAATATCAGAAGCTTAATGGAAAAGACAAGCAGCATGGAAAAAGCAGAAATGGCCAGCTCCTCATGGGCATAAATTCCAGTAAGGTATATTTAAAGTGTTTAGAGATTCTGACTAAAAAGGGTTTGGGGGGGGGGGGGGGGGGTGGGGGTTCCAGA
>VXBA01000268.1:0-18711 GCA_013399895.1 Serilophus lunatus
CAGAAGAGACATTCAGAATGTCAGCAATATGTCTGCATATATGATTAAAGAAGCACAAGAATTAGAGAAGCACAAGAATTAGATTTTACTGGAATCATTACATATTTATCCCTAGTTGTTCCAAGAGAATTAGAGAAATGTAATACTAAAAACATTTATCACTGAAAAGCTATTTAAACTTCTGGTTCTTCCCACCCACCCTAGATCTAACATGCTATCCTTAAATAGAGTTCTACAAATTAAATCTCAGTCAGCATGATTAATTTAGAGGAATGAACCCAAGAATCAGAGTATTATATCACTTGGGGAAATAAAACCAATGAACATTGCTGGCTTCTTCTCTGTGGTCCCAATGCTTTAGAGAAAGCCAAAATAAGAGAATGTATTTTTAAAATGCTATGGTGTTATAAATAAATTTCAAGAAATTCCTTTCCCTAAGATAAACTTTAAAACTGCTAGTACGGAACAGATAATTTAGTAAATTCTTCAGGAAAAAAGTTCAAAGCTCTTATTTCCCTTAAAGTACAGTGGTAGTAACCAATAATCAGTAGGACTAAAACATAAGACAATGGCACTCTCAAGAAAGACTTTTTAGAGTCTGTCCCAAGTGATAGGAATTTACAGTAGCAAGGTAAGAACTTACTCTAAATAATAAAAAAATTACAGGTTGATGTTTTGTACCGTAACTGATGTTATGCGGCATTTTCTTTCAGCCTCTGAGGTAGGCTAATATCATTAGTCTTTATATATTCTCAGAATATAACCCAGAGAATAAAGAAAACTCTGAAGAAAGTTCATCAAAAACAACAGCTTTGTGTTATTTACTCATTTTTAATACTACACAATCCAGTAGCTCTAAGATAATGTATTTTATGTAACAAGAGTAATACTAATGAGCCTTTGATTATTTTCCATTTAGGAAACAAATTGAAGGAGTAGTCAGAAACTGTTAGAAGTGGGGTTTCCTTCACCATTCCAATGAAACCAAAAAAGTCTGTAACAGTATGTTTGAAACAACTGCTAAAGTGTGTTCAAAAACCAGCTGAAAGCAAAGACGACCCATGACAATGTGAAATTCAGTCTGATCGTACTCGAATTGACACTGCACCTGTTTGGCAAAGACACTGGGCTGCAAAGCTAGATGGCAGATCTGCAACTAAGGAAAGAGATATATTGCACTTACTGAAAGCTCAGCTATAGGAAGGAAGACTGAGTCTGAATACTGAGAAGAGAAATCTGTCCCACATTAACATTACTTTCTATGCATAACAATCCTTCTGAAATGGAGGTGCATTTGCCTTCTCTAAAGAAGACTGCTCTCTCAGCACTAAACCAACACTTACCAAATTAGGTAAAATATACTAACTTGTTCGTTTGCATGTGCCCTATAGAGTTCATGAACGTCAAAGTCTTCCAGATTCAGATGCAACTTCTCCTTACACAATTCGCAAGTTGTCACTGCTTCCAAAGAAGAACCTGGTAGCAAGGGGGACAAGGGGAAACTCAGCGTCAAGTTTCGACAATCTATAACGTAAGGTACAATCATACAAACATCAAAAACTCTAAGGAATTTTTGGCTTTACTTTGCAGAGCAAGGTTAGAAGAAAAGAAGGTCTCTAATATGAATGCAGTGACATCTGCTGCTGTCAGAATTTAAATGCAGTGGAATGCTTATTCTCTATACTCCTGCACCTATTCTGCCTCACATTCACTCAGAACACAACATGCCTCTTTACTGCAAGTCTGGTATAAAATCACTTCCTGGGCTTTTTGAGTTCTACCATGCAATCCCAATACACACAAAAGTAAGAATAAATATACCAGAATAGCTTGAAGTTGTTGTCAGAGTAACATTTTGTCTTAAATACCAGTTTTAAAACAAGCTGCTCCATAAGCAAGTTGATGGTGGATTTATGTCTCTACATATAAAAACTTCAGATTAATTTTTTCCTACAGGCTGAGGCTTCTAATACATCTCTACTCTGATGTGTGTCCTCTGATACTGCGTGAAAAAGCGAACAGATCCTAGGACCTACCTTTGGTAAAAAGTATACCATGATTTTCGTGCCTTCCACCAAGCCGCCTATTACCTACTCTTAAGAATACAGCATTTATCTTAGTTATAAACTGGCCAATCAATTTATTACAAAAATACTTACCCAGTGTGCAATTCCTGAAGTGTTTCTAAAAAAATTACATATGCACTTTGAAGTAATTTTTGAACAAGCAATTTTAAAGTGACTTGAAGAAGAGCTAGTATCTTTGAAGAAAAAAAAATGAAGCACTGAAGTGTAGTTATAATTGAAAAACATTTTTGGTTTTTCAAATTCCTAGCACTGCTACAGTCTTGCAAAAAAGCACAACCATATTCATAAGGAAGGATGGGGAACAAACTCCACTCCAAGTGCTACTGTGCACTGTGGTAGAGTAGTTCAAAAACTACACTTCTATAATGTTATATTTTGTCTAGTGCCTTAGTAGACAACCCCAAAAGTTTAATTCTCTAAACAACAAATACAGTTCTTGGTACTACTCACATGAGAAGCTGCATAGACACATAATTAGCCTGGAAGTGCCATACTGTTGCCACTGCTCATTTTTCAAATAAATACCTCAGTAAGTGCAATCCTTCTGATAGGCCTCTCTAAGTAACTGGAAGTCTACCTTGATCTAGAGTCTGCTTTACCTGAATTAATCTTGGACTGCAGCCATTTTTTCATGCATTCCTGGTGAACATACTGCAGACTTCCAGTGCATTTGCATGGCTCTATCAAAAGGTTGTCAGAACTTGCGGAGGACATTTGACAGATTCTGCACAAATCACCATCTTCATCTTCAGAATCTTCTAAAAGCAGGCTGAATAGGAAGGAACACCAACAAATGCTGTGACACATTTCATGCAAGACTTCTATAATGAAAATTCCATTTATCGAACTGTTCTCAAACCTATGAGGTTTAAAACACGCTTCTCTAAGGACAGGGGTGAGAAAACAGGTGACAAGGGACTGGGTTGCCACATCCTCTGAAGGAAAGTTTTCTTTTTAAATCACGAGTGCTGAAAGCCCTCTCATGTTAAGACAGGTACATTTTACTAGCTCAAAAAAGTTCTAACTTACCTCTCTTTAATTTTTTGGAGTCTTTCTGGATCTCTTGAAGATGGTACTTTAGACTTGCCACTTTCTTGTCCATCAGACTGATTCCAGACAGAGGGAATAATATCTACAGTTATCATAAGATTGTCAGATAGGCTGCTTCCTAATGTTGGAGGCACTGCAAAGCGAAAGAGAGAACCAGGCAGAATTCCAGAACTTCTTCTACTGTGGGCTGAATCTGGTGGGGAGGCAGTAGTTGTAGAAATACCAGATACCGTAGGTGTTGGCGGTCTGCTAACAGAAGACTGAGGAGGGCTATCTGATGCTTCTAGAGAGGTCGCCTCACCTGACTCTCTCCTTCTAAAGATATGTTGTGATCTAGCAGTTGTATCAGAGGTAGTGATCCTTGTGGACTCATCTCTTCCTTCTCTTCTTCTTCTGGAAAAGAGAGGTGTACATCTGTTCCTCAAAGAGGATGACAACCACGATCCTGTGCTCCTACTTTCAGAGTCTGGTCTGTAAGCTTCCCCATCTGAATCGGAGTTACGATTCTGTGAAACTCCTGATAAACCCCATCTTCGTCCAAGAAAACTAAACCCCTGAGAAGCTTCAGATGACTGAAGTCCTGGAACTTCCGGAGTTGCAGCTCCATTACTACTTGACAGAGTAGAAACTTGAACTCTTGGGACCGGTGTTGACTCTTCAGAGCCTAATGATCTTGTATGCAATGGGTCTTGGCTAGACCTTCGAGAGAAAAATGTAGATGACATACTAGATGCTAAACGGGACAGCAGCTGCCTGGTCGTGCGCCTGCCTTCGCCGTCAGCTGCAGGCTCGTTCGGTGACCTCTGAGACAAAACCCTTCCAGAATCACTTGAGGAAAGAGTTTCATCTCTAATGGCACTAAGAGAAAATGCTGGCTGCACACTCCTCTGGGGAGATTCCAATTCATTTCTCCTTTGTCTTGAAGAATAGCTGGATCTTGCAGAGCTCATGTTAGAGTCTCTGTTGAAAAAAGATGGCTGATGATCAGAAGGCAACTGGTGGTTCATGGACGCATTCAGCCTCAAAGTGCTTAACGAGTTCTCTTTTGGTCTTGCTCCCTCTGCATATGAAGAGGCAGGCCTGTCTTGAAGATCTATTGCAGAAAAGCAGAGGAAAATACTATGACAAGATGTGCTCCAACTCATCAGGAAACATTCATGGTCAAGTTCAAAAGGGCTCCAAGCACCCTGACCTAGTTGAAGACGTCCCTGCTCATTGCAGGGGGATTGGACTAGATGGACTCTAAAGGTCCTTTCCAACCCAAACCAGTCTATGATTCTTACAAGCATTTTTTTCCGTAAATACACGCTGAGAAGAATTCCACTGGAGATGAATTGTCGTTAACATTACATGGAGCAGCTGAGGTGGCTAAAATCAGCTAGTCCCCTTCCTCAAATGGCAAAATTTGGGGGTTGTGGGTGAGAAAAGGGGGAAGGAAGAACAAGCATATGCAGATGAAGGTAGGAGACAGAGGCTGTCTCTGTACATTCTGGAACTGAAACCTTTCATATTTGTAGTTTTGGTAACTTTCTGTTATGAGTTCTGCATTGTAATTACAATTTATTGCTGAAGCTGAGGTTTGTGCCTCTGGAAGATTCTAACTAAAGAAATATCTGCACAGATGCCAAGCATCTACCTATGGTTTTGATTACACAGCAGGGAACACAGGAGTTTTCACAGCACTTAATATCAGCACTACTGCTAGAAGTGCAGCATGGACAGTACAAAGCAAGGTTATTCACTACTCCCATTAGGCTCTACCAGGTAATTTGAACCATCCACTTACTGAAGAAGTGTAAAGTATGATTACATTGAAACATACTCCTCCACTGAGGCAAGACTGCAGGATGAAATCTAGAACTAGTTTCTCTCTTTTCTGCTTATCTTCCATACTTACAAAAAACCCCATGTTTTTAAACTTCTGCATTATAAAATATTACTAAATGCATCTGCAAAAGGTGACAGATCAGGACGGATGGTGAGTTTCCCCAAACACAGCTCTAGAAGGGCACAACACTCTGAACAGAAAGTGAAAATTACAGTACAGAACTCCTTACTAGTCCTAGCAATTGCCATGAAACAAACTTCTCATCTCGTGCGAAGCACGTGTTCATTTGTTTTTATTTTCAGTCATCTAGCAGTTTTCCCTAATAACCATTTGAGAACCCAAACGGAAAGAGATAATATGCCAGGGATACCTTTAGGAAAAAGGTTTCCCGGGTCAAATTAACATTACGTCTTTTCCCGTACCTAAATACAAAGTGATCTTAAGATGAAGTAGGAAAGAGCCTCACTGACTTATCACACAGTCACAGCGGTGAATACCCACACGACTTTGATATGACTGTGTCTACAAGTCAAACGATTCACATATCCTTTGGTGGTTTGGCCAAGGCATGGCAAGTGGCCAACCAACTTTATTTAAAAGGATACCTTAAAATTAAATAGATATTTGGGGTTTGGGATTTGAATAGAATATTAAAAGAACACGCCCAGAGAAGCTGAGGATGCCTCATCCCTGGAAGTGTTCACAGCCAAGCTGGATATGGCTTTGAGCAAACCGGTTTAGTGAGCGGTGTCCCTGCCCATGGCAGGAGGTTGGAACAAGATGAGCTTAAAGGTCCCTTCCAAACCAAATCATTCTGTGACTCCATGAACATGTCCAGAAACTAAAAGGCATACCAGCTGTAGGTTTACAAGCTTTCAGTTGCACGATACATACACGCTGAAGGTGAGAAGTCACTGTTTCTGTAGCTGGGATCCACCAGGTTATTAACGGACAGATCTGTTCTTCTCTCTAACTCCCTTCGCTCTCTCACCAGCTCAGTTCCAAGGGAGCCAAGCATCACTGACGAAGATCTAGGAATCCTACTGCATCTCCACGAGGAATCTAGAAAGAAGTAAATAAACTCTCTGTTTTTGTAATCATCTAATAATCCATTAAAGCTGGCACTTCCACATTTTTTGTTATTCCATATCAAAGGTGAATTGAACATTACCACTAAGCTCATTAAGTGGCCAGTAGCAAATAAAGCCCAGAGTAAGCAGCACTCTGCTGATGCCTGCACTTACTTAATCTTGCAGCAAGTTAGTTATGAAACCCAAACCAAATAAAATTTAATAGTGCTTTTGTGAAGAGTCAGATCCATTAACACTCGCACAGAACAGAAGAGGAAGAGAAATAACATCTTTCATCCTAAGGGTAGCTAGTTTTTAAATAGGTTTCACAACATAGCAAAACACCAGCTTGAGACTTAGTAGATGCTGCCATTCTACCTGATGCTACTTAAATGCTTCTAAAATTCATTTTCCATAAGGATGGATGAAGTTTAGATGTAGTTTGGACACAACTGTAAGAACAATGATCAACACTGTTCTTGTTCATATTACACAGTGAAACACCTCAGTGTAAAACGGGATCTTGTTTTTAGCTAACAGCTCCAACAACTGCGTAGGGAACTGTACATACTTCAGCTGTGGACAAAACTCTTGTTACAAAAGACTGTTTTTCAATTGCTCTGAAAAATTCACCTTGAGTTTATTCATTGCTAACTTATAAAACCAAATTTAAGCACTAATTGGTTAGAAGTGTTATGACCAACCAATCTAGAAATGGAAAGACAAACAGTCCTACATCACAGTAAGGAATGTTAATGATTGTCATTTAATTAACAGAGTAAAAAAGCATCCATAACAGTGGGTTTCAAGCAAGAACTTACTGATTTTTATTTTGATGACTGTGAGTTTGCATAAGGAGATCTAAAAACAACATTAATCCCTACTCACAAGGGTAGTCTGAATGAAAGTAATGTCTGCTTCAAAATGGTCTAGAAATATTTTCAGTCTAAGTTTTTGACTGTCACTTCCTGTGCTTCAGACTTACGTTGCCATATTAACTTGTGCCTATTCAAGCTTTACCAACTGACTGACTGCTGTAATGAAAATCTCAGGTTTTCTTGGAAGAGCTCTCAATGTAGAATGTTTCTTTTTGCATGGCTTACAGAATGAGTTTAGGCCCTGCTAAAAGAAGAATTCTTTCTTCTTTGATCCCTAACCATACTGCTCCAACCAGCCATGACACTGTGCTGGGAACACATTGCTAAATACGGTAAAGATTTCCTTTCTGCTCTCCCTGGTCCACACTGATGTACCAACACAATTTGACTCATGAAATAAGAGTAGTTGCACTCATTCTTTCTTTGAAATCTTAATCAATTAAGACATATTCGAGCCATGAAGCTCAGCTTTACCACCAATGGAACAGGTACAGGAAATAATTCTGAAATTACATGAGTACAACAACGTTAACAGCACTCCCAGTACTTTGGATACTACTATCACTGTGAACGTACTCTTCTGATGAGCATAGGTTTTACTATTCAAGAATAATAAAAGCAAAATATTTCAAAGCAAGTCTTTTAAAACGTCATAAAACCTGATCTTATTACTCAGACAATTTTAATGTAACTCAGCTGAAATAATCAATCTCTCACCTGAAAAGGCAGTCAAACCATTACTTCGGACAGAAGAGGTAGACGTACAAGATAGCTTAGGTCTCTTTGAATCACTATCTTGCTGCTGGCTATGCAGTCTTGAATATGCTCCCTGAGTTCTCTCAGACTCACCGTAACACCCAGATGTAAAATGAGAGGAAGATGTAGACTGAAATAACATTAAAAATAATTTACACAGTATTTCAGATGTACTTACACTGAACAAAAGCATACATAATGTAAAACTCACAAAAATAGTACATTTCAGGTACAAAATCTTTTCTGTAACTCAGGAATAATGTTTGCACTCTTGATTAGCATTTCCAGGTCTGCTCAATACAGTCCTACCAACAAAAGCCAGTCTCTATAACATTCATCATCGTTTTTCCTTTATAGACTGATGTGGCTTACAGTGGAAAAAAATATATTCCTGGCGTGTAAGATGCTATAAACACCATCAAATATAGCTTTACAGATCCTCCAAGGGAACATAATTTTGCTTTCCAGAAATGGCCAAAAACAATCAGCTGCATTATTTTATTTAATAGTTATTTAATATTTAATAACTATTCCAACTCATTTTTTATCAACCTAAAATATAAGGAATGAGTTTCTAGTAAACTGTTTGAAACAGGTATATTTTGATATATTTTAAGTCCAAAGTGCAACTGGAGCAGTTCAGAGTAAAGAATGGGTACAAAACAATTTTTGCAGTGTCCAGCGCTGAAATAAAACAGTTTTCAGAAACTAGAACTACAGTACTTAGAAAAAAAAAAATGGGATAGTCTGTAAACCTGTTTGTTTGGTTACTTGCAGCCAAGGCATTCATTTTCTATTTAAAATGTTTTGGGGTTAATTTTTCCTATAACAGTTGAGCTCAATCAAAAAGCTCAATTGAGCTGTTTGTTTTCTCAGAAACTATCTACAACCAAGATCCTTTAAGAATCAACTACATTAGAATACAAGTTATAGGTGTGGTTTTTGATTTTGTTATGGTTTTTACTAAGTTTCACTAAGTTTAAGCCACAACTTTTTACTCTTTCTAACTAAAAAGTATCTAAGTATTTCACTCATCCCATCACAAAAGACAGATAGGGAAACAGAAATCAACATCCAAAAAAAGTACGAAGCCCTGTTATTTTCCCTCACAAATCGTCTGTTAAATATACCATTTATCTTTTCATCATTTACTGTTTAAGAAGTGGAAGTTTTAGAATGTCTTCTGCAATGTTCGCTTCTTAAATTGTACTTTAGAGAAAAACTGACCTTAATAGTAAAAAAAAAAAGCTTTTCATCTTGAAAACTTGGTAGCACCAACTTGACTAGATATGTAGACCACTTACAAACTCAGACTCCATCTGCATTTAACTACACATAGACACTGATGACGACTTCCCCTGAAGGCCAGCAGGTGCACGCTAGAACCTCCCTTCCCCCCCATCATCTCAAACTGTCTTCACCCTCAAGTCACCTAAGAAAACAAACATCTCTTTAAAAATGTGAGCACTTTTATGTATTCCAAACTTCCAGTTTGAAAATGAGAAGAATTTCTACTTGTTCACTACCTCTACATTAAACTTGTTTACAGTTTTTTGCTTTTCCCATCTTTGTATTTCTGCTGCAAATCAGAGTGTTTTATTGTGCCTCTACAATGCGTAAGCCATGTTACAAGCAAAACACTTTTGGAGTTTCAAAGGAACATTCTAGAACCCAGCTAAGAGAAGCTGTTAAGGCCTGAGCCTTGAATCTCAGCTGACAACTAAGCCTCCACTGTCTTTCACAGTACGCTATAAGCAGCATGTCAGTAAGCAGAGTCAGACTATGAATTACATCGCCAGTAAAATTCCTAAAATTTTCCACTACATTTCCTAAAGCTGGTCTCCAAACCCAAGAACTTTGTGTTAGCTCACAAAACTGGTACCGTCCAAAAAACAGAGCCCCTAGAAATACCCGAAGGAACAAGGTGAGTATAAATAATACTAATGTTGCCACCCAGAAGACTGTAAGACATAAGAGAATCTAATCACACTCTCCTTTTTACTTTTTAAATGAACATTTGCAAAGCCACTCACTTCAAATTTATTTCTTAACTCTTAGTAAAGCTAATACACATTTTCATCCTCTGAATAATTTCTTAACACTGCTATCTTGTACCTTCCACTCCATCTTGGCTTAACAAGACCTACTTATTCAGAAACGTTACAGTGAGCCCCTGCCAGTAGCTATTCAGATTGGGAAGGCTCAAGTAAAGTCCTGAGGTTTAAATATTTTTTTCAGGTATTACATACAAACAGTTCTCACCAATCTGCTTCTGCTCCCCAAAAACCTCCCAGAGGGTGGATGATCGAGTGTCCCTGAGTAGCGGGTCGGGGGGGACGCTGAAAGCTTCCACGGTGTCTCGCGGGGGTCTCTCTCTCCAATTCCCCAGTCTCTACTGGAACTACTCAATACACTGGGCTCCTGAAGAACAACATACTTATGATATGCATTTTGTAACTCCCAACTCAGTATCTCATCTGAACATTGAAAACACAGGGAAGTGTAGGTAGTAATAAACCTGAAAACCTTTCATAAGAAACCTCAAGGGATAGCCAAAAAATGAAACGGGCTCAGGACAGGACCACTAGCAAAAGGAAAGATTTTTTTCTAAAGTGCTTCATAGCAATGATCACCTCCTTCATCTGTCCCGTCATTTGACCGCAGACAATAAAAAGTTGAAGTGTAAGGCTTTAGAGGCATTATCTCAATTAAGAAGGGCAGAATTAAGGGCTTCAATTTCAAGTGTTATGCAAAAAATGTCACACACGTAGAAAAAGTCTCCATGATAACAAAAGCACCTATTTGGCCACTAAAGCTAGCTATCTGTCCTGTCCTGGTCATCAGTCTTAATACAGGAAGGAGTGGTGCAATCAGGTGGGGGACAAAGAAGAAAAATAATGTTTTGGGGCCTACTAACAGAAAACTACTTTTAGGTAAGGAGAATGATCTGCCCTAGGAAAATAGATGGTACAGCAAATGTAAACTACGTCAACAAGTTATTATTCCTTAAAAATGCTACAGCAAATTGCACAGTATTTTCTCAAAATCATAAACACTTCCATTTTATTACTACTTAAACAGTTTTCTTCTCTGTAGTCTACTCTAATAAGTCATCATTAAGGGAGGGAATGCCTGCAAATTAATCATTATTAATTCCAATTACATTTGATGCAAGCAGTAAAAATATATTTCCGCCTTTTGCCACAAAATTGAAACTTTTGTGTGTCTAAGGTTTTTATAAATCACTAACGTTAAAGATCACCATAGAACAGTGAACAGCACTGGGTATAAAACCATTTCGGGCTTCAGGAATAAGGTAAATGGGTTTAGCAGCCCAGACACAAACACCGATTCCACAGTTCGATAAGCATAACACACGGTTTGGACAAACAGTCCTGCAAATAAACAGAGTTTGCTGCATCACCTGAGAACAAAGTGCTCAAATTATCTGAAGTCTGATGAAGTCTGTGGGACAGCCACAGTAACTGTTCTCTTTTTGCATTTTCTCTTCCAAGATAATCAGGAGCTCTAATCCTCCCCTTTGCTACCCAGGCAAGTTTCTCATCGTTAAACTGGGAACCATTTAACATACAAATCTTTAAGAGGACCTAAGGGATGAAGTTCTAGACTACTACTTACACAATGACAATGAAATTTAATGTGCTCCATAATTATTGATATTAATAACATTAATAGAAATAACCAGAATCCAACCATTTTATTAACACTAAGAGGCATCTCTAAGCCATTATTTGTCCACTCTCTTTCTATGGACTATTAATACTACAAACACAGTAGTTGCATTCACCACCTCCTGAAAGTCATTGGATTAAGATTTTAAAAGCTGAGGAAATATTCATGGCTCACCGTTCTCACAAACAAAATTAAACCTGAAAATAAAGTACTAGTCAGTACATTTTCTCCTATTTTCAAGTCTCAGTGGGATTCATCACATCGATAAATTATTTCACATGCCAATCATTTGCCTATGGGCAGACTACACAATTTGAAAAAGTACAACTTTCTTAAAATGTCCTCAGTATGAGCCATATCTGCAGACTTAGTTGATTTTAAAATACCTGCCATTCCTTTTTCTTTCCAACTGTTAGATTCTGAAGATGTGAGAATTTCATCTTAAGTGTCTGGATCACCATGGTAAAGACCTTAATCCAAGAACACCACACTCAGCCTAGCACAGCTCTCAAAGCCCACTCATGTTGCTATACAACCTACCATCCTAATGCCAGCACAGCTTTGGGCAGCTGTGACACCTCTGCACAGGGCTCACTCCTTTGAAGGATGTCCCAAGGCCAAGGCAGAGAAGAGACAAAAAAGTAACATACTGGGAGTCAAAAAATCAGCTTTAAGAGAAAAGCAGATTATCAGGCATTATGTCAGGAATGCTCAAACTAATTGCTGCATCTGAAACAACAAAAAAACCCCAATGAACCAAAAAAAAGAAATTCTCAGTTTGCTTTCTTCCTTCAGTTCAGACTATTTAACATCCCTTACCAAAACTTAACAATGAAAGCACTACATAAAGTATTCCATTTTTGGTGCATTTTCAGGGGCAGAAAAATGTGATCGGGAAGGCAATCAAAACAATTTTATATACTACACCTTACCCTATTCCTCCACTGAAAAAAAAGAATAAACTTGAAATTCATTCTCACAAAGTAGTAAGTTGTAACATAAAGCACAGGAATTTTTTTTCTCATGCCATTGAACTAATTTGATTTTTGTATCTTAAGCCACCTAGAAACAACACTATATCATATATATCTGATTAGTTTACAATCAACCTGTTTGTTCTGCCTCCTCAGAGAAGCAGAGGCTAGTACCCAAACTGCTCTCAAAAGTGCACAACATACAAGAATTCAGACCTATATGAAAGAAAGGGGAAGGAGAACAACAGAAACCTTTCTTATTTTTTAGCCCTAGTCAAACCCAAATATTCAAGTTTTGACTCTCTGTCACAAAAGTCTGAGTTAACCTATAGTGAAGTATCGTCCCTACAGAAATTACTCTGTATTTAAAAGCAAAGTCTCCCAAGTTCTCTTTCCTTTTTACATCCCGATGATTACTTCCCATAATGCTCTCCCGAAGTGAAAGCACCTGCACTACGAGAGTTCTTCCCCTCAGGCATAGCTCCTGGCTCCCGGAGAAGCACTTTGGTTACTGTGAAATGCTGCAGGTCCATCCGCCATGTGACAGACAGGCCCTTCCCTCCGTCCTGGCCAGTAGCCAGCTGCACGAACACTGACACGTTGGTGCTCAGGCTGAGACGGCAGCCTGAAGCTCCTCTCCTCACCTTCACGAGCTGCAAACACAGAAGGTGCTGCAGAGGCACAGCCTCCTTCACTCGCAGCACAGTCCTGTGCCTTTTGCATCATCAACACATCAAGTGTAATGCCTTAAACACATCAAAGTTCAAACAAAACCATCGCCAAAAACAGATCCACAGTATCAGGATGCCCCTTCATTCATTAAACAGCTGATTACTGAAAGTGCAGCTACAAACATGAGCAGGAAGACATAGAAAATACAAAATTATCAATTCACAGATTGCTGTCATTGGCCTGGTTATTAAACTCTTGCATTTCATTATTTTTGTGTCTGAGTTTTGGGGATTTTCTTGGTAAAAAAACACAAACTGAAATTAATTTATACTTTACAAAAAAGTAAAAAAAAATACCTGGTATCCAGATTCTAATCTCCATGAAGATTCTCTTGTACTATATGCACCAGCTAGACTGTTTCCAGTCAATGGTCTAGATCCCAGAGAAGAGCTGGAAGCCTGAACAGATATCCTGCGAGGAATTCTTGAAGGTTTTGACTCCATTCTTTGCACCCTGTACAAGGACACACTGATTATTTTTTTCCCCTGTAAGGAAGGACTTCAGGCAAAACAGGCACAAGTCATTCTGAGTGTAACATAAATATGATTCACACATACAAATTCTTACACAGCACTTTGGTCTGACTGTGCATCAGTAAATTAGGGAAATGAGTTCTTACCCTAGTTTTTGTAACCTCTTCTTTACATCTCCTCCCATTTCTCATTAGAAAACTAAAAATATGGCCCCTTTTGCTGGAATTATCATTTTCTTACAATATATTCTTGCTATTATAAGTGATACTCCCTTGAGAACCCCACAGCACTCCTATGAACACAAAGTGAGTCAGGGACAGAGTACTCTATTTTTTAAATGAATATATTACATTTTTGTTAATGAACCGTATCTCAACTCTCGCAGAAATCCCATTCAGACTTATTCCTCAAGGTCAAAATTATGACACTTCACAGCCTTGAGAAAAAAATGTATCTGCAGTCTGCCTGCCTTCCTGCCTGTCTTCTCCAAAGACAACTTCCATGGGAGTTAATATATGCAAAGGAGAACACGCTATCTCACAGGTGTATATATAACTTTATCTCTGACTTGCTGAGTCTTTATCTGCTTTTTTGACGTTTCCAGGCATTACGAAAGAAAGAGCCCATCCATTTTCCCCCCCAAGAAGTGATCCTACAGCCAGCCCTGTTCTTGAAATGGTATCTTGACTTAATGTTTCTCCAGAACACCAGACAGCTACCTAATTGGCCTGCTAATATTCAGATACTAGATATAATTTTCCTCCTCGAGATGGTGCAGGCAGAATTAGACTCTGGTAGAAAAGCTACCTCTTAAATAAAAAAATTAAGAGAACTGCAGTATCCTCAGGGGTTCAGTACGTGACGAGTAGAATGATAACTAACAATTCAAACAGCTGGTCAAGAACTCCACTGGTACAAAGTGATTTGCAGGAGTGGTATAATTCTGGCCTAACCTTCTGAGAATACGAGTAAGTTACATTAATTTAAAAAAAAAAAACCCTATCCATCAGTAAAGCACTTTTTTTCCCGCCATTCAGCCATGCTCATCAGTCTCGTCTCTGGAAAGCAGCCACAGCAGTCCTGATGCGCCTCATGCCTGGCTGCAGTTTCAAGTTGAGTTCCCATATTTGGGACTTTTGATCTTCATTAAAGTCATGCTGCATTACATAATTTACCTGCTACAAGCCAGTTCTTACAGAACTCCACTGGCCAAACAGCTGAGGCACCCGAGGACAGCTTCTGTAACAGAGGATTTTTTTTAACCACTGTTCTCGTGCACGTTCAGTTGCCAGCTTTACAAGAGTCCTCAAAACACAAGGCAGCCTAAAGGCGTACTCCTGCAAGCAGGACTTTTCAAACACAAAGCATACCTAGCAAGTGTTCAGCTTTGTGTAGTGGGTTGTACTACGGAGAAACACACCAGCTTCTAGACTGTGCTTCCATCATTAGCAACCCATTTGTATTTGCCCGAGACACTGTGAGTTAAACAAGATCTGGTCAGGAATCTGAAAACCTCGCTTGTCTAACTTTATTTCAGGTTACTAATGTAATGAATTAATTAATTTTCCTAGATCGTATTAAAATCCCTACATAAATAGCGAGCAATTTATACAATTCTCAAGTTGCAAACACATCTATATGAACAACAATGTTCTAAGCAGTGTTCCCAAGTTCAAAAGAACACTGTTAATCACGGAAGTTTAAAAGAAATTAAGGACAAATCTAATAATCCAAGATACACCACTTCAAGTGAATCATTAGTGCAGTGAAACGTGGCAGTCCTATTTCTTCCTAAACTGTAATGACAGCTGATTCCAGCTTCAGAGCAACCTGACATCACATGCACTGTAAGTCTGGTACTCGTATGAGGCTGCCCCGTGTGTGAAGAAGTAACTATCACAGCTGCAAACTGTGGGGGTAAAATAATGTCACAGTAATATAGACTAAAGTATCTGCTGAACAAGACAGATGTATGTCTTGATGAGATCTGATGCTTGAAGCACAGTCTATGTTTTACCCCGATATAATGAACAGATACACAGAATAATGGATCCAATTCTGCCCTACTAAGTACTTGACAAAGATTGTTAAGGATTATCTCCTTTATCATGGGACATTCTGTTTCTGAATCGCTTTTTTTCAGACAGGTCTGGAATGAGACAAATTAAATAATACAGATAAAAGTCAGACACAGATGTACATAGAAAACACAAAGGCTCAAGAAGAAGGGATGGAAGCTCCTACTGGTAGACATTCATGTCCAGATGAACCAGAGGAGGAGACAGAAGTGTAAGAACAACTTCAAGACTAAATTAGAGATCACCCAATGCTAATAAAATTGCCATCCACAGAACAGACAAAATACAAGCACTCGGACCAAAAAGGGCAGGGTGGAAGACTGGACAACAGAGCCAACTACCTCCAGAGGCTGAAATGGAGACCCAGATTAGCAAATTGCTGCTACAGACACACATAAAAATGCACAAGACTAATTTTCTCCCTCACTGGTAACCCCAAGAGGACAATGTTATCCATCACTGTAACCTTGTAAATTAGCACAGGTTGTGATTTCAACCTGATTGTGTCAGGATGATACTATCTATATAATAGCATCTGCCTCCAAAGAAAGAAATCTTGCAGAAACTATACACGTGCAGACGAAAGAAGTGCTAAAACAAGATTAAGGCAGCCCACTAGAAAACATACAATTTAACGTGTCAGTTTACGCATACACATTATGATCAATTCCTTTGCTCCAACTGTACATTTTTTCTGCAGTCCTGGTCTCAGCCAGCAAATGAGAAGGATCTACTTTAAAGATCGATCAGTCATGTAAGAACAGTCATATGACAAGAGAAGCCTTGCCTGGTTTGATGCAGAGGCGAAAAGATGCTGAAATAAAGGCCTTATGGTTTAGGCAAAGAACTTCTGCTCACGGAAACTGGGTTTTACCTTTGCCTTTCAACAAAGATTCAGTGACATGAAGCATGTCATTAAGATTAGTAATTTTTTAAAACCCACTGCCCAAGAGCTCTTCAATTTCTCCACATTATAAAACTTACTTGCAATCCAACTAGCAGAAATCACAGAATATTATGGATTGGAAGGGATCTTTAAAGGCCACCTAGTCCAATCCCCCTGCAATAAGCAGGCTCAGAGCCCCAGCCAATCTGACCTTGAGTGCTTCCAGGGATGGAGCATCCACCACTTCCCTGGGCAACCTGCGCCAGTGTTTCACCACCCTCATCCCAAAAAACGTCTTCCTTAAATGTCGTTTACAACCATTACTCCTTGTCCTGTCACAACAGGCTCCACTAAATGTCTGGCCCCATTTGAGTACTGAAAGGCTGCAGTGAGGTTTCCCCAGACCCTCCTCTTCTCCAGGCTGCACAGCCCCCAACTCTTCCAGCCTCTCCTCCCTGGCTTATGCAGCTGGACAGGGCTGCCACTGAAGTCCATGGGTTTACTGACTAGATAAAACTAGATCCAGGCATCTCAGGTCTGGTGATCAACACTAGTAAGAGTTCTATTGGGTGCATTTTGGGTTTTTTCCAGGGTTCTCTGAAAATCATTTTAAGCACTGTACCTTGAAAGCCTGAGAAGCAACCATCTTCAGAGTTGGCTTGAATACACAGAATACACACAAGGCTTATGCTGATCATGGTAACACAATGAGATGGTCACAAATAGGGTGAACTTACTAAGCTGTCAGAGAACACAGGACAGAGCCAGACAATGGTCTCACAATAAAGAAACAATAGCATTAATAAAGCCACAATAATACTGGTCTGCAAGGGCAATACTCTGCTTGCATGCAGTATTTCAAAATGAGAATGGTTCCCCTCTACACGAGCAGCATCTTAAGGGGTTTTCCTCAATGAGCACAAAGACTCTAAAAGGTCAGGCATTTTGTTTACACATATAGGAATTCAATAAACCCCAAGTGGTAATTGTAGAGCTCATTGCATGCAGCATGTTAATGACGAAGTAGTCACCCCAACTTACACAAAAGGTAGAGACCAAAAACAACTTAATTTACTTCTCTGAGGAAATACCAATAAAAATAACATAAAATTAGAAATTGTGCTGTAGTCTGAAATGATTGAAAAGCCTGCTGTCGCCAAAAATAAAAAGGAACACCTTAGTCAAGCATCACACCTCTCATGTCCTTCACTGAGAAACCTCAACACACTTTCCTGGCAAAACACACTTCTGGCTTCTCCATCATTTTGACACTACTCACTCTGGTATCCTGCAACAGAGAAACTAGAAAGGACACAACAGGACTCTTCTCACCAAAGCAAAGAGTTTCACCAGCTCATGCCATGTTACAGTACCTGGCAATCACAACCTCATGGAAAAATTTAGAAACCACTGAAATGGCTCCTGGAATGAGATAAATGTGATGCCTCTCAAGACTCAGCCCCGAAATAAAACTTTAAAGCCGTACCTGGGAAACTGATGACCACCTAGTAACAGGAGGTGGAGCTGAACAGCCTATTTTGAGCACACAGCTCACATGTCCTGCCCTTCTGGACCTGTCATCCTTCCAAAGACATTACTACAAAACACCAACCAGACCTAATGTGGCCATGGACAGAGACAACGAAGGGAGAAAAGATCTCAGCAGGTCTTTGCAGGAAAGCAATGCAATCTCAAAAGATAAAAATAACAGACAGCAAACATCTCTCTTCTAAGTTGATCTTCTCCACTGGTAACAGCAATTTTACACAGTCACGTCTAGGAGTAAGGAAAGCATTTACCAGCTTTCACAATTTCTACTAAGAGCTTTAAGCTTTTAAGCATTCTTGCACCCTCCATCAGAGGGAAGCATAAGCTTCACTATCAGCTCTTCAATTTAAGTCTTCTAGCCTGGAACTATGCAGTGACACTTCTACCCAGGACTCGAGCTCTCATATCTACACGTTTTCGAGCGGCTTAACACAAAACTATTCTTAAGACCTTCTCCCGAGCAGCCTGTGCTTACGTGTGTTCCTCCGAGTTTCCTCACAATCACGTTTTTATCATAAACAAGATGGAGTTCGCGCGTCTCTCAGTCCACGCAATTGTTCATTCGGGGTACTTTCTCAATCTTCAATGCAGGAAGACTGCCGACTAACCCGACAGCCCCTCTGGGATGCCCCGAGGGGCGAGAACATCTACAAACGCC
>VXBA01000268.1:19333-42305 GCA_013399895.1 Serilophus lunatus
GGCCTGGCTCTGACCGGGGCCTGGCTCTGACCGCGGCCTGGCTCTGACCGCGGCCTGGCTCTGACCGGGGCTGCTGGGCGCGGCCCCCTCAGCTGCAAGGCGACAGAAATACCCTTCATCCTAATTGTACTGAGGCACCGGTTTTGTCCTCTTGAAAGTCGCAGCCATTGGCAGACAGTTCTACCTGAGGCAATATCCCGCATGACACGAGAAATCGGGAGATAATCTCTACAAATTCTGAGAATGCCAAGCCTTCGGGTACTCAGACAGTTCTGATCAGCAATTCCAGTGTCTCTGCTCGCTACAGAAAACGCAGAAGAGATTTCTCTGTGGTTTCTGAACCAGGCTCTGAAGAACACGGGTTGTGTTACTACCGAGGATCTAGACTTCTGTCAGCGCAGACGCAAGTCTCAAGTGTTTTCCTGATGCAATATCCATCCGTCATCAGCCTCCGGCAGGGCTCTCCTGAACCCCGGGATCCCGGCGGGTGCCCTGGGTCGCGCTGTTGCAGAAAGGGTGAAGGGCTGTGCGACAGCAGCGTGCTGGCTGTTCTTTGAGGGAGGAAAACAGGAAAGGGGGAAAAAAACCCAAACACCCAAACAAAACAAAACACGACCAGCCGCTCTGGCACAGGGCACAATGCATATGAATCCAGTGTGTAATGGCTCATAGCTCTAACACACGTCAGACCAGCCAGGCTGGTTAGGAATTAGCCAGGCAGCATCTAAATTATGGGATAGTCCTACTGCTAAGTTTAGCAATATCCTTGATTCTGTTTCTATTCCTGCTTTTAAATATGTTTTTCCTTATGTTTGGATTGTGTCACATTTTGTTCACTGATCCCTAGAGAAATGGTGGGCAATGTACTGTTTAATTGGAAACGGGACAAAGGGCTGAGAAGAGTTGGAAAAAGAGAGAAGCAATTGAGTAAAAACTGCTAGAAGAGAAAGGCGGCTGTTTTTTAGCTGCTGGGCATGCTGCTTTTCACCATCATGCCAAAAGCAATGCTTATTGGACTTGGGAAAATCTGTCGAGCACCCAGAAGCTGCTGCCCCAGCCAAGACCATTTATTTGGCATGTCTGTCTCCAGGGAAAGAGGACAGCTGGGAATGAATTCATAAATCATTCCAGCGGTAGCAGCTGCTCTTCTTCCTGGTTAGCAAACCACAGCACTTACAGAAAGAGTTAGATCTACACTAATTCAATCCTTAGAGGAGTCATTCTGTGTTCTAGTCATGCACAAATGAAGTGCTATTCACAGATCTAATGAAATGCCTGTGTAAATGTGGAGGAAGGAGTGTATGGCCTTCCCTGCAGCCAGGACAGACCATGGCCACCATAAGCAAGGGGATTACACTTTTCTTTTTAAAAGCAAGTTCAAAGGTAAGTGAAGAAAGTGAAAAACTTAAAGCTCTTCAACTCAGTCTCACTGTCATCACCACTGGGGGTGCTAAGAAGGATGTTACACCGTTCACTACATTAGCCCTGTCCAATGCAATGCACAATTTATATTACTTGAAGATTGATGCAATACCCTTCTCTTAACAACCTATAAGCCATTTGTTGGCTCAGGGGAAAAAAAACTTAGGGTTCTGCCCTGCAATATTGCAACAATGCATAAGCAACTAGTTTAATTACAAATAGGCAAAATTGGAAAAGGTAAGACATAATGATTCATATCAATACATTGCACAAAGACTTCTTTACATTCTGAATCATTGCTGAAATGGTATCTAATGAACCTACAGTTTGGGTTTTGTTTCAAGGGAATTGTCTGATGTTGGGTTTAGTGGCTGAGGTCACAAATCCTGCGTGCTCATAAATGGCAAAGCAGTAGGTTTAGAGTACATGTGTTTTATCATGTTCTTTAGCCATACCAAGGATATGGAAATAAGCAGAATTAAGTCAGAGAATTATTAACAAATTTACTATCTCTAACATCCCATTCTTACATCCCTTCACAAAAGCTGTTTTTCCACAAACGACTGAACTTTGTATAGAGTCTATCCTTAACTTCACTCGGTGATAGTCTGAAATTTTAAGATTATCTGAAATTGGTATTGTCTAGTTGTAAAGTTTTTATCTACCCATGTTGGATAGTCATTCTTCAGTAAAATTCACTTTTAATAAGCATCTGGAAATAGACACTTTCCAAAGAGTTGTTGCTAAATTTCTGACCAAACTGCAAGAATCTTATTAGAGAGCACCATTTTTTAAATGCAATTTAGGTCGCATCTTGAGTATTCCTTTGTTATGAAGGACTTCAAGCAATACTGTAAGAATTGTAACCCTCTTCTTTTAGTGAGAAATGGCACCAAAAAGGTCTCCCAAAACAAGACAATGCTTTTTGATATTGCATGTCATCACATAGATGGTCCCAAATATTGCTGTAACCATTCATGTTTCTGAAGCTGGGCAGAGGCAGGAAGACCTCCATGGACAGCAAACATTGAGTCCTAGAAAAAAGGAAAATGTCTTTTTGAGGCAAAAGACAGTCTATTTGACATTTACTGTGAAACACAGCTTTCAGAACATGGTACCTGCCATGTTTGTGTAGCTTAGACTGCAGAAAAGGAATAGGTCCAAGAACTTGCAAAGTGACAAAACCAAGGCAGTATCCTTTTAATTATCCTTTAAAATTATCCTTTTAATATGCTTTTCTTCTGCATTAAGGTTTTACTTTAGGTTATATGTGGATTTGTTATTTTTACCTTATCAGCTAAAACAAGTACTATGATATCATCCCTATAGTTCGCCCTACACAGATTCCAAGAGCTGTCTCCAATTAGTTTAACCCTGGCCTTTTCTTCTTTCTGTCGTCCTTCATCAGCAGGCTGTTGTGTTGGGCACTGAACAGGCTCCCCAGGGTTTGGTCACAGCCCCAAGGCTGCCAGAACTCAAGGAGCATTTGGGCAACACTCTCAGGGACAGGCTGGGATTCTTGGGGTGTCCTGTACAAGGCCAGGATTTGGACTGGTGATCCTTGTGGGTCCCTTCCAGCTCAGGTTACTGTGTGATTCTGTGCACTACAGTTACTGACCATGACACTAAATGTATTAGAGGTTCTCTGCTTTCCAGCCTGCCAAGACAGGCTGTGGGGTTGCTCCTTGTTGACTTGCTAAACAATAGGTCTGCACCATATAAGTTTATAACATTTCACAGAGGAAGGAAAACTGGGATGTCAGGAAAAGCAGAATTCATGTTAGACTGTCTACGGTAAACATTTCACTGGAAAGATTTCTGAAAGTGGGCAGTGAACTAGAAAGCTGTCCTTGGAAGATAAATCCAAATCATGGTTCGCAGCTTAAACAAATCTTGTAGCTATGGTGACTGTAAAAGGCTCATTCTATCCATGTAAACTGTAAGGGACACAGTGGTCATACAAAAAAGAAAAAAAAATTGCAGAGACAAGAGAATTTAGAACAGATGAAGCCCTATAGAAACTACTGGAATACCTACAGCGAGTAACATTGTATTACGCTTATAAAAATAAATAATACATGAAAATATTTGTCTAGCCTTTACAATGCAGGCATTTTTTTAAAGGCAAGGTTAAAATCATTGCTTTTAAACTTTTCGATATTGCAAATTAACATAAATACAACACAATTTCGATATGGAAAGATTTGAAACTAAAAAACTTAACTTTCTTGAAATCGAACTGAAATAATTTTGGCCCATATGGATCCCAGTTTTGTGAAAAAAAAAAAAACCAAAAAAACAAAAAACAAACAAACAAAAAAAAAAAAAACAAACCACTGTGGCACGCACCCATTTTAAAAAAAGTTTCCCTCTTTTTTCTTTACCTTATCAATATATACTTCCTTTTCAGTGTTGAGAAAAAATAATTCTCCAGTGTTCCTGAGAATTATTTTTTTTAAGCATAAATATATTTACTTTATCATGTTACCAATTTATTTTAACCAAGATGGTTATATGTGCTTCTGCCCTTGCTTTAAAAGAGTGTAAAGTAGAAGGCAATTAAACCACATTAACAGACTGATTTTGTGAGTTAATAGTATTTCTGGTAGACAGATTAAGTGTACCTGTATCTTTTGAAATTTTAGTTTTTGGCTGCACATGTATCTGGTAAGCTGAAAGAATGCATCTTAAAAATTACAGAAATTGTTAGAATTGTGAAAAATTATTTGATTTTGTTTTATAAAGGTGATGAGTTGGTTGGGTTTTTTACTGTAGGTACTATTTTTTGAATTCTAATATTACATGAAGAGCCACTGCTTTAAAAACTTTCTTTAAAGTCTACTTCTTCCCACACTCCAAGTCAGGAAAAAGGCTAAAGCTCTATGAGGTACAAAAATTCTATTTCTAATAATTTTTCATTTGCAGAGGAGCTCTTACTGCTGATTTTAATTGAGCGCATTGATCAAAATGCTTCTGCTGGTTTGTCTTCTCAGAATACCTGTGTTCTCCCTCATTCATTTCTGTGGAATAGCTAGTCTTCCAAACAGAGACGCATAAACTTAAAAAAAAATTATTCAGATTTTCATCAGACATCTGGAACAACAGCTTTTATTATAGATTTGAAAAGAATAGAAGAAAAATCTATGTATTTGTATACCTTGTGCACAAATATCTTAATAAATGAGAAGAAATCTTCACCTTAAATCACATCTGTGGGTTGATTCTCATTTTTTTAATGGAAGAAGCTAATAGTGAAAAGTCATTTGACATTTTAGAGAAAATAGACATCAGTATTCTCTTTCGTCTTCCTATCCAGGATGATGTCTTCAGCCCAGGCTAGAACAGTGGAAATTACCCCATAGGAGATGAAAATGTCTTTGTTTATTGTCATTTAGCAAGAAATTCTAGTTCCTGAAAACTTTGGTAGCCTTAAGCTATCTTTCTATGTGCCTATTACAAAAATCTAATAGTTGCACAAAACAAACACACACGCATATATGTAATGTAAACATATGGGGCTAAAAATATTTTTGAACAAGAAAAATAACAACATAAAATGTTATTGAAATCTGTCTGAGCTGTGCTACTGAGGATAGTATGTAAGTAGGGTGGGGAATGCAATGTGTTTTACTCCTGTGTTGGTGGGAATGGACTGGAATCCAGGAACAACATAATTATTGTTATTGTCATAGGGTGACTAATTTAGTGTTAAAACAGAGAAGGAAGTGGGAGGAGAAAAACATCAGGAATTACTATTTGCATGTACACACAACAAGGAGATCATTCTGCTTTTCCTGTAATTGAAATACAGGCTGTCATCTCAAAACAATTACTTGGATTTATTTATTTATTTTCCTTAATGTTTATTATATCAAACATTTTTATGAGTAGGAAGAAATTACTATTATTAAAACAGAGGATATTTTCAATTTTCGGTGAAACTACACATCTCTGTTGCTCTCACTTTATGAGAGAATACATTAGTATCCTTTTCTTAAGGTTCAACTCGGAAAAAATCAAAACTAACAAATATGTTTTGCTGTGCACTTCATCAGACCAGCTCTTCTTGTTGTGATTCAGACGAAGGAGAAAGTAAGTATCAAGTAGATTTGACTTCATAAATCATGTATGGGATTAGGAACATAGTTCTTGTTTCCACTGTTGTATGCACCAGAACTGTATTTCACCTGTGGAAAAGCTGCTCGCCTACTCCCTGGCTGCCTAACTTTTTTTGCTTTACAATACAGATGTGGTAGATAAAGTGATGCATTTAAAAACACCACAAAAACTCATTTTAAACCAAAGAGCATATACATAAATACAACAAATGCCTGGTAACAAGTGGTTTGCACTCAAAAGCCCCAATATTCTCTCTCATGCCCATTTTAAACCAGCTTTAGATAAAGAAATCGAAGGAGAAAATAAGAGGATTTTGACAAAGCAGAAGGGAAGAATGGAGATGAGGTCACACTTCTGCTTTTGACATAAGGTATCCTTGGAGGCTTTTGTCAGGGAGACTCTTCGCCTTTGCCTCAGAGAGGACATGAAATAACAATAAGACAACGCAGAAAATGCTGGATACAGATCAAGGAGTAAAAATGCTTCTTGACTCCGTGGAGTATTGAACAACTGAGGCTTTTTTGTTGCCTTTTGTTGAGTTTGTTACTGATGTGATGGGAGGCATTGTCAGTGTTACTCAGACTGGGACACTGGTCAATCACAGCATTTGTGGGAAGAAACACCAAATATCAGACTTGCATTCCAGAGCTATATATTGAAAACAGGTGGTGACACACATCTTCATTTTTATGATGATGGATTGTTTTATCCTTGCATCCTGTAGTAGTAGTAGTAATTCCAAGATTTTCGCTTTGTGACATGCAAAAAACGGATTTTGTTTAGAACTCACTATCTGACAATTTAATTTGATACTTCCTAATTCTTGCAAAAAGAGAAAGAGCAAACAAGTGTTTCCTTTTCAAGTCCTGACTTTATGGATGCCTGTCATCTTGACTTTGAGTTTTGCCTTTTCTGAATTACAGGATTCTAGTCCATTTTTTAATCCATAAGTTCTCCTGTAACTTTGAAGATCCTTTATTTCAAATTTTTTGTCCTACTTTGTCTTTTCTGTGAGGAGTAGCTGTAATGGAATAGATTATTCAGGACGTAGGCACACCATGACTAATGGTGGTTTAGTGGTGATTTCAGTTTTGTACTGCATTCCCTCTCTAAGCACTTGTAAGCCTGGTGCCCCAGGCGTGAGAGCAGAGATTCCCCCGCAGCCCGTGAGAAAGACAGTGAAGACCCCTGGGGATGCAGGTTGAGCCCTTTCAGCCCATACAAGGCCCTGCAGCACAGCAGTCTGTAGTCCAGGGAGACGAGTCCATACAGGACAGGTGTTGGTTTTCTGGCAGGATTTGTGGCTCATGGGGGACCCATACCAGAGCAGCCTCTTACTGAAGGACTGTAACCTATGGAAAGAGGCCACCCTGGAGCAGTTCTTAAAAAACTGCATCACATGAGAAGGACCTATCCTGGAGCAGTTTGTGAAGGATTGTATGCTGTGGGAGGAACCCCATGCTGGAGCAGGGATACAACATGAAGAGGAAGGAGTGGTACAGAAGTGTGTGCTTTTGTTGGCTGAGACAGAGATAATTGTCTTTGTAGTAGCTGGTATGGTCCTATGTTTTGGATTTGTGAAGAAAACAATGTTGATAACAGGAACATTTTATTGCTGAATAGTGCAATCCCCATTCCCCACCCCAGCTCCGCTGTTCAGGGGGGAGGAGGTAGAAGAGTCAGAACAAAGGGGTAAAGTTGAACCTGGGAAGAAGGGGAGGTGAAGGTGGGGCGATTTTCATTTTGGCTTTGTTTCCCACCATCCTGCTCAACTTTAAAGTGGTAATAAATTAAATTAGTCTTCCCCCAGTAGGTCCTGGTTTGCCCCTGATGGTAACTTATAAGTGATCTCTCTGTCTTTATCTCAAGACATGAGATTTTTCATCTTATTTTCTCCCCCTTGAGGTCTTGAAGAGGCGGAGCGGGATAGTGGCTTAGTGGGCATCTGGCAGCCAGGCAGGGTTAACCCACCTCACAGAAACAAGATACCGGCTTGACTAGATGTCACGTGCCAGTGACTCAGAGGGCCATGTTTTGCATCCTGGAAATCAGGACCCAAGATTCAGGAATACTTAAATGAAGGCTTCTCCTCTTTCACGTGCATCTTAACTTTATAATTTGGTGGACTTTTTTCAGGGTAATGTCTTTGTCTCCCATAGCTTCAAGTTCTTTTCTGTTCTTTTTTTTCCCACTCCTCCTCCTCCTCCTCCTCCTCTTCATTTTAAATATCAAATACAATGTAAAAGGCTTTAATTTAGATGCTTTGTACATTTTCCTTATTTTTGTAAATAATAAATTCTTTTTTCAAACTGTATAGCATAAATAACAGATATATAACATTATATTCACAATATAGAATAAGAAAAATTAGATCTTACACTTTAAATCAGATTCTTAATATAGTTAATTACCATGTCTTAACCTTTCCATTATTAGAACTTGATACTACTAACAAATCTATTGCTTCCACAAATAGTCAAGAGAGGATTTGGCCACAAGCTGTCAAAATAAGAAATTATCACAGCTAGAAGTATCTGCTTTGTTTGTAAATATTTGTGGAGTAGAGGGAAACTAAAATGGTAGTGAAACAATCACATTTTTCAAACTACTATTCAAATTATTGTTATGGTAAAACCCTTTAATGTTTTGACTGATGATTTGTCTGTACTTGGCAGAAAATCATAGAAAGAAAATAAATGGTAGATTATTAACACATTCACTTCTCATTAAAGGTGTAAAGAATAAAGAATTTCTAAAAATACAAGCAGTAATATTTTACTTCTGAAACAATGAAATGTGGCAGAAAAGGCTCTTACAATGGGATCGAGTCTGAATAGTAAAGCCTATTTAGAAGATTTTTGTGTGAATGCTATGCTGAGCAAAATGTGGATGTTAAATGCAGATAAAGGTCAGAGATCGTGATCGCCAGAAATGATTGTTTGCAGTATTTCTAACTTCATGTGTGCACAGGAGGCATGTGCAATGCAAGAAACTAGACAAATCACTGCAAAATAAGGTTTTCTTGGCAACAGAGAGGAATTTACTTTTCCTAACAAAGACCAGCATACAAATGGGTTTGAAATTCAAACGCACACAACTCTTGGAAAAGGACTGCAGACTAATATTTGTCTTGCATGAGCTGGCTGCTAGGGAAAGGATAGAATGCCATTTTTCCTATCGGGTTTGCTCTTCATTGCCAGATTTCTTTCTTATGTGTTCATACTTAGAATCTGTAGATTTAATTTTTAGTTATAACTATTTAGAGAAGCTGTAGTTCATACATATTAACATGCCACATCATGTCCCATGATGCTGCATGGTGTGGAGCATCCCTCCAGCCAGTCCAGGTCAGCTGTCCTGGACATGCTCCTCCCCAGCTTCTTGTGCACCTCCTCACTGGCAGAGCACAGAAAACTGAAAAGTCTTTGACTTACGGTGAGCACTGCTGAACAACAATCAGAACATCAGTGTGTTACAAATATTATTCTCGTACTGAATGCAAAACACACCACTGGACCAGCTACCGAGGAGAAAATGAATTCTGTCCCAGCCAAAACAAGGATACCTGTGCAGACACTGACATCTTACCATGCTCTCCCCATTCCAGTCAAAACTAGCACTGCATCAAGTATCTGCTAGTGGTGTGGCTGCTGATACAGTGGAAGTGGTTCTGCAGACTTCACTCAAATAAGTTTAGTATATGTGCAACTGACCATATTAAGCTGATATTTACTGGCTTACTGACATCCTCTATAAGACAGCCTGTGACATTCTTTCTCAGATCTCCAACCTGATTTCCAAGCAGCTGCCCTGATACACTATGGGGCTTATGGATCTTCTCACAAACCATAAAGGTTAGCATACCCATATGTCTTAGTAATGCTGGGGGTTAAAAGAAGCAAAAAGTAAAATTGTATTGATACAAGGATACTGGCTGTAGCAGCAGTGTGCTCCTAAGTTTGCAATAGAAACTTGGGCTTGGATATCACTGATGTAATATTGAAAAGTACATTGTATAATTTATTGAAAACATACAGGTTTTCTCTGTAAAAAAATTTGGGATATCTGTTTTGACTAGTTTGGAAATGTAACCTTGTTTTTACTTGCCAATTACCCTGAGATTTTGCCACTCTACTGGACTAACTACAGTAATTTTTTTTTTATCTTGCAAAGACCAAGAAATGTACAATCAGGTTGCTTATATAATGTGTCCTGCATTTCTCATTGTGATACTTTCTTTTATATTGTCTGTAGCATGGAGCACACGTACGTTGTACTGGCCCATTAGATCTTTCTGAAATAGCTGCTGTACTAATACAGACAGAAAATCAAAGATGGTCTTAACCCAAATAGCAGGCAAAGTAGTGAGGAAATAGCACAGGAGAGACAACGAGAGCGTATTTTCTCGCTGCGTAGACAGCGGTCTCAGAAAAAGGTCATCACGTGTTTAAAGGCTGAATTCTAATGCTCATGTCCAGGAGGTCAATGTAAAGATCGCTGAGATGCACGTGTGTAAGGACTCGTTGAACCCTGTGGGTCCATTCCGGCTCAGAATGTTCAGGGATTCAGGGACCCGGCCGGGCTGAGCCGGGAGGAGAGTCCCAGCTGTACCTCGGCCACTCACCAGGGGCCGCTCAGCCCCACAGCGCCTTTCTGTGCTTCGTTAGAAAATACCTGGACTCTTCAGCATGAAAAGTCCTAAATATCTGTAAAATAACTACTGCTGTAATAGAGGTACTGCAAAACCCTGGTAAATAAAATGCATCTGGTTTTTACCTGAATTTTCAAGCACAAAAATAACAAGAATTTAGCCAGAACCAAATAAAGAGCCAACTCCAGAACTTAATGGAAATGCTGAGTTTCAGACCGGCAGGTGAGGCTAGAAAAATACGGAGCGGGACGAGGGGTGGGGGGAGACAACATTTATCAGATTTCAAATCTCTCAGAAACTATACACCGCCAAAATGTCGTGTCCAGGACATAAAGCAATAGTACACTAACAAAAGAGAAAAAAGGCTTTCACAATATTTTATTTACTTTAAAATACCGAATCCCTCAGGTAGGTAGAAAGAGGTTTCTAAAACATAGTCCAGGCTCAATGGCTCTATTGTGTAATCATACAATACGATGTGGTTTTCCCCCCTTTTTCTATCTCAGTACCCATTTTCCTCACTGATGCATCAGGGTTTATCTTCTCTTGGTTTTAACTGTTTATTAGCACCAGGTGACATAGTAACACTAACTGGTGAAATCAGGATCAGAAACCTTGTACTGCAGAAAAATCTGATTTTGATGTATTCTACGTCACTATTTCATCTTTCTCTTGTGAGGAAAACTGTTCACATGAGTAGATCTTGCTCTGGAAAGCTACATATTGAAGCAATTTTTATAGTTGAATTGTTATTGATTAACTGTTTCCTAGTGATGTACAAAAAGGGGCGAGACCACGCTGCAAGGCAAACTGTATCACCCCAATTCTAATACTCTCAAACTGCTTTTAAATACCCTTTGAGAAATTGCTTTGTTGCAAGATATTATGCTCCTTTATTTTTTAATTTGTGTATACTTTCTGAATGTAATGTAGGAAGGATGAGGTCACTTATCACATCACTGAATGGTTGAGTGTGTATTCTGGGGATGAGTTAACCTCTTTAGTTTTCGAAAATATCCATTGCATCTGCATCTACTAATAAATGTACCACTTTTTTTTGTATCCCTTGCCAATAAGGCTTGCATCCATGTAAATGCATGCAAAACCACCAGTTCGGATGCTTGTTTATATGCCATTATCAATGTTAAACATTCTTTTTATAGTATATTGGAGACTTTTTGTTCAGTTACAATCATAAAGGTTGATGCAACTTTATGCCCTCTGAGCCTTAACCAATTAAGCACTGCTCAGCTTTGAAATCAGTCATGGACTTTTTAACTGTCTCCTGCTTCATCTTCAAGATCATCTGTCTTCTTAGCTTGGGCTGTAACAAGAGTTTAGCATATTGCTGAACAAGTAATATTGTCTGGAATTTAAATAATGTAGTTCTAGTATGAAAAATATTTCCATTTGAAGAAAAGTGGATTGAATTATGGGTTATTGCTTATCCGTGAAGTTGAAACCCCTGGATTTCAATCTAGCTCCAGAAAGGAAAATAAAGGTCTGACAAAAAGATAGCTTATATCTTACATTTTTTTATTACATAACTCAGTCTATTTCTATTTATTGTGCAGAATAAAAATATTCTTATGCTTATATGTTTAGATTCCTGTGATTACACTTTGCACAATTAAATTTAGAATGTGTTTTGTTTGGAAGTTATGATTTAGCCTTTGCATTATTGCCACTTAATAAGATAATGAACAAATATAGTAAGAAATAGTCACAATTTCTCACAATTTAAGGCACATTCATGGAATTAGTTAAATCACTTAATATCTTATATTTGATATCAAAACTATAGGTTCTTTTGTTTGCCCTCATACATAAGCATGACTGGCAGTCTCATATTAAGAGATAACGCAAAGAAAAGCAAACACATAATTTCAGCTCCATCACCAAGTTCTATGAGCTGCAACTGAGAGGTGAAAATTAATAGTGTATCTCTTTAAAATCATCAGTCCACATTTCTCATTGTCAGTTCTAACAGAAGCAGTTAAAGGTAATGTTTATTTTATAATAAACAGTCATCCAAGCAATTATCCAAAACAAACATATGCCATTGACATTGATTGTGTTCTTGAATTCAGATAGTTATTGGCAAGAAAGAGAGAGAAACGGGGAGAAAGAGAGGAGGGAAGGAAGGGAAGAAAAGGGTGGAAAACAAAGGAAAAGGGAGAATGGGAGGAAAAGGGAGGAAGTGAGGAAGGGGGCAAGGGAGGAAGGGAGGGAGGACGGCGGGCTTCTTTCCACTGGCACTTTATAATGAGAAAAGGGAGTACCTCGTTAGAGCCAACAACCTAAGGCACAGAAGAACCCATCGGTATTGTCAAAGTAAAAAGAAAAGGCACACATGAGAAACTTGTGTCTTTATCATGTGGAAACAAACCTAATGGAAGAAATAGCAGGAATAATGGAAGAAATGACAGGAATAATGCAAAAAGTCAGAAAAAAGAGTCTCATTATTTTTGGGAAATTTCCTCCATTTTGTACTATAAGTATTGTATTAAAAAATTGATTTATATTTATAGCAGCATCTTATCCAATGATCTGTAATTAAAAATACAGATAGAAATATATACAGATTCTTGGAGAACTGTGCAGCTGTCCGTATGCATACGCTAATGATCCAGCAAAACAGGCAGGACCATACTGCCGGGACACATGCAAATGCCAGGAAGCAACAGCCCTCTCCCTAGAAATTACCTACTTAAAATGAAACCTTTCTGAAACTATTTACCATGCATGGCAATTATTTGCTCTGTCTAGATGACTGCTGAAAGAGTCTTACGCCTGAATCTTGCATAAAGCCAATTTACCTGTTTAAAGTACTGAGCCAGTACTGAGCACACCTTGGCAAGCTCCTACTCTTGCCAAGGATATCAACTTCAAATGACGATAAATCTTAGAGAATTATTTGAAACAAATTCTGGTAAGATAGTCCTTTTCATACTCCTAAGTAATTTTTCCACTGCAACATGCCTCCATTTATATTGAGAAAGATATTCAGCAGATATCAGAAACTCATAGCTCCGAAAAATAGTCATGTATTTTTGCCTGCCTTCTTCCTTTCTCCTTTCACAGCTGCCTTTTGCTGCCTTTCCACTAAGGTTCACTTTCAGCCTCTGTCATTCCTCGTTGTCACCTTCTTTTGGACTTTAAAAGACAGGAGTAATTATGTAGCCATTCATCAGTTGTTTTTTTCTTTCATACCTACTCGTCTAATGTAAACTTTAAGCATATATAAATTTTGTTAGAGACTTCTCATAAAATCCCAGGGGTGGATGTGCCCAGGTCTGATGGACGGGCAGACTATGATACAGTCAGTCCTGTTCTGAAAGGGGGCAACTGTTTGTCTCTGCTTACCCTGCCCACTGCAGAGGTGACAAAGCTTGGATGGTAGAAGCTTTTCCAATTTCTCTGGAAATCAGTGGCTGTATACAGCTGAATGCCAAAATAATAGCCATTTCAGGGATAAAGCCAGGGTGCGCAGCAATGGAGATTGCTAGAGCTAAGCCAGACAGACAAGTTGCTTCGCTGTGACAGAGATGCTCACTGAAGATCCTGAGTGAGCAGTAAAGGTAGACAGCAAGAAAACTTACTGAAGGTCTTAACTGGTGGCTGGATCTTTCCAGGAATGTAGGACAGCAATATGAATCAACATTTTGAGAGGAAATGAATGGCAGGATGCATATCCTGTGTATTCAGGTTGGAACAAACCTTGTGACCAGTCAACACTCACATGGATTTTCACTGGTGTAACATATGTTTTCTTCTGTCTGGAAAGGATAACAAAGGGATCCTGGGATAACTGGACTATTGTGATAAAGAGGAATCAAAGGACAAAACCCCATGGAAATAATGACTTCTCGATTGTTGTTTTCACTGAAATCTGTGTTTTGTGCAAAAATAAATATTCAGATTTTCTTTAAGGATGTTAATAAACACAAATTAAAATAGCTGGTGTTGTGGTAGGTTTTGAAAGCCTGGGGTTTTGAGGCCTAATTTTTGAGAGTTTTTAAAGTCAGCTTAAGTAACTCTGTCTCTCTAGCAAAATGTGAAGTTAGCCTCGAAAATTTCTGTCTGAGAAACAGCAAAGCAAAAAGCAAACAATATCTTGGTTTCTCAAAATAACGGTAAGCGGCTTAGGACCTTTCAAGATAGTTTGGATCTCTTGCACAACAACGGCGACTTTCCCTTATCAACAGGTGCTCTGAAAAATTCTCAGAGCCTTTCTCATGCTTTTCGGAAAAGCCGTCCTAGCCAGTATCAAAATAATAGTGAAAGTTCTCAAAACAAAGAGAGATATCTAATGCTTAACCTTAGCCAATGGAATAGTTAAAAACAAGCGTATCTGCCAATGAAATTGTAACGCGCTGGTTTCTAAAAGGTATAAAAACTGTGAGTTTTCCCACTGAAATGGCTTCCTGGACGAGCCCCTGGCTCGCTCGATTTCTAAGTCCGCCGGCTTGACTACAACAGCCAGTAGAACTAGCCAAGCCTACATTGTGTCAACACTAGACAATCCTGTTGAGCTGCCTCTAGTACCAACACCAATTTTTGACAGCAGATAGTACGTCTAGCAGAGACCAAGCCCTTTTTGTAATTCTTTGTTATTAGAGTTCTTCATTTAATTTACATGTTGGCATCTCACCAGAATAATTCTTCCTCTCTTTCTGTATGTAATGAGAGAAAAAGGTCTGAACCTGGCTTGTTTTATTTTCCTGTAAAATTTAAGACTTGAACGCATGCTTAGTCCAGAGACATTATTACTTTTACATCGTGTTTCCATTGACTGTGTTAAAGCCCAGGGTTCTTGTCTTTACAGTTGAGACTGCATCTACACCCAAATACATATCTCTTTTCAAGTTGAATCTTATATATTTGCCCCAAAGTGTTAAAAGATGCTTGCCTAGTCTCTTGTTCAGATACTGCTAATAGAAGATTAAGAACAGTTTCTTCTGTTACCTTGAGTACTTTCACTGCAGATTTTCATGCTAAAGCTATGACCATCAGTGAAAAAAGGGTAATATGTACACCTATTCTGGCTTTTCCATAGTGCTTTCATAAAACACAGTCTTTTAAGAAGCAAGTACACCTACTTTCCTGGATGTGTCACTGCCTCAAAAAAGAAGAATCCTTGCCGAAGAAGCAGGCAAGAAAATTTAATGGTGCATCAAATGATTCCAATTGAGCGTGAGGTCACTTCCAGTTGAACTTGCACAAGCAAAACGCAACTTCAGGCAGAGACACAGTATGATAACCAGGACAGGACTCAGCCCAAAGTGCTTCAGTCCCAGCTGATTTTGGCAGTGGGAACAAAAACTCCTCAAACTCCAGAAAACAGGGTCTGCCCAGTCCAGGGGCCTCCGGTCCACAAGGCCGTATGGCTGCCATGAGGGCCGGGCCCTGGTGTGGGCCACCACCGCACTGCTGGGAGTGCAGGGCAAGGGGAGCACAGCTGGGAGCCAGAGGGATGGGGGCACTGAGGCATTCCTCCCCTTGGCACTTCGCCTGGGCAAGGGCAGCACTGTGAACACCCGGGTCAGCTCCTGTTTGTGCACTCTGTTCAACATCTGGAAATCACAGCCACAGCTCAACATGATCCAAGGGCCATTAGTACAGTAAAGTCAGACAGAAGCTGCAGGGTCTCACCGTTGACTCTGGAGATATCCCACTATTTGCCATATTATTTTTTTGTAATAGTTGTTTAAAGTTTTTCCTAAACTGCTAAAGTAGCACACAAAAGGAGACTGAATTTAGTATATACAGTCTGTTAAGAATACTGGGAAAAGCATTGAGGTTATTTTTAACTCTAGCATTTCATGGATGTATGCAATCTTTTACATTATCATGCAGCTGTATTTCTGTCTGCTGAGTATGACTTAATATTGACATTCAAGAGTAGGCATTTGGAATGTTTGGGGTTTGGTTTTTTTTAATATTTCTCTGTTTATGTTAAAACATAATGGCACAAGAAGCATTTCTGTGATCAAAATGTGATCAGAAAACTAACTTTTTAGAAGTTAAAATTTGGAATGACATGTTTAATTTGAGAATTTTATCTATTATAGTTGTAAAAAGTTCAAACGTGATACACCTTACCCACGTGTGATAATCCTTATGAGCTTTCACAGAACCACAAACAAATTGTTTTACCATGCCAGCATGTGCTTTAGGCAAAGCTTTGTCTTTCCTCTATAGAGGAAAGTAATGAATTTATGCAGCTTTAAATTTCAACTAAGGGGGTTAGTATAATCTGGAGGAGAAAGAAGGGAAAAGCTACCAGGATGACCAAGACTGTGCAAGTTTTGAGTTATCAATATGTGTATGTCAACTTTCTACTTTTCTATTTACAATAAGTAGCTTTTTGTTACTTTTTTTTTTTTCTCCTAAGATATTCCCAAAGATATAACAATAAATGTAGAGTGTTTCAAATTTTTACTAGGATGGAAAGAGCCCTTTTCATGCTTGCTTTCATGTCAAGAAATGCTAGTTATTTGATGTACAAAACTATAAAATTTCCATACTACATCTTTCAATTGTTTCAGAAACATTTTTGAAAAATACTCAAGTTCTGATAGCTGCAATAATAACCTATAGATCTGTAGTTCATCACTCTGTAGTCCTGAGAGAAGCCTGGTCTTTATTTGCATTATGTTGTGCCATGCATGGTGATGATGTTCTGAGGGTTCTAAGACCGTGCAAATAGATGTGAAATCAAACTGATGATGCAGAAATTGTGCTCAGAAATAGGATAGTTTTTTTTTTGTTTAAAATGTAAATAGTATTACATCCAGGAAGATTACTTCCGAACTCTTCGACAAATTGTATTACTATGATTTCCTAGAAAACAATCTGTTTATTGAATGTGTATTTCTTTACCAAGATATATCAGCAATCCTAGTACAAAACACTTCCTAGAAAGTTTTTTTTTCTAGTGTTTGGAAGGTGGAGCTTTGTAGGATGTAGAATCACAAGCTTATGATTTCAGCTCTTCTGTCTCCCTCAATCCTTACCTATAAAAAGGACATAATCATTAGCAGATTTTAAATTTAAGGGTTACTGTTTGTGAGGCAATGAAGAACAAGTGAATGTAACTTGTAAGGACCTATGTATAATTTGCCTTTTAATCTAGCTCTCATCTAGAATAGCATTTATGATATGGGCAAAAATCAAATATACTGATTGTTTGATTCTGCTGTGCTAAGGACATTCGTGGATTCTTGTCCTCTGAATTTCACTTGATGTTATGATTGTAATTGTCCCAGTGGCTGAAGAAAACTGTCAGAGCACTTGTCTTCCATCCTAGCTTTTTTGCAGTAGTCCTTATTCTGTTTTACATCTTTTCTGTGTCATGGATGCATCACCAAGTTCTTAAAATATAAAGGTGTGTTTATAATGTCTTTAGCAGAATTATTTGCAAACACAATAAGAACTAAGAGAATAAAGACTAAGAGAAGAGCTAGAAGCTGAAGAACCTGAACTGTGTAAGCAAGGACAGTTTCTGCTTCAAAACACTAGGTTTTGCAGGCACCAGAGGTCTTAATCAAATAAAACTTGGACAGTGTGTGTCTCTCAAAAAAAAAAAAAAAAAGGGAAAAAGCCAAAACCCAAACACCAACCCAAACAAAAAAATCCCTACTGTGCCACAGTATTGTGTTCTGCATTATTCTGCTTTAATACATAAAATCAGCTAGACAATATGCATAAATTTGGTGTAGCTTTAAAGGTAGCCAACTGCATGCCATTTTATGGATAAAGTTATTTGAAGTACACCAAAGGTAACACCTTTAATAGTCTAAGTGCAACTTGATAATGTATATGCTGACAAAATAATTTGTCATAGCTTCTTTCAGTGCATACTGCACTATGTATGCAGCAGTAATATGCTGTGGTTTTAAATTAAGTTCATGGACAATTACCTAAGAGTGTGCTGAAATTTTTGCAAGAGTTCTTAATCCTTGTGACCTGGCCAGGTTCCATGTTGGCTAATTACGTAAGGTTATTTCCTGCTTAGCTATAGTTTAATAAGAGATGCCATCACTTCCTGTCCTAAACTATTGTGTAGTCTTGTCTGCTGGGTTACAGCTGTTGTGCTCTGCCCTGGGAGAGCTTCTTTTCACTTGTAGGTGTAAAAAAACCCCACACCACATCTTTCGATTCTAGAAAACTGGTTTTAATTTCAGTCCAGAAAAAAAAAAAAAAAGAGCCCCATAGACACAAGAAAATTTACCCAGCTGTTACATAAGGTATTTTGTAGACTTATGTAGGAAAGAGGAAATGTCAAATATGCCTATATACCAAAAAGCATCCAGATTTTGGAAGAAGATAGATATTAACTGAATTTGCAAGTTAGTATTTTCCTGCTTTATTTCTTATGAAACACTTAGGGGGAAAATGGTACAGAAGTAACCCTAGATTTTTTTGTTTGTATGTATATCCTTTGATCACTTTATTTTGCAAAGATTTTGATAGAATAACGTGAGATAAATGGGATTGGCAGAACAAATCATAGATTCCTCTGTCTTTGAAGATGAACAGAAGTATCCTTTAACAATTGAAGGGAAATAACTTGTAGCTAATTTTGCCTCTTACAGTGAGATGTGTGGCAAGAAGAGTGCACTTGCTGTTCAGTGTATTTGGTAATTTGTCTGTAACATCTTGATGCAGAAGCTCCTTAGGGAAGATTCCTAGGCTTCTATAGTATGTGTGAAGTTGCAGCCTAGATTCTTTCCCACCCTTCAGAAGTTCTTAGTTTGGCTCTTCAAATCTGTATTTTCTGCAAACCAGTTACAGCTGTTCTGGGGATTAATTTAGCTCTGTGCCTTTGCAAAGCTTTAGAAGAAAAGTTACCTACACACTGATTTTCAACAATTACACAGCATTTCTTAACAAAAGCAACCTAGTGGTGAACACATCGATCCAGTTGCAAAACTATTACATTTGTTTTATACTTTATATAAACTGACTTGTGCTTTTAAAGATGCCTTGGCCTTTTGTACCATGAGCCTCATTCATTAAGGTGAAGTAGATCCTCATTTGACCACTCCAGGATGATCTAATAAAACCAGGAGTGTAAGAGCATAAAGCCAGGAGTACTTAGACATGTGAAATTGTATAAAGAGCTGTCAAAGAGTAGTAGGATAACCTCTGTAACTGCCAACAAGTATCTGTGATTACAATAAACCTCCTAAACACAGAGTAAATTCAGCAAAAAGGCTATGCAATTTTTTTAAATGTGATATTTTAAAAGACAGATTGCATGTCACAACTATGCACATTGCAATTGAATGATATATGCAAGATTTTATGAAAATCAACCTCTTAATTTTTTTATTAATAGCATGCATTAAATGCTACTCATTTCTACCCTTTACCAGGGGAATAACTAGTCCTACTAGCCTTGCAAAAACTTTGCTATTTTCAATTGATGATCACTTTCTGCTGGTCCTTCCCATATGTCAAATCAGTTTTAATATATTTCATAATAAAATGCATGGTTTGCAAACAGTACACCAGGACACCTGTTAACAGAAGCATACAGGATAGTTTCTAGTGTCTAATGAATACTGCGTAGCCTTTTAAAATCCTTTCAAAGACTTTTTGTTTGCTTAGGTGGGGAAGAACATCTGCCTAGAACAGACCACATTACAGGATCAGATTTTGGAAATGTTTGTGTGGGTTTTAACATTAGTGTAGCCCCACAAACCACTGCAAATGAAAGGCTATAAACCTGTGCTGCAAACCTGTGAGTAGAGGTGGATAAGACAATTTCTTAGGCTGGCTGTGCCTTTGAGGAGACCATTACAGTCAACTCCTCCTATGCAGTCCCTTGGGAATTTGGAGTGTGATCTTCCAGACATTTATGTATGTCACATAAATGGCCCGAGTGACATCAGAGTAATTATTCAAATGTGAGGCTACATGTCTGTAAATATGGTACCTATTCTATTTCAGACTTCTCCCAATTCAGCAGTTAAGATTATGAATGCATTAGTGCGTGCAAATAGTTAAAAAAAAAAAAATTAATGACATGGTCAACGAGCATAGCAAAAAAATCTGAGGGAACTACCAAACTCTGGCTTGGTGTATTTTTTTTAAATGGCATTTACAATGAAAGCCTGAAAAGAATGCAAAGACCAACTGTATTTGCATTTAATTCATCAAAAAAAAAAGAAAGCAAAAGAAAAAAGAATCCCGTTTTTCTAGTATGCATGCTGCAGTTTGAATTTGTGTTTCTTAAAATTGAGAATTACAGCTTTAATATTGCTGGGAGGAGAACAGCCACATTTGAAAGCTAGGAACCCTTCCGATGTAACAGTTAATCACTTTAAATGCATTAGTAGCATCCATTAACAGCAATTTCTGTTGAAGGAGCATATTAAGACACGGGAATTGTTAATATATTTTTAAAGCCTTAGTAAGTTTTGCCGTAGTAGAACTGATTTGTTTGTGACCAGTGGAAAAACTATAACTTTTTAAACATAGTTGGTTGTAGACTACTATGTACTTACCTAGAACTATATTAAATTGTTGACTGAAGGCCAAATTAGTATTCAGTGAAATGAGAAAGATATTGTTCATATTTTGACATCAAATATATCCCAGTGGTGTAAATTTGGATAGCTGACTGAACTTTGTGAAGAGAAGTATGCATTGGGACCTGTGGTTCTGTGTTCATGTGGATTAAATTACATCCTCCTGAGTATTACAGAAAACAAAGATTACACAATATTGTCCAAACATACACACATTTTTATTTTTCACAAGGTATTACAGTTTGTCTTATTACCAACAACAAAAATATATCTAGAATGGTTATTTAGAGAGGTTGTAATAATAATAGATGCTAGAATTTATTTTAGGTGCTACAAGCAGCAATATTAAATATTTACAAAACAGACATTCCATTTGATACTAAACTATCTAAATCCATTTTCTGTTTCCCCTTATAAAATCCTGTTATGTCCTTAAGGACAGTATTGTTGTGTTGCAAAATGTATGAGTTTTTGATGCATAACGTTCTGAGCAAAACAGCTATTTATTGTACCTATGCCTATTCCACACTCTTTTTTTGAGACCATTATTTAGTAAATTTTGAGGTAACAGAGGTACTGACCCAATCAAACATGTACAGAGCTTGGCCTCTGAGTTAATTAAGTGTGGGTTAATAACATATTATAAGGAAATCATTGTCCTTATTACAGTTATTAGGTAGTTAGTCAAATTACAGCTTCAAAGGAATGCAGAGCATGAAGAACGTGGGACTAAATTATGCATTTGAACCTTAGGCCAGCTTTTACTGTTGAGACAGTTTGCTGCTAAAAGAAATTGTGTGTCATTGAAATTAAATGCCTTTCTGGGGATGGAAGCTTCCATTTTTTAATGAAATTACTGAGTGCGGTGTAGTGAAATGATTAAAATCTGTATTCCGGGAATGTGGTGGGCAAAAAAAAAAAATCAATATGAGCTTGCAAACCTTTGCTTCTGGGTGTTAATCCTGGGAATGAAATAATCTAGTACAAAAATAATAATTAAAAACATATCAGCACGTTAATGTGTTTAGCACCAGTCTCACGAGACATCATCTTCACTAATTTTTAGCATACATTTTACTATGTAATGAGAAGCTTTCTTTTCTCATCTCCGTATTAGGTAGCATTTTTGCCCTTCCCCCAGTGCTCCTGCGTTGCAATCATTGTGCTTGCACTTATTATGTTACAAATGACCGAGGTAAGGCTGACATTCTCATTGCATGCAAAAAGACCTAGTCTGCCAGGCTTTTTTTTTTTCCTAATGAAGCAGCTTTGTGAAATCTCCCCATGTGTTAATACTAATGAAGATCCTCCAGCACAATTAAAATCGCAGCCAGTGGCTGAAGAGGAAACAGAAAACAATGGCATCTTTCTACATATGCATATTTCTTTATGTAGAGATCAGCTTTATTTAGAAATACTGATTTTTATAATTATTTAACAAGGTTAACAAACGGTACGTATTACTGAATTCCGCAAGTATGTTGTTACTAGCACATACTGAAAATACTTGCATTTTAGTCGTTGCACTGTGGTATAACTTTATAGCATTATGGTGTGTAGGGAGCAGTCCTTGGGCTCTTGCCGTGTACTTTAACCCTGCCTGAGTTTGAGACTATGCCAAAGAAAGAAAAAAAAAAAAAAAGAGAATACCACGTGTGTAGTGCGAAGGGTTGGTGTAAGGCAGCATGGCTTAATTTTCTACAAATAACCTGGTATGGGTTGTTTCAGGCAACGCAAGAACATTGGCATTTAAAAGATGTATTTGTTTATTTTAATTCTTGTGTCAATAACTGGTGAATGTTAATACTTCTCCAAGTTTTACTTAATTCCGCCACCCTTGTTGCCTCTTTAGCTTGAATTTATCCAGTACTTCAAGAGCATAGAAGTTGAGCGTTTCTTCCACTGATTTGTCCGGCGTCTTTAAAATGTCTCCTCTTTTAAAAATGGGTCGCGATTTTTTTTTCTTTTCTTTTTAAGCAGAAGGCAGTTATTTGTACCACAGATTCTTTGTTGCTGAATTTTTTTAACCTAATCTGCAGCGTGAGAAATAACGCAGGTTTTCAAGGTGAGCCACTGCGTGTCCCCCCGGCCGCCGAAGTCCTCGCTAAGCACCGGCCCGGTGCCGGCCGACCCTTCCCGGGGCTCGGCCCGACTCCGCCCGGCCCGGCCCGCGGGGGGCGGCGCTGACGTCACCGGGGCCGCGGGGCCGCCGACCCCCGCCAGGGACCCGCGGGCCCGG
>VXBA01000268.1:52942-91687 GCA_013399895.1 Serilophus lunatus
AAAACCCGGCACTTGGATTTATTAAACCTCCTGCTCTTGGACTCAGCCCATCTATCCAGCCTGTCAAGGTCTCTCTGCAGAGCCCTTCTTCCCTCTGACAGATTGACACTCATTCCAAGCTTGGTGTCATCCGCAAACTCACTAATAACGGATTCCATCCCCTCATCCAGATCATCAGTAAAGATGTTGAATAAAACCGGCCCCAACACTGAACCCTGAGGGACCCCACTGGTGACTGGCCTCCAACTGGACATGACTCCATTCGCCACCACCCTCTGAGCTCGGCCATCCGGCCAATTCTTAACCTAGGACAAAGTAAACCTGTCTAAGCCACAATCCATCAGCTTAGCCAGGAGTTTGTTATGGGAAACAGTATCAAAGGCTTTACTAAAATCAAGATACACTACATCCACAGGTTTCTCCTCGTCGATCAGATGAGTCACCTGGTCATAAAAGGAGTTCTGTCACTGGTCATAAGAGTGTCCCTGTGTTGCCCTACGTGAGGATGTTGAAGACCCCAGTGAGGTCTGACCTCATTCTCCTCTTGCCAGTGCTGCACAGACCAAGTATTGTGCCGGGGAAGGTTCAGAATAGATATTAGAAAAAAAAAGATTCCCTACAAGAGTGGTCAGATGCCCAGGGGTGTGGTGGAGTCACCACCTCTGGAGGTGTTTAGAGGCGTCTGGCTGTGGCACCCAGGGACAAGATTTGGAGTGGTTGTGGTGGTGCTGGGTTGATGATTGGAACACATCATCTTGAAAATCTCTTCCAACCTTGATGATTCTGTGAATTTGAGTAATACACACGGAGCAGAGGGTATAGGTTCTAGATTAATTACCTGCTGTTGGGCAGAGGTGTCGGAGTCTTAATGCATAGTTCTGTCAAAAACATCAGGTCAACAGTAGTCACAGTGCAAGTTCAGTATGTTACTGGGAGGAGAAAAAAGCAAAGACAAACCAGAGAACATCTGGAACACTGTACTAAGTCAGGTCACCCTGCTAAGTAAAATGAAAAGCAAAAAAAAATGATTCACCAGTTTTGGAAAATTTTCTGTGTGTGATGAGACTTTATAGAAAGTCTTGGACTAGAAAGTCATGGCTGAAATGATAAAATAAATAGAAAACTTTTTTTGGCATTTCAGATATGAGTGAAATGTAATATTGAAACTAAAATAGCCTGGTGAAACAAACCCCAGTAATTTGTTAACAAAAATCAAGAAGTAGTGCTTTTCACTTGATATGCTGCATTAAATTGTGGAATTGTCCTTGGATGCTGTGGAGAGCAAAATGCACTTAGAATGACTAATGGAAGGTGTTTGTCTCATTCACTGCTGAACGTGGTGGTTGAATTGTGGTGTTGGGTTTGTTAGATCTTCCTATTTCTTTCTGATTTTTGAGACAAGTGTATATACCTTTATGTTTTCTTGAAGTGTTTATTACTTGTGTTGATGGACCTTTATTCTGAATAAGTTCCTGTTAATTTTGGTTATGTTAATTTTTGAAGTTTTGTTAATTTTGAGGTTTTGTATAGATGGAATAATAAAGAAGGCTAAAATAGAAATTTTTTGCTAGCTTTTAATGAATATAGTGATCTCTTCGTGATTTTTTTGTGGGATTGAAAAGCAGTAATTTTTGTTTTGTGTTTATTCACCACAGTTTCTTCAGTCATCAGTGATTATCCTGCCTTCATTCTCTGTTCCTTACTGTGCTCTCTTTGCACTGTTTGTTAATGTGCATTGTTCCATTAACATAATGCAATAGAGACTAATTTTATGTATTGTAACTTCAACCTTACAGATTTTTGGCATATCCCTTTCTTTCCCTGTTCCAGTGAGTGAGTTTTAGTCTTCAGGAGTGTAACATGGGGTATTCATCAATTCAGTTTTTATAGGTGGTGTTGGCACTATATCAAATGGAATTGAAAAATGTCCTATACTAAAGACTTCACAATGCATTCAGGTAAGTTGCAGTTAAATTTGGGTTAATGTGTTTGGTTGGAATAATAAATAAAACTGTTGAAACTGTGCCCGTCCTGTGGAGCTTATAGTAGTACTCTGAGGCATAGAGTTCACAGGTGACTTAGTTGTAATTTTATCATAAAAAAAGAATAAAAAAGGCAACCTGCTACATACAGTTCTTTGTGGTTCTTGGACTGTTTTCCTCTGGATCATCTGTGAAAACAGAACATTAGGACCACATCAGAAATTAGTGTAAATATATTGCTCTTTTTGTTTATCTTTTTTTTGAGTGGAGCAGTGCATTCAATGTGAGCAGCATAATAAGGAAAGTGTCAGCTCTCTGAAATGCAGCTTTCAAAATAAGAATGTATTGGTGTTATGCTTTTAAGGTATTGCTCCTATTAACAAGGAACAAAACTTCTAAACGCAGAAGCCCAAGTGCATTAATTGTCACAAACAGGCATGACTGTTGGGTTGGCTGTTCTGTATGTGGATGTACTGTGTTTAACTTTCCGTACAAGAATGAGAGAAGCAGTGGTAGTAAGAACTTGAAAGACCGTATGTGATAGATGGGTAGTGAATTCTAAAGTACCAAAATACATTTCACTCTAGTGTAACAAAGCTTTTATTTTTAAGACTGGTTTGGGGCTTCCGCATCACTGATATTTTTGAAGGATTTTTTTTCTGTATTAGTTACTTGCAAATCATTTTATGTTGTTGGCTGAATTAAAGAAGTCTGCTCATGAGAGGAAGTTTGTCTGTAAGTCATATAAATTGTGAAAATGAAGGCCTCCATTTTGTCAGATATGCATATTTTCTGAATGGAATGTCTACAATTGAAACTAAACCTATCTAATGCAGGAAGCTGTTAAGTGAAGGTGGCCTGACCCACTGTGCTTGTTCAGACTAATGCGTGGGGTTAAGGTCGATTGTGATCCTGGATTCAACAAGATACATTTGTTCCCAAATGGTGTTTCAGTAAGAGAGATAAACGAGGGAGAGTGTTGTCCTGGACCTGTTGATGGTGAGCAGAAGGGCTTGTGGGTGCTGTAATGGAGGCTGGCTGGGGCACAGCAATCCAGAACGATTGGCAGATTGTTTGAAGTCTGTAATCTTGTCTTTTCCAGTCTAGATGATTCTGTAAACGTGCCTGTTTAGTCTCATTTGTATTCCCTGAATCGGAGCCTACATCTGCTGGAAGAAAACTGAAGCAGCACGTAGATCTCAGGTGACCCCAGTGCACAAGCTTGCCATGACATGTATGGCACATACAATTTAGATGCAGTTAATACATTTTAATTCTGACTAGTCCTAAGTGTGTGTGCCTGTGTTCAGAAACGGGCATTGACCTGACATACTGACACTTACAGGAGCTAAGCATGAAAAATTGTTTTGTAGAATCTTAGCCTTAAGTTAGTCACTAACTTGTCTGTTTTCATGATTTCAGTAGTAATATTTATGATATTTTAATACTTTTTGTGATTTTGTTTCTTTAAAAAGGATATGCAGATCTTCTCATTTCATTAACTGATACCTTATTACCTATGAAAAATGTTTATCCTATTTTAATTGAATCACAGTAGTCAGAAGGATATAGGCTGTAAAAATTTTGGGTGTTTTTTTTTCTGGGCAGATTCCAAGTTTGAGCATTTTTGGGTTTATTTTGGTTTATTTTAAAGCTAAATACCTCTTCTAGACAAAACTGTCAGGGAAGGAAGGGAACTATTTTACATGCTACCAATCCAGTGAGTATAACACTGTTTGGTACTTGAATGTTTGTCTTTGGTGCATTTAGACTCTTCACATTGTGTTCTTGGGGATGGGAGGTACCATCCCAATGAAGAAGCTGCTGCCTGTGATGGACAGAATGGCATTGGTTAAAAACTGAAACATGTTCAAATACTGATTCTATACAGTGTAGGTGTTTTATAATCCTTAACTAGTAATTGTCATGGATCCAGGGCTTGTTAGCCATGGAGCTGCAGATTAACTTTTATTTACACACTTCATTATGAATAGAGATTGAGCTTAAATTCTGTTTAGGGCATCAGTAATTTCTGATAAAGCTCAACTGCTACTATGATGCTTCCAGTTACTCCCAGTTATGCAGGAGGTTCCTTTATGGCTCTTTCCCTTTCAGTACCTGTTGTCAACACATGTAAAATTTTATGGCCGTGCCGTGTCTGGTCACCCATCTGTCCATGTGCCTGTCTGTTCCAGGCAGTTGCTTTTGTTTGCTATTTCTTTTCATCCATAACTGAAAGTAGGTTATATATTCAACAGTCAGGTCCTATGGTTTTGTGAAAACTAATCCCTGTGTTGAAGAAGATGCACAGATTAGACTCAGCAGCTGAGGAAGTGGTAGGCCAGTAGTGGTGTTACTTCAGCCCTGCCCCAGGCTCTTGTCTGATTCCTCAGTGTCAACAAGTATGTCCAGGTCAGCACTGTCCTGGTCAGCTGGGTGGTTGCAGTGGACTTGTATTTCTTGAAGAGAATTTGGTTTGTGGCAGCAAGAGAATGCAGAGGACCATCATAAGAACACTGCTCACAGGAGAATGTTTTTGGTTACCTCAAAGGTAGCATGCACGTAAGGTAACTGGTAGTAAAAAGCTTTTGCATGGTACCTTCTACATGTGTTCTGTGCACAATAGAATGTGGACACCAAATTCTACTTTTTTGGATCAAAATTTTGTTTTTAGAAGAAATTCAATGTGATTTCCATTAGAAAATGTTGGTTACTTTCAAGTAATATCACTAGAATGATGTTTATGTCATAACTGCAAGCAGTAAGTAATGCAGTCATTTCTGTTGGTGGAAATCCCTTGGAGTCGTTCCCATGTGCACATGTATTTCCTACTCTGAGTGCAGATAGGCCAGCACAAGTCATACTGATTTGTTATCTTTCCATTCTGGTGTTACATGAGAGAACAAACATTTGCATTGATGTGTGAAATGAAAACTTGCCCTTATGAAATGCTTGCACATAATAATACACAGTTTTCCAGGGCTTTCATGGGTTTTCAAAACCAGAGTCTATATGCTTAATGGTGTCCTGTGAAATGGATTTTGTGCATGTGTCAGATGGATAGCTCACAGACAGCTGGTTGCCCTTTCATCAATAAAAGCAGGACTTGCCATTTTATGTAGTCAAATGTACGTGAAAACGTAAGGGTTTAAAAAGTTGAGCCATAGCTATTTTTTAATGCAAGTGAAGTGTCTGCCCTCCCCTCAGTATTGTGGACTGGATTTCAGTGATGAAGTAGATCATGCCTGATTGTCTTCCATCCTGTAAATTGTAAGCCAGACTAGCAGGAGCATTCATCCTTGTTTGTCAGATGTTAAAAAGCCTGCATAAATGGCTGCCTTTATTGTAATATAAATCACATTGGTTCATGCATGTGGCAATAATTAACTTCTGTTGATGTTAGAAAATAGGTTGTCATATCATTGCTGAAAAACAGGTTTCAGTATGTTTTGACTCATCAAACAGAAGTCAGATGCCGTTAGACCAGTACAAATTTAATTAATTTTGAAAAGCTAAAGTGTAAGTCTATAGTTTCTACAGAACTTGAAGAGAAGCTTAGTTTCTTAAGATATTTAAGTTCCTTTTTTTTTTAAATAGTATATTTTACATACAGCAACTAATGAAATAATTGTCTTTTAAAGAATGGGGGCTTAGGATGATTAATTTTCAACTTGCCCATTGTGTTGTTTGCTTTCCAGGTTATTTTTTTATGGGCCATGAAGAAAGAGTCAGAAGTCAGATGACATCGGGTCCATAGATACCAAACTGATAGCAAGTGCATTAAGGTTCAGAACAAACATGTATCCTGACCACCTTTCCTTCTAAATAAATGCAGTTTACTGAAGACAAAAGAAGCTCCTGTTCCATGGTGGATTATTACTGATTGTACTGGTTACTTCAGTGTTTTTTTGTTTGAGATACTGGGATGTTGATTGATACTTGGCATTCCTCTGGATGCTGTTGTTAGACATCCTTTGAATTCTATTAGTAGTAGAGTTAAATTAGTGCTAAGCAGCAGTGGAAGTTTCATTCTTTAGCTCAAGCTCCAGTCTTAAAGAAATGAAAAGACAAAGATACTCTATTAGGAAATATTTTGAATTTCAGGTGGCTTGTGGCTTCTTGGCACTTGTGCCTTGCAGTGGTCTCTGCCATTCAGGTTTTAGTGCCCTTTCTTTACAATATTTTCTCTTTCAGTCACTGGGCAATCAACTTTCTTCTACAGATTACAAAGTTATCTTGTCAAAATTGTGTTCTTATCCTGAACCTGAAAGCTCACAGAGCAGAAGAAAGTACTTGTGAGCTTATTTTTTCCCAGAAAGAGCAGGGAAGCAGAATTAAAATAATCTGAAACAAGTAAGAGATTTTTAATATTTATATTGTATTAATATTAATAGTATCAACAGAATATATTGATTATAATAATAATAAAATTACTATTATGTCTTTTTAATATTTGTATTATTTAATGATATCTTCGAGTTTCCTGTAATCCATGCTGCTGTTAGGCTACCATTATTACCAGAAGCCTAGTACAATTCTTTTCTATTAGAATGATGCTAGGAAAATTAATGTTATGTATGAATGGTTTGACTACCACTAGCTCCTTATTATTAGACTCTTAGTTTTCTGTGTGTATAACTCACAGGTTATTTTGTTGTTTTGGTTTTGGGTTTTTTCCACCCTCCTCTTATATGTGGCCAAGATTTACACCATTGCTTCAGCAAGACTGAAGGACTAGGGAAATTACAGAAGAAACACTGGGGTTCCTGGCAGGAGAGTCCATCACTCATACCTAATTCTCAATTTTATTTTAAACTAGGGCACTTGCTAGCTTGCTTTACCCTTTCAACTTCAGTAATGCCTTGTGGTCTATTGTTTTGGTGCCACAACACTGTCTCAAAGTTCTTTGTTCATTGATACCATCGAACTGTGTTTTCCAGTAATGGAGAAACATCTGGATTCAATTTCTGTTTGTTGGAACTGGTTGTTATCATTGTTTATATGCTAGAAGAATGATGGGAATTCATGAATTGTTACCATAAATCTTTATGGCGTTTTGCTGTTTAAAACACATGCTGAAGGACAGAGGAGAGATTTGTAGAGTTCTGTGTGTGGTACTGAGCTCCTCGGTGTGGGAGAGGTGGAGCAGCTGAAGAGCATCCAATAGATGGCCATCAAGATGTTGAAGGGACTGGAGCATCTCTCCTGAGGGGAAAGACTGAGAGAGCTCAAACTCTTCAGCCCAGAGATGGTCCAGGGGAGTCTCATCAGTGTTTAGAAATGCTTGAACAAAAAGTGCCAAGAGGACAGAGCCAGGCTCTTTCCAGTGGTGCCCAGTGACAGGATGAGCCCACAGAGTGGAGCAGGAGTTCTGTGCCAGGTGCTCTGGAATGACCCTGCTTGGGCAGGAGGGAGGGACCAGGTGACCCGTCCAACCTGACCCATTTTGTGAGGTTCCCCCTGAACATCAGGGAACTTTTTACCTGTGAGGTGACTGAGTGCTGACAGGGGTTGCCCTGAGAGATTGCAGAGTCTTCACCCTTGGAGATACTCCAGAGTCATCTGGACACAGTCTTGGGCAAGTGATTTGAGAGGACTGCTTGAGCAAAGAATTGGACAAGATGACCTCCCTTTCAGTCTCAATCACTCTGTGATTCTGTGTGTCACTTCTTTAATATTTTAGGATGTTTGGGGTGAACTGTTTAAATTTATTTTGTGTAGAAATCATGCTAGAAGAGCATGTAGAGTCATAAGTTTTAATCGGAAGAGAATATTGATACAGTCTTGACTTAACAAACTCCAAAATTATGAGGTCTTTAGGATTCACTGGAATAAAACACATGAGGATTGAAAACGCAAGGTACCTAATGTGATCTTTAAAAAGATAACTTTTTGCTGTTCTGTAATTTCTTAGTTTATACTGTTTGGACATTTAATGCACAGTGTCCTGAGACAGGAGGGCTTGTTTATTTCCTTCAGACACACTTTTATCAAACAGGACAAGTACAGAATGGCTTTTTTCGTGCTGCTGTTGCATCATGCTAGAAGAGAATGTTGACACAGGTGATTTTTTTAGTAACTTTGTGATAAATTGTGTGAATACCCTGAACATTGTAGGTTAAGCTTCTTTTTGTTGCTTTTCCTCAGAACAGTAAAAATTTTTGGAGTTAAGTGTTTTATTATAAACTTAGTAGGAAGTTCTTAAAGTCTTTGAATTACTGCATGTATTTACACTGCCAAGTTCTCCCCTGCCCAAAACCTTAGGGGGGAGGAAGAAGGGTTGATTTTTATTTTACTAAAATTTCTTTCCACCCAAGATTTTTAATTTAAATAAAATATTTTACTAAACACTGTTAAACAAAATTAAGGTACAATTCTCAAATGAGATATGGGGTATTTTATTATCACAGCTCTTTTCTCCATACATGTCTAGTTTTTTTACAGGTGTTTGTTATTGGTGTCTCCCAAAACAAGTCTATGGGTCAGATTTGAGTATGTGCCTCTGCAGTGAGAGTGTAGAAGCAGCAGACTGCTTCTCCAGGGCAGGATGGAAGAGCATGCATTGGGAAATGCTGGAGAGGGAGTGTGGTGTTAGGGACTAAGGACTGTGCCATATGTGAAATAAGGATTACTCTGCCCTGTTTTGTATGACAGGTGCCAATTCAGGAGCCTGTGATTGTTGTCTTGGAAAAACTGTAGGTATTTGCCTTTACTGAAGGGTGTGTGTATGTTGTGATGTTGTATTATGTTGTCTTGGTTTGTGGATAAACGAAAACTGTTGGTCCTGTGAGCAGAACACCCCAGTGCCTACAAGTATTACACGTGTGCGCATAAAGAAGATACTCCTATCTTGGGCTAGAGCTAATCAGAATTACAGCAGATTATTGTTGTTTCTTAGTAAGTATTTGTAGGTAAAAGCTGTTACCCTTGATAAATTACTCTTATTGTTAAATCTGATCTTGTTTTTTTTCTGAACTGCATATAAAATATATGTAATGATCTGGAGTAAATGGTGTGAACTTAGCATTACCTGAGATTGTTTTTTCTGCAAGTGGTTTTGTTCTGGGGTTCCAATAATCCTTTGCCAAATAAGCTTTCAAATACATTGCTTGGGATTATTTTTCCCCAGATTTTAATTTCTGACTTCTGTTTTATGAAACTGTGTTATGTCCCACCTGCTTCAGGCTGTGTGGCTTCTGTTGTATTTATTCTGAAAAATTAATTTTTGTATATGTTGCCATCTAGAGAATAGTTACAGGTACCTGTAAAAATTACCTGTGTTTCTGTCTCAAAAATCCTACTTCTGCATTAGGTCTAAATGAACTCTTTCCATGTCACACAGTATGAGTCCCATAGTATCTGGAGGTCTAGATGGCAGGTGGTTGGGAGGGCAGGGTTTGATGGGGTATTGAGAAGGAATTCTTCCCTATGAGGTTGGTGAGGCCCTGGCACAGGTTGCCCAGGGAAGCCCCATCCCTGGAAGTGTCCAGGGCAAGTTTAGGCAGGGCTTGGAGCTGGTGGACGGTGCCTCTGTATATACACAAACATAAAGATAGATACCTTTTGAAATTTTATTTTTACAATTTGGATTAATTCCTTTTGTTGACAGGCAGGCAATGTTTCTGTCATTAATGTGGAAATACAAAGGCAGAAGATCTGATGCAAAAGATGTTTATATGTAGCTGTGCTTGATAACCAATTCATTTTCAATTTCATTTGGGTGAAGTGCTTTTGCTTGCACCTGGTAATTGCTTTTATTATAGAAGGTATGAGCTGTTTTCTGTTTGTCACTTCAGAGGGTCCCAAATTTCAAAGTTTTGGAGATCAAATTTTCTTTATTAAGGACCTGAGAATAAGATCTGTACATGGAAAGAACTACCTTCTTGTTACAATTTTCAGAGTAGGACTCTTGCTATTAACTTGGGTACTTAATATAATCTAATTGTGAATCAAACCTATATTTCACATCTCATCTAAGCATGTTTTACCAGAATTCAATGCTGGGAGGTGTAACTTACTGTAATATGTCTCAACTATGTGTTGGCTGTGTGATTAAACACAGGCCTAATAAAGGTGCCTGTATCAGTAGTGAGAATTTGCAAAATATCAAAAAACTTCAAGTTATTTGTATCCTTCATCATCATCAGAGTCACCTAATTCCTGTACCCTTTCCCCCTTTTTACTCGTATTGCATTTTTGTTCTTAAGTAACCTAATCTACTAATTTGAAAAAGAGAGGCCTTTTCAACTTTCTAATAGCTTTGGGTTTTTGCTTTGTTCTTCCCTTGAGTGATTTTTTCATCCTTGTTTTTTTCTCTTTTCTGTAGCTGTGGTTGTGTCTGTGTGATTATTGCTTTTAGAATGCTGTCTGAGGCTCTCTGAATCATGGAAAATGCAGATGAGTTGTGGTTGTGACTGGGGTTTTTGGCTAATGGGGTCCTATGCAAAGCAATTCCTGTATCTTGGCAGACTGGAGCACCTCCATGAATGCTGGTCCTGTTGTGCTGTTCCCTCCTGATCTGGGAGAGTTTACAGCATTGCAGAGCAAACACAGAGCCTGGGGGAGTGCTCAGTCCTCAAACAGGAGATCAAGTCCCTCCACTGCAGTAATTCTCACTTTCTCCTGTTGTTCAGCTCAAAGTGGATGTTAGAGGATGAAATGGCACTTCCTTTGCCAGAAGAAAAAATTATTTTCGTATTTTTCTTTTCTCTTCCGCTGATGGTAAGGACAGGAAGAGGAGCAGATTTGATTTTTTTACTGACAGTGTTCCTTTCTTCACTTGTTTTTTCTGGCATGATAGATTTGTTAATCAAGGTGTCCTCATGTGTTAGAGAATAGCCTTGACATAATTCTAGTTTCTCAAATGTGCTGGGGTGATGCATAGGGAGGTTCTATAGAATGGCCGCAGTATTTAATCCTAAGTGTGCTTGCTGGTCCCTCAGCTGAGAGTGCTGAGTCAGAGAAAAATTCTGTCATGTCCGTAGAATGTGGGAGTCAATGAGAACTAATTAAGTGATGCAGAAGCCTTTCAGCACTTTTGGGCAAGCTTTGCCAAAAGATCATTTTTTCCACAAGTCTTGGATATTTATCAAAATACCCAATCATGATGCAGACCTTGTCACAGCTGACATCATTGCTTGCAGCCATCCCGAGGTCCCGACCTGGAAGGCTCATGGCATGAGTGTATCTGATGTGCTGACAAAGCTTGGAAAGTCCATGCTGCTCTTCTTTCTTCCTAAGGGATTTCTTTTCTTAGTAGCTGAGTGTAGGACTCTTACCTTGTCAAGCTACATGTAATGGTCAAAAATGTGAATAAATCCCCATAGCTCAGCATTCTAAACTTTCTTACTTTTTAGCTTGAATTCTGTTTTAGGAAGAGGATAATGATGCAACAAGAGGAGTGGCATGTTTCACAGATAATGTTTTACCTGAAGAGTGCAAAAAGGACTTAGAAGTTGAATTCTTTTTTTAACATTACTGGTCTAAATAAAGCCTCAGATCAGTTGTTAGGCTTTTGTGGCCTGTTGCACTGAAGCAGAAAAAAGGAGGATCCTCTTTGTTCTTCATCTGGTGTATATAGACATTTTCAGCATTTAGAAGTAAAATAATGTGTAATTGCTTTAGTATGAGAATTAGTAATATTTTTAAATTTAAATTAATAGAGATTTAAAGATGACAAGTCAGAGGAGAATAAGGACTTTGTATAGAAGGTACTTACTTGATATGAACATATAGTTTTGTGCCAGAGGAGGTTTAGATTGCATATTAGGAACAATTCCTTTCCTAAAAGGGTTGTCCATCCCTGGCACAGGTGCCCAGGGCAGTGGTGGAGTCCCCATCCCTGGAGGGATTTAAAGGGGCATGGGTCACTGCTGAAGGAATCATTGAACTTTGTGCTCTGAGACGCCTTTTCTAACCCAGACCATTCTGTGTAAGTGGATCTCTGTGCACAGGAACTGAACGTGAGAGAAGTCTCCAGCTGCACACATACATCACTTGGATAAAAGAGTACAGCAGAACTGTAGGGCCAGAGCCTCAGTCAGGCATTTTCGGGCCAATTCATAATTGTTCCCGTGTGCAGTGACTAATTCCTGTATTTCCTCTATAACAGAGGTGTAGTGTGCCCACTGAAGGGCCAGTACTTACCTAGGGCTTTGGATAGCTTCTGCTTTATGAAGCAGTGTCAGCACACTCACCATAAAAATGTGGCCTCTCGTGTTCAGGGCATTTGTCACAAAAATGGACAACTCCCATTTTCTGCTTGATCAGAAGATGATTTCTTAGTACGGTGACATTGAATTAACATTTCTTACCTTCCCTCTGTTTATACAAAGTTAAAATGTGGGTAAAGGCCTTAGTTTGGTGCTGCTTCCAGAATTTGTCGAATGAGGGTAAAGGTGTGGTTAGTTTTTTGAGGACTGATAAAGTAATAGTGTGAGAACACAAGGCTTTCAGGGGGAATAGGAGTTAGGTTTGTGTTTCTCCTTCAAATACTTAATGGCATGAAGAATGTACAGTTGTAAATGAGTGGAAGAAACAAGATGATAAAGAAATGAGACTGAGTGGAACTTGGCAATACTGAAGAGGGTTTAGTATGTGGGGTTTTCTGATGGGTTCCCTCTTCCTACCATTCCCCCCAAACCGTTTCACTGCTCCTTTTCAGGAGATGCATCAGGAGCTGTAAAGAGCTTCACCAACAGAGGGTTCTGCAGGATTATGTGTTCTCAAGAAACATGAAATTAAAATAGTTGAGAATGTACACTGGGAATCTGAGGGTAATTTGGAGACTTACAGAAGGGTTTGGAGGAATTTAGGCTTGTTTCATTTAGAAGAATTAACAGGCTGAGAGGTCTTGCATGTGCCTGCCCCATGGGCCACAAACTCTCAGGGAAAACAGTGTGAAGGATATAGAAATGGTGGGATTCAAACAAACCAGATTGAGCTGATGAAGAAAAATTTTAGGCTGAAAACCTAAGGAATGTAAAGATTGGAGAAGGAAACCAAATTTGAAGATGGCATTTGGCTCATTATGAGAAGGATTGCATGATGTGGGATTAGGAAGAATGTAAATTTGATGCAAGAAGTCCTTTCTGATCGTGTGCTCCTTCCATATTTTAGTGCTCTGGTTTCTAGAAGGGGGCAGGGGGAGAACTGCAAGCTGGTAAAACCTGACTGTGTAAAGCTTGTAAACCAAATTGAACCCAGAGCCCAAACTCTTAGGGAAAGCTTTTGAGTTTTGTTGCTAAAATATTGCTCATGCTGACTGTTGCCCAGTCTTTGCTAAATATGATGCTGAAATACTGAGAATATGTGTGTGGGGGTTTATCAGTTCATGTTTCTAATACTGTATTTTAGGGCCATAGCTTCGTTTCCTTTTGACTTCCAGTAGAAGGAGTTTTCAAGAAGCATGTCATGTGTTAGTCTTTAGTAGGTATTAGTGACTTTTTTGCTAAGCCTTTTCAAAGTACCAAAAATGGCAAATCTTATCTTAAACAGAGGAACTTACTTCAGTTTTTTTCTGAGCAAGTTTTAGGGAACAAGGGCCCCCATTTTATAAAATGTTATTTCTATCAGGTTTTCAAGAACTGCTGGCTGCAAATATTAATAGAAGGATGAAACGGTTGGATCAAGTTCCCTAATCTCACTTTTTCAGTCTTTTATAAATGCCATAACTTTGTTAGCTGTCCTGTCCCAGTAAACCTTTGGAACAGACAAGTCCTGAATTACTAATGAAAGCCTGAAAACCCGTGTTCCTTCAGGCTTTGTTTGCAGTGTAATTCAGTTTTAAAAAGACAGGCGCGTCTTTTCTAGAATGTTCTCACTGGGGAACAAAGTGAATTGCAGCTCAAGAAAGAAAAGGTCTTCCCTCGGAGCTTTATGAACAGGGTGCAGATTTTGCTGCGTTTCTGCAGTACTTTCAGATACTAACTTCTGATTTAACTGGGAAGATGGCATTGCCAGAAAGTAAACCAGTTATTCTAGTCTTGCTTAAAAACCCACCTTGCAAAGTGATAACAGTAACAAAGGTGGGAATTCACTCCACCCTGTCTTCCCACTGAGGTCAAACCTCAATTAGCTCAATTTATATGCTAATATTAAGTAAAGGAAGATTCTTTTTTCTTTACTTTGTGCACAATAAGGAAATAATGCAGGGAAACATGATTAGGTTACATTGATGTTGCATAGTTAATAATGAAATTCTTGTCCACATTAATTGTCCCATTCATCCATTGGCCACTCTGTTTTCTGTTTTTCTGTTATTTTAAATATTCAACTTCTACCTATCTGCATTGGGTGTCAAATGTTGGCTACTTCTGACTTTTTATTCTCAAATTACTTTAAGATTTGGTTTGTGTTTGTGGATACGTTGTTTTATACTTCGAAATAATTAGTTCTAAAATCTAAAAATTAAACCACAAAAAATAAGGGAGAAGAAACTAGCTTCAAGGTCTTCTGTTATTGTACAATTAAATGGCAAGTCCTGAGCTTTCCATGTTTGTGTATGCACAGTTAATGGCAAGGAAGAGAACTGAGAACAAAGACCTTTGATTAAACGAAGATAAGACTGACTGTAATCAAAAAGGCGCCCACGCCAGTTATTAACCAGATGCTGGAGATGAGCCTGCTAATCACCCATCAATACTGGAGATTGGCCCGGGTGTGGCCCATTGCTTGGCCAAAATCATGGACCCCCTCGCTTTGGGAAGATGACTGGGCGGTCTGTTCCTGGAGCTCAGCTCCATTTACTCCGCCTATTTCTGGAAATACGGGGTTTGTGTGTGCTTAAGGCACTGCAATGGAGAGAGGAAGGAAGCACTTTGGGCACGGATTTCTCCCCCTTGCTTCAGGACGCTCACGAGTTCTGAAGTTTGTTTCCACAATTCAGTATTTAGTCTGAAGCAGCATTCGTTGGTCCTTTAAAATATATTTGTTGTACTTTCCTTTAAGTTCATGCCAAATCATATCTTCACTGAGTTGTAGTTGTAGCTCAGTTATCCACTTAGGGCAGCTGTTTGCTCTGTACTTTGGATGCTGGGGCTCAAACCAGTCTGTGCTTTTAATCAGGGAGCCATGGTACAGCCATGACTTGTCTTTTGTATTCAATTCCTCACATACCTAATTCCAGTTTCTTGTGGGCACTTTGTTACAAGTTTTGGCGTTTCTATTAAATTCTAGAGAATTTTCTGAGTAGTGACCCTTTTAATGTACTAAGGATAAAAAAAAAGAATTGTCTCTCCCCCTGGTCTTCTCTTGTGAAAGTTGTGACTCTTGGAAAATGAGTAGCTGCTTTTTGCTGAGGTCACATCCTTAGGGCCATGTCTCATTGGACAGGGTGCAAGGCTGGGGAGGCTGTGGCTGTGTGGGGTCCCAAATAAAATGCTCCCACTTCTTAAATGGTGTAATTGCTGTGTAGTATTGTCTTCCATCTCTTCTTCCTTTCTTTCTTGTTTCAGTTCTAGTAGGTTGTGTTTTTTTGGTGTTGTCACAGCATGGCAGTAGGGGAGAGAAAGGGAATAGTAGTGTTTTGATATCTGCTTGGGAGAAAGGGTGCTGGTGTTGCCACTGACTGTTGTGAGGAATGATTTGTTCCTGGCTGTCCTTTGTCAAGGGAGAAATACCCACTGTTTTCCTGGCAGGCCTGGGAATGTAGCTTGACATTGGTGGCCACAACAAACAAAAAAGCAGTTAGTTTTAATGCCACACATTTACAGGGTGCAATTTAAGGTTAAATTAAAAAAATCCTGGCTGTTGTTGGTGCAATTGCCTACCCAGATTTAAATTGGAACTTGGCTTGCCTAACTCTGTGAAAGAAGTTCTTGCTCCTGCAGATGACTGAAGTTTTGTTTGTGTAAATTCATTTTTTGCCTGTGCCAGATAGGCAAACTTTGTGCTCCCGTCAGCATGATGCTGTAGAAAAAGATCTAGAGTAAAAATACTCAATTTTCTGTGCATTTGTTTTCTAAAAAGTGTTCAGCATAAATAAAAGTTCAAATCAAGGCAAAGCCAAAGTGCCATTTCACTCTGGCATTTTTTGATACATAGACAATTTTGCATATTTACTTAGTTAAAATTGCCTGTCATTGTAGCTGGAGAGAGATTTCTAAGCTTTATAAAGCAAGTGTATGTTTAATGCTACAGAAGATTTTTTAAAATATCAAACTTTTAACACTTCATTGAATCTTTACTCATCTTCAGTAAAAATGAATAGATTAGAAAACCCTAATGAGATGGGATTTCTACTACTATAACAAGTAACATTTTTCTGAAATGGAAACGTTGCATCTGCTGTGCTGTTTTCTGTGTCCTGTGCAGTGTGTGTGAACTGTGTTTAGAAAAAAGTCTGGCAGATAAGCAAAATAAGCAAGTGCTCAAAATTATTTTTAGTTTCAGGTTTTCAGTGAAATATGTGTGGATTTTGTGCTGACACAGAGACATTTCTGAATTCTCATAGCATGGGGAGAACTTGAAATTATCGTGTGAGAGGGGATCACTAATGGAATGAAACTCTGGTTCCATTATAACGAAATCAGGAATTTCCACTGATTTTTGGGAGGCCACAATGTTGGGGGGTTTTGCCTTTTAACAGAAAGGTTCTTTTGGTTTACCGTGTACAACAAAGGGGAACATGTACCATCTCATTCACAATTTAGTAAGGGGAAAATGGGGATGTGTATTTAAACAGCTGATTACAAACAAAATGAGTGTGCTTGGGTTACATTTGGTTTCAGCTGTTCTTGTAGTGGCTTCATGTCTGGCAGTGGGGAAAAAAAAGGGTTTTCACTATGCTGGAAATACTTCACATACTTTTTTTGAAAATGTTACTGTTTTGTTTGATATGTCTGTCTTTGTAAAAGTTACTTGATGACTCAGCTGACCATGAGTTGTTTTCTGGTTTCAGGTTGCCAACCAGCAATGTCCCAGAACTGACCACGCTCCTCGCAGTAAGTAGCTGGAGCAATGAGCATTCTGATGGTTTGCTGGGAAGCATGATTCCTACAGGCAAAGGGAAAATGTTGTGTATTGACTGGCTTAGTGCTAAAGTCTCCATCCAGATCCTGATTTCAGCCAGACATTAAGCACAACCTTAACTAAAACTTACAGGTTCTTAGTCCACGAGTGAAATGACTTTTGTGACTTTGGGTTTAACTATTGAGTAGGTCTTTAACATCCACAATACTGTTACCAATCTCTGGATTACTTTGTATGTAGGCATATCAATACGATAGAATGTAATCTTAGTGTATAGGTTTGGTATTTTTGACGTCTGATGTTATGCATTTTAGGGAATATTTAAAACTAATTAAGAGCTTGTGCTGATAGTTTTGATTCCAAAATCAGTTTCAGCAACTTTGAAAAGCATTTTGTGTAGTCCTAGAATATGTGATATTTTGCTGGATGATCAGTGTGAGTTATCATGTTTTGCTACACTATTAGGAAATGAAGAATTTTGCCCTTGCATCAGTTTGCTTGGGTTTTTTTCAGGGCAGCTAAAGAAAGATGTGTTTGTGTCTTACTCCAGTAGTTTGCTTTAGATGACATAACAGTGACAGCTGAAATAGAAATTTTAACAGAAAGGCTGACTGTGTTTAGATGATAGATGCAACCTTCAGGAATGCTTTTTAACTTCTATTGGATTTACTGTCTGGGGGGTGCATAAAACAAGGAGAATCTGAAATGCATTGGAAATGATTTTTGTAGTTTATTGTTTTCATGTTGTTCATATTAGCCATCAATTCTTCATATACTTGTGATAAAATACTGTGAAAATGGTGAATAACATACTTAAATTTGTAAATACATAAGCTTATGTACAGTAATGGGATATGTTGGTTACCAAGAGCCTTGTTCAGACCCCAGGCACAGGACTGTGTGGTACAGTGGAGCCTTATGTTTCAGTAGGGACCTTCTTGTCCTCATCCCAGACACAACTTTACAATCAGTAGAGATAAAATTTGCACTGACAGTAAGGAGAAAAAAAAAAAGCCTAAATTATCATTTTTGCATGCTAGTTAAAATAATTTTTAAGATTAAATTTAAAAAGGCTCAAGTGTCAGGAGTGCTTTCTGTACAATGTGGAAAGAGAAGCTGTTACAGCCACTACTTGTGACTTAATACAGTGTTTACAGGAATGGTAAGAGCACCAACAGCTACTGAATTCAAAGAGCAAATAGGTTGATATGGAGAGAGCAGATCTATTAAATAGGAGGGATCAAGTGAATTAAAGTTCAAAAGAACACTTTTCTGGTGAACATACTGCTTAGCAGGCAGTGATAGGAGAGCAGCTAAGGGCAGGAGGTAAGATAACCTGCTATTTTGAAGTCAGGAACAGCATTCTGAGCCATTTTAAAAAGTTTAAAAAGCAGAATTATGAAAGTCATTAGTAATTTGCATAAGTAATTTGCAATAATGGACAGAAATATGAAGACTTTATCTAGGATTTAGCATTTGCTGCAGGCTTCAGATATTGTGAAACTTCCTGTAATGCTGTTCTACACTGCCAGTTTCTGTAAGGTCAGGCATTTTAATGCAAAAACCTTCATTTCATAAAAGCTGAACCTTCTTGTTAACGAGGTAGTGTGTTTTGTTTGGGTGTCCTGAGACTGCTCCCTCCGAGCCTCCAGTGTGTGGAGAAAGATGGTGAAACAGTCTAGAAACACCTTCCAGTGTTGCAGGGGATAAGAGGGTGCAGCATGTAATTGGTGCTACACATTATCTGTAAGCTAAACATGCTTAACTTTCTGACCTGTGAAATCTTGTTTAAAAAAAACTCCTTTGCCTTGGGAAGAAGATGCAATTCCATTAAGTTGGTTTTGGGGGCTTTTGAGTGAGAGATGTGATATGAGAGCATTAGGTGAATACTTGTAAATCATAAAATAATATGTATCTTTGTGTATCTGATCCCAGCCTTTCTAAGGCAAGCACAAAGTAACACCTGAACTAGTTCAGCCTTATCCTGCAGTCTGCCTAAGCCCTAGAGTGATTTAGCCAGAGGAATTCTAGGGGACAAGGTATTTGAGGGCATCAAGACACATCTTTTTCAATACTGATTTAGAAAAATATTCCGGGTTTAAATCCTGTTTATTTTTGGAATGTTAAAACCAACTTGAACAAAGTGAAGTGGGCAGGGAACATGTAGAAATGGAACAGGTTCAATTTATCAGGTTGTTGACACTATAACTTCTGTAACTGGAAGAAGTAAGGACATAAGCAACGAAAAGAAATGATGAGAGGTAAAGTGGTACGAAGTAAATGTTCATCAAGGTGCTTGCAAGCTTCATCTGGCATTCAAATATTATGCTCCTGTATATTTAACATGTTGAGGGTTTGTGTAGCAATAGGTGGGGATCTGACTCTGATCCTATGTGCTTACACACGTTTGTAATAGAAACCAGTTTCTTCTGAGGCCCAAATTCACTGTGTGCAGAATCTGAAAGGTTCTGAAAGGTGCAGTCTGGGAATGCATTCATGGGAGTCATGTTGTGACGAGTCTGATGATGAAGTGTGTGTTCTCATACTTGCCAGAAAGCATATGTGTGCAAATACGTGTGTGTGTGTGTGTGTGTATATGTGTGTGTATATATATATATATATAGTTATCTACTTGTGATTGGTTTTATCAGTCCAGATAGAATCTGTTTTGTTTGAGCACCTAATTCTTTCAATAAGGCAAGATTCTTTTTCCATCTTTGAGTCTGCTCTAACCTGGGGATTTTTTTTAAATCAGTTTGTGTGTACATCAAGACATGTAGAGCTGAATTCAGTTTTGTTGGTTTCAGTGAAGCTGTGATAATTTATTCTGCATGGAGGTCTGTAATATCTGCAATTAGAATCTTACCAGGCATGTTCTGTCTCTTTGGGAAGAAGTAAAATATGATGGTGTGCATGTACATGATGTAAACACAGATTTTAAAACTATCAGATATTTCCTAACTCTTTTTGTATATTTTGCCAATATTCAAAAGGTAATTTATTTAAGGCAAACACATCAATGAAAAAGATGTAGAAGTTGGAGTTTTAATATTCTTGCACTATTGAAAGGAAGTAAGGAAATGGTGTGCTAGAGTACAGCTTAAATGCATATCAGTTGAATAAAGCATGGGCTTAGAGCTTGTTGAGGGATTATATGTATCATCTGCTTTAGATGTATTACAGAGGTGATGTCAAGGTGAAAGCAGACTTGCAGAATGGTTGGAAATCATTGATATTCTGACTCTGAGGCTGTAAATGGCTCTGTGGCAGATGGAGGCTTTGTCAAGGAAGAAAAATGGCAGCTCTGCAACATCAGAGATGTTTGTGCTTAGCAGCTCAGCACATAGGCTGTGACCTTCCAGTGTTCAGGAGTTCCTCTTCTGCTTCAATAGTTGTCCTCCACTTTTACTCCCTAAAAGTAGATAAATAGTAGTCCTCATAATTCAGTACAATTTGTGGTATTTCGTTGTGAAAAAAACCCAAGTGTGCTTTATCACTAGATATTAAAAGTAAGCTTTGAAGGATGCTGGCAATTTCTCCATGAAGTGCCAATAATAGATTTAACTAAATATTGTGTAATACAGAAAATAGAAGTGCATTTGTGTGCATGGGTATGACTCCTAGTAGAGCATTATATGAAATCTGTATATGTGAACATGTGTATATATATTAGTTCTCAGTAATACTTCAAACACTTTGAGCCAGACAGTGTTAATTTTCAGAAAATGTTTGTACTGTGAGCACCTATGCTTGTGTGATTTATTCTAGCAAAATACAGAGTTTGAGACTATATACTGAAGAAGCTATTTCTAGTTAATTCAGAGAGGATAAATATGGTTGATAAATTCAGTCTAATTTCTGAGTTCATGTTTTTTCTTATTGATAAAAATTTAAGTATGTTTTAGCAGCTGGCAGCATCTAATTCTATGTGCTGCTGATACAGTCTCACCTGTATTCTTGTATGAGGTTGAATCTGTTTTTAGGATGTTGGTTCACTTTTATCGGTAGAATAACTGGTTTCTGTGTTCTCATACCTATTAATGAAATTCATGCCAAGTTGTGTGAGTTGTGAAGTTTTACATCCTGTACTTAAGGTATGTGGATGATTGCCTAGTGCCAGCACTTACAGACCAGAATCACAGATTTCATATGTACAGCAAATATGCATATCTTAGTCTTTCTCCTTTAAGCATTTGAATTAAGACTGTGTTATTTAACAGTTCTCTATATTCTTAGGTTCCATATACACTAGTTTAACCCCTAATAAAACCAGTGATGTCAGTTGTTGCAGTATGTGGCTTCAAGAACCTGTAACATCTTGTAGAAGATGCTCAGTTGGACTGTTGGTCTGTATTACAGGGCAATAAGTCATTGCTGAAAGTGCAAGCTTTTCACAACTATCATCTGCCAGCCATACTCTTTAGCCTACTTGACAATTGTTAGAGTTATAGGAAGCAATCCCTGTTCATCACAGAAGAAAATGACCCAGCACTTTCAAAGGTCAAGGTTGTTGCATTAGAGGCTCTTTATTTCAAACCCTGGAGGTCGTATAGTCTTTACTTTTAAAGGTGAGCCCACGATAATTAATCATGCCTCCTCTATCCAGCCGCAGTCATTGTGAGGTGTAATGTGATGGGAGATGGCTCTGCAGAAGGACAAATGCTTCGTAGTGCACAGGCATTTTTGATAGTGTGTGGTTGAGAACAGTCTTCATACATCTTTTTACTGGGACATGGTAATGCATGAATGAGAGCAAAGCCTCTTTATATGACATGTGCCTGGATGTTTATATCCTATAGCCACAGATCTTGAAAAGTGAGGGTAATGGAAGGAAGAGGAAGGCCACTGTTTTATGCTTTCAGCTCTCAAGGACACAGGTGCTTGTTACCTCAGCAGTGGAGCACCTATGAAGAGAGTTTATGGAAACCTTTATGCTTTCAGTTCCTTCCCTAGTTCATGATGTCCAGTATCTCGATGGTTTTCTGGGTTGTGGAGTGATGATTTGCTGTTCATTTTCTAGCATTTGATGATTTTTCTCCTCTATTTCTTCAGTGGTTTTCTGTGCCTTCTGTTTCTTTGGTGTTATGATGGCTGTTGGAACTATAGAGTGACTGAATTGCTTCCTTGCACCCCTCAAGATAAAATGAATTACAAATTCCTTTCACATATTCCATGAGAGTTCTGTGTGCAGTATTTGCATACTAGAGTAATTATTTGTCCATTCTCGTTCATAGAATTGGGGTTTTGGACTATAGCTGAAAAAGAAAGGAGAAAAACAAGCAAACACCCACATGTTTACTCCCCTAACAAAAGAGCCAACCCTACTGAACAAATCAGCAAATGTTCATTCTCTAATGTTTTGCATTTCTTTTTTGTGTGACTTTGAAACTTATCAACAGCAATGCTAACTTGATAGCACCCTTATAGTAAAAATCTGTTGTTTGTATTAATTCAATTTTTAAAAAAAAGTTATAAAATGAGGATGGTAGAAAACATTAATGGGATGTATTTTAGTTCTGATACTTTTGGGGTGATTTCAAAACATAGATTTGATAGTCTAGGAGCTGAGAGTACAAACAGGTTGCTTTTTATCTATGAAATAGAAGACAACATATATCCCAAAAAGCCCAAAATATATTATTAGTGTGATGAGAGAAAAATGTCTTTTAAAATACTTTCGTCATGTTAAAATTTTAATGATCAGCTCCGAGTAGTAGAACAAATAATTCTGTTCTGTATTAATTTCTTTTTCATTGAAGTGTTTTGTGTAACTGCTGTGTGTGCTGCATGCTTGAACATACTGCCACTGAACTTGCTAGATTGTTTGACTTGTTTTCCTTGCAGTTTTGTATGTTCAGGCAAAGGAATTACATTTGTATTCATGTAATGAGTCTAAATTTTGTCTTGTTTAATCACGAGATAAATAGGGTATTTTTTTTAAAATGTGGTGTTCTGTTACATTTTTGTATTAATGGTCATGCAACTTGAGCTATGAAAGTATAGTTTGTTACAAGTGACACCCAATTTTTATGAGATATTCCTGCTCTTTTACAGGGGAGATAAAACTCCTTTGTCTCTATAGCACCCATTGATTTTTCTTTCAAGGCTACTTTAATAATGCTGATAGAACCCGTGCAATTAGAATCTACATTTAGCAGTAAGTAGAGAAAGAAATTGTGTAAAATAAAAAGCACTGTACATTTAGCGTGAACAGAATATTTTGCAGTATTGCTGCACTTGAAGCAGTGAAACCAGGAGGACAAGACACTTGAAAGGTCGAGGCAAAATGAGAGAAAGAACAAACGATGCAAAAAGAAAATGACACTGAGGTCTTGGTTTAATACATATGTATTCCAGGTTGATGGCTGATTTCATTAGCAAATCTCATTGTTATGCAATGTCAGTTCTTCTGCAGCAAAATGAATATTGTATTCTCAGAGGGTCTATGTGTACATTATGATGGCAGATAAAGGATGTATTTATAGTTGTTTCAAGCTTTCAAAACTTTTGAAAAATCTTTATAGTTTCAAAATAATTTAATTTAAAATTTACAATAATGTGGTAAATTAATGGTTATTTTTATGGAAAATAGCAATTTAACCCTTGTTCTCTCTGTATTTCTCTGCCATGTTTGCTGCCTATGTAATCTTTTCTCCAAAATCTTCAGTTTGACTGAATAGCAGTTAATACTGCGTTTTTCACACATGCATGTTTATATATACACACATACAGACATCTATCCATGCACATATATAAATGAAAATTAAGATTATTGATGTCTGTAATGCTTTTTAAAATGGATGACAGTAATGTGTATAGAACATGAGAACAAATGTCATCTCAATCTCAAATCTCATAAAACTTAAATCACTGTATATTTTAATAGGGTATACTGAAGAATATTGACAAAACTGTTTATTGTAAGATACATCAACTTTATTATGAAATGGTGTGTTTTGGTACGTAGGACAGTGGGTTCCTTGAGATACTGTTGTGTTTTAGTTTCTTTTGTTTTCCAGTTCTTAGTTAAAGACACTGTTTCAGTGATGTCAGGACATTTTGATAGTAAAATCAAAAAGGATCCTATGAGAAGGCTTTCATACAGGAAGATTAAAATGTACTGAAATTATTTAATTCAGTTATTTTTCTGTGCTCTTTCAGTATTTATTCCGTATATATACTTTGTGGGGTTGAAATCTAGCAGCAGATGTTTGAAATGCTATTAAATAAATGATCGTTTGGGATTTTTAATAGTTTTGTATTAAGTTCTAGGTAATGAGTCTGTGTGAGGAATACTTTTGGGCACTGAAGTCAATAAGGTAGTTTCCTGAGTGTTTCTGGGGGTGACTTTTACATGCCTTGAAACAGTTCTGTACATATGAGGGGTTTGGTAGAGATGTATTTAATAGTAGTAGAACATGGCTGTAGTCCAGTGGTAGCTGCCATGTTTATTCCAATTCCAAGGTACTATTTTAAGGACCAAATTGATAGATGGAAGTGTCCATGTGTTTTAAACCACTCATTGAGGAGCAAAGACTCTTTAAAATGAAGCTAAATCATGAACAATATGAGGAGTAAGTGTGACCAGAATATGGAGGAGGTGGAACAAAGAGAGAATTGCTGGCTCTCTTCCCCCTGGGGAAGGAAGCCTCTCCATTGGCTTTGGTAGGGCTCATAACCAGTGTAAGGGGGCAGATTGCTTAGTGACAGCTGATGGCTTTTTAAAAGATTGGTTGATTTTAGTTTGTTCCTGATGGTGATAGACTATTTGAGATGAGATAATCTGTCTCTTGATGCATCTTGTGTTTCCAGTTAAGGGGACCAGTTTAGACCAGTCCAGTGGTACTCACTGAAACAGTGGAACTCCAATGTGGTCTCTGTGCAGTAGGTAAAAAAATGGGCCTGAAGCTTGTCAGTGTTGTCAGAATTGTAATGTATAGGCACGTGAGCAGGGCTTGCTTTGGGGTTCCACTGACAAGGAAAAGGTGGGTTGTGGAAGAATGGTTGACAGAACAGGGACATGGATCCCTGGATCCACTGTTGTGGGAAACTCCATGCTAGCTAAAGTGAGCAGGAATCAGGGGAGAAGGCCACAGAACAAAGAGCAAGTTATGCTGAATAGAACAGTGAACGGTCATCTTGTCCTTTAGCCTCGTGGTTTGCATCTATAAAGAAATAAGTAGCAAGACAGAGAACAGAACGAGAGAACACCAGCTGCAACTATGAAGCAATGGGTAGCAAAATAGGGACAGAAAGAATAACAGTAGACAAAGAAATTGCAAGCATTGCTGAAGAAACTGCAAGTAGGAGGAACATGCAAATCATGACCTGTAAGCTGTAGCCAATTATGCCTTGTTGCTNCTGTCCTTTGCTGAGGTCACTTTTATTTAGTTTTTCTTGACTAGAACGATGATTTAGAACTTCTTTTATCTCTAAGAATGAATTGGCCCCTCCTTACTGGTCGATGCAGTTGGCATCAAAGGATTGTAGCTAAAATTGCTAGAAGCAAAAGATAGATGAATATTACATCTGAAATTTTTATAAATATATTGATTTAATGAACTGCAGGGAGCATATACTCTCCAACACCACTGCTGCAGGTTGTAGTCACAGGTGATGCTAGGTTTAGGTATCGTGCATCTTTTCATAAAGGTTTTCTGTTTTAAGCAAGTGTTTCTGCTGTGAAGTAATCCATGTTTCTTGCAGCAATTTTGGAGTTTGCATAAAGGTATGATGCAAAATACAGATCCTTGGCTTTTTTATTGTACACTGGAGTTTGCACAGAGATTAGATGTTCTTTTCAAGTGTGTATAAGCAAAATTCATGGCTTAACTCTTTTATATTTCTTTATCATAGGGTAAACTAAGAAGTCTTCAATCAAAACTTTTTCTAGAATAGAGGTACCAGAATGATATAAGTAGTCATAGATAGGCTCAAATCTAGTAGGTAAAGTTTTCAGGATTGTAATTTCTTTATGACCATAGATGGGCAGTGTTTGAAATCTCAGGGCAAGAACACATCAATATTTTCCTCTCTGTTTCCATATATATTGTTTTTAAAGATTTTCAGGCTTTTATTTAGTTTATCTTACAAGAACCATTGCTAGGGTTGTATTTAATACTCATTTATAGTTCGAATTTACTGTATAGAAATTGATCCTCTCAGAAAGATGGCAACTGTCCAGTTGGGCTCCTTGAGCTGATTCCCTGGGGGCAGGTGCTGGTGCATATTTAAAACATAGCTGGAGCTGATTTATTGTATCATTTGGAGTCTGTTTCATGTGTCCATACCCTGGAAAATTATGTTTATTTGTTTTGGTGGCCTGTAGAATTCCTATCTGAGAATGATTCAGCATTGGCATTCTTACTCTCTTGCTGACTAACATGTTTTGTAGTTCAATGTATTCAGCTTCTCTAATGGCTGCAGTGGTAGAAACCAAATCCTGCTTAAAGGTTGCACTGACTGTTACTGGGCTGGGGTCTGATTGAGCCTGGAGTTCAGAAAGTGTGAACCTTCTGTTTGGCTCTTTCTCGTGGCATATTTTTGTTTCACTCCCCTTCACTGCTCTGTCAATGCAAACCAGCTGTTCCACAGTAAGTATTTTTCACATTATGAGCAACATGGATTAAATAATTTTAGAAAAATCGTAATTTATGGGCTATTATTTTAACATATAGAACTATTGTGTGTGTGGCTCTCCCAGAGTCACGTGAGACTCAGGTTCATCGTGGCTGTATTTTAGTGTGCAGTAAGAATAATTAGCAGATTGAGACTTCAGATCATGATCTGCTAAATCTTGCAGTAAGAGGTTGTTTGCAGTGATACTGGTACGAAACTTGCCCCAGTTAAATACAACATACACTGCTATTTAAAACTACTTTGAGGCTTCCATGAAAAGTGCTGTTGATACTCCTTGTCTTTGCAGAAGGCTTTTCTCTTTTGGTGGATTAGATTTTTACTGTTTTCTTTAGAAACAGCATATGTGGTTTGACAAAACTACGTTTTTGTGACATGAGAAACAACAGAAAACCGGATGAATGAAATGCTGAAGTTTTGATGTGGTTTTACTTAAGGCAATGACTTATATCCAAGTGTTTGATGAAGAAATTGTGGCTGCACTAATTCTATCTACACAAGCACAGCTTGCAGAATTCCTGCTTTGTTTGTTGTTTTGGTTGCAGAGATCCCTGTTGTTCAATGTGTCTTACCTTGTTTGGGGGATTGTGATGGCAGAATAACTCTCAGTGACAGAGGCTGCATCTTCACTGTCATTGTTGGCTGATGCACCCCTTCATATTTCATGATCCCTCCTGTAACCCTTCCTGTATTTTATTTCTCATACCTTTCCTTCGCTCCTTTCCTGAGTTTAATGTAAAAAATGGCTGCGACATACTTCTAACAATGTCATTAGGAACTTCTTTAGTGTGTTGTTTCTTGATTTGTTTCTTCAGACATGTTCCTTTGGTGTATTCCCTAGGTTGTCTTCTTCCATGGTGCTGAATTTCCGAGAGGCAGAATTGATTGATCACTGCCCCCCTGGCCCTCACAGCCTTTTCACCTTCCCCCTGCTGTACAAATGGTCTTTTATCCTGTTGCTGAGCTCCAAGCCCATGTGCTGTTGTTTCAGAGCACTGCAGCAGATTCACTTGCATCAACAGGTGGGGTAATAAGGTGGCTATATTTAACCCTTGCAGAAATTCTGTTTTTGTTTTTATTGTAGTTGCTTAGGGAGTAGCAAGCTTTTTGCTCTCTTAGTCAAGGTTTTTCTTGTTGGAGAAGTGGTGTTTGTTTGTTGGGGGTTGCTTTTCCCTTTTTTCCCTTTTCAGTTTTCACAGTAGCCTAGGGCCCTCTGCAGTTCCACTATGAAGATAGGATTTTTAAACTGGAGCTTGTGAAAATTAAGGTTTGGTTCTCACATGCATTTAATCTGTATGTGATTATTTGTTTTTGAGGAGGAAGAGTGTTAGGCAGTTTAGAAAAAGCCAGTTTCTTTTAAAATTTTGTTAATTAATTTTTATAATTTCTGCATATTGCTAGATTTCTTCAGTTGTGCCCTTTTTTTTGTTTTTCTAGGTTGGTGCTTAAAATCAAATGCAGTGATAAGTTTTGTTTGTGTTTTTCTCAGTTTCAGGTTTTCCCAGGGTTGAATCAGGTTATTGTTTCATAGCACTTTCTCATCACAAAACACCTTTGTGGGCAGTTTGTTCTGGAGAGAGTGTGTGTGTGTGTGTATGCCTGCATGAGCATCATTTAAAAGAAAATAAAAATATTTTTCTTGGGCTTGACATAAAATGAGAAAACTACACAGCCTTGCACTGATGACTGTGTAACACTGTGGAAAAAAATTCCTTCATAGCTCAGTTGCTTTTATATTTTCCTGCTCCCTTTTTGCCCCCTGTGATGAAACTGCAGATGGAGCTGCGTGCACTTCACCTGAGCTGGTCCCGTGAGCTCCGCGTTCCTGCTGCTCTCAGGGCTCCTCCTGCCTCTGGGTTGTTTACCAGGAAATCAAGATGTGCAAACTGCAGGAAGCACTGTTTGACCCCCTCCGACAGGATCTCATTACAATAATTGCTAATCTCTGAATGAGACAGCCATGTTCTGTGTGGAGCACACGGGGAGGTTGTGGTGGATTTGAGATGCTTCCTCCAGCACAGCTTTGTCATCGCCTGCCTGGATTTTGTTTCCAGGAGAGCTTCTGACACCAAGCATCTGGCGACCTCTGGGCTCAGCACACTCGGGCAGGATAGCATGTGTGCTTTCTTCCTTCTTGGCTGAAAAACCCAACCAAGAGCCCCCCCTGCACCACCCCCGGCTTGGTCTGGAGTGCTGTCCCTGCTCTGCAGCGACAGGAATGGCTCCTGCCTGATCAAACACTCTGCACAGTAAGCTGCTCCTGTTCTCTCTCTGTCCTCCTGTGCTTCCTCCCCCTCGCCTCCCCTGACTTCATAGTGTGAAATGTTTATAGATTGAGGGAGAATATAAAAAAATATATGGAGTCACTAATATTTTTTTTTTAAATTCTAAGACAGGCAGCTACTGCTTTTTGTAATGCCTATCTGATAGCAGCGAGGAGAAAATATATCTGGTTTTCATGAGATTGAAAAAAAACACATTAAAGTCAATTTGGATTTCAGACAACTGGGATTAACTTAATGAAAAATTCTGATGAATACTCTTTGCCCAAATACAGTGACAAAATGTGTGTTTCATGCACATTCTGAAGTGTGAGTATTTCGTAACATTTTTATCACTTGCAGAACTGTTTTGTTCTAACAAACTTAATCTTTGAATAAAACAAAACCAGCCTTTTCATCAGCTTTTCTTCTATGACTGCATAAATACTACTTTTGTCTTTGTTACAGCCGATGTGTTATTTTTACTTAAAATGATTTCTTGGCTCTTGCTGTTGAGGACCAGCAGTGTGACACCCATCCCTCAGTGCACAGGGCCAGTTTTATTTGGCTTGAGAGTTCCAGTCTGACAGATCTCATACTGTACAACAGTGGATGCAGTGCATTTTCGGTCTCTGTTAATCAGGTCTACAACTATTTATTTTTTTAAGTTTGGTCTTAATGTTACATGAGTATAAATGGCATAGCATTTGCAAAAGTGCTGGACATGCCACAATGTTACTGACATTCTGTAGCAAATACAACTGTTATTTTCTGGGAGTTTAGAAAAGTGCTAAATCAAATTTTTTGCAGTTCCAAAATAAATTAATATTAAAATAAAATTATGTTCTTGGTACCAAAGACTTCTTGTCTTTTTTCCCCCCCCCCTTTGTAAGCTCAAGTATGGAGGAAAAAACCCTGTAGCGAGATCCTAACCAAAATCCTTGTTGCTTTTCAAAAGTCCACTTTTTCTATTATCATGTCTTACTTTGGATATAATTTTATGTGCAATTACATTTAGTAACTGGAGGTATCCACTATGTTAACAGAAAAAGGAACTGAAAATCAAATATGGAGAAAAAGTATGATTCAGTGAAAAGGAATAACGTTTTTATAATAGATGGTTACAAAAAGAGATATTTTTTACTTAAATATCTACTATTAAAAATACTTGTGAAGTAAACAGTATATGTGAGAAATCTGTTTTATTTTTCTCAGTGTGAACAAGTCAGTGACGAATGGTGTTCCTTCAGCTTTGGGTAGAGGGAGGTTTTTGGAGGTGCTTGACCTATTACACATGAGTTGTTAGCTATAGAGAAAAGGGTGTAGACAATGGAGTGGCTTGAGCATGTAGATACAGGTCTGTTTGGAGGAGAACAAGGCAGGAAAAATGCCATGAGGAAGAAAAGGAGGAATTCAACCTACATTACTTTGTTAAAGGGCTCTCTTCTCGTGAGGTGGTGAAGACCTGGTATTTAAAAGCCATTGATTAGCACTGTTTTTCCCCACAAATACTTATCCATGTATTCAGGATTGCTGAGGAATGAATACCAGTCAGCATTCTTTAGAAAACTATGACCTCTTCATCTTGAGAACATGAACTGCAAGCCAAAGGTTTCACAGGATAGCCACAGGTTTCATACATGTGCTGTCTCCTTTACAAGCCCCTTAACAGTGGTATTTAACTTGGAAGTCCAGTGACCTGGAGCACTACTCTATTTCTTACAAACCAGGATTCCCTTAATGTTTTTTACAAAGTACTGAATTGTTCCTTGTCATAGTGGCCAGTGACCTCAGCAAACACACGAGCCAGGGTCTTATCTAAGGAGCCATTTAATGAGAAAACTTACAGCTTTTTATAGTTTTTACAAACTAGCATGTTACATTTTTATTGGTTCACACAATTGTTTTTAACTGTTTTATTGGATGAAATGAAGCATTAGCTCATCTGTCTTTATTTTGAGATACTTGGACTATTATTTTGCTACTGGACAAAGCTGTTGATCAGGAAAGCATGGGAAAGGCTCTGCAAAACAACACTTGTTTAATAAAAGCAAACCTCTTGTTATTGTGTGAAAAATTCAACTACTTTAGCTTGTATGAAGCTACAGATGTATTTTGAGAAAGTTCTAGCCATATTTTGAAAAAGATATTGTTTACTTTTGCTTTTGCTGTTCTTCAAAAAAAAGTTTTCCAAGCTGACTTCGAGCTTTAACAGAAAAACAAAATTACTTCTGCTAACTTTAAAACTCTCAAAAATTAAGCTTAAAAGCCCAGCTTTCAAAAAATCTACCACCACAGTTCCTTTAATAGATAAACTTTATATAACTTGATGCTCCAACTAAATTACAGCAGTGCTTAATACTGACACTGTCTATTAAATGTTCTAGTTTGGGTACCAGCAAAATGTATATTGTTTTCCAGAAGACTCCCTTGCTGTCCAGCTGGCTTCTTGTACCCCTGGCTCTGTTCTTTCCAACAGTCCTACAATCCTGGTATTTCAAAAGTTTCATCATTTTGCATGCTTGAGCCTTGTGGAGGCCCTATAACTCACAGCTTGGTGCCTCAGAGCTGACCTGGTTGGCTCAAAGCTGCAGCCCAAGTTACAGAGCCAGGTTCCTGCAGAACAGGTGGAGCAGCTGTGCTGGGAGCTGCTGGAGCTGCAGCTCCTGGGCTGCCTGGGGAGAGTGGGGCGTGGGGAGCAGCCATGAGCCAGGGATAAAGCTGCTCCTGCCACACAGGGAAGGGCAGATCCCAATCCTGGGTGCAGCCAAAGGCCCTCATGGTGTGTGTCCTGTGCCATCCCTTTGGAGTGGGGACGGTGGCAGGAGTTGGGGCTTTTGGGCTTTCTGCTCCCCCACCCCCCAAAAGAGCCACAGTTTTCTCTTGGACTTGAATGTGACCAATTGACCCCTTGCCTTTGCAGAGTGCCTTTAAATTCTGACAGAATGGTTTGAGGGAATACTGGGTATCATTGTTAATCTGGGAATGGTTTCCAGGCTTTTCCAGAAAACACCCCCTGGTACCCCTGAAGTGGACTCTCCTGTGTTTCAACCAGCATTCCTTAATCATGTAGGAAAATGTAATGTTTAGGATGTGGCATTGTTAGAAGCCTGAAACCTAGATACAGTACTTTTATAGATGGCTTATTATCTTCTGTCTTTCCAGTATGTGGAAATAAAAATGTGATCTGTCAGGTATTTTTATGTCTAACCACTTCCTTGAAGTGTGTAAATAACATCAAGATGTTAGATTTGTATCTGCCTGGTTTGTAAAAATAATGTTGTGAATGAAGCCAGTAAGGATAGTCTTCTGACGTGGTAATAGCTGCTGTGGCTTCTGCTGAGGCTTGGTTTTATTTCTTTGTATCTTAAGAGCTCCATTACTGTTCCTTCTGGTTACTCTGCTTAGGTAAACTTCAGCAGACTTTGTTGTCTTGTGGGTTGTTTGTTTGTGATTTTTTTGGTTTGGGTTTGATTTTTCTGTGAGAGTGTGTTTTGTTTAAATGTCTCAAACCTAAGAAAGGTATTTTGAACAAGGGGCTGGATGCCAGTGGTGAAGCTGACTCAAAACAATGGCTCTTAGGGCACGGATTGCTTCCTTCTAGAACTGGTTCTGGATTTCCAAAGAACCACCTCAGTGCAACCACACGAAAATGTGGAAACCATTTATGTCTGTGTGTCAGCCTGTAAGTGGGAACCAGTGACATCCTCGCTGGGTGACACCACAAGGTGCTTTTAAAGAATTCAAAGTGGAGGAATTAGCATTCCTCAGTGATACGTTTTTTAGTCCAGGTGCCAAAACTCGGTTAATGACATGAGAGGCTGATAGACTTCATTACTGCCATGTGGGCCAAAACTGCTCTTCGCTGGCATTGGAGAACTGAATGTACAGTTGAGGTGCTTGGCTTTTTGTCTTTTTCTTTAGATGTAAAACGATATTAATTTTAGAATAATGAGACTGAAGTTCGGTGTCTTCTAGAAGAAAACAGGACCAAGTGCTTAGCCTGGGACTGGTGCAGGTACACATTGAAAAGATTTGTTTTTCCTGATTGCATTTCTGGAATTCTGACTTTGTACCCAAGAAGTCATTTCTCATCAGAGTATGCTGGTGGTTTTAGTTTTTAACAGTATTTAAAGAAGTCGAACAGCAACTCAAATTGTTAGGATGAAAAATCTAAGAAGAATGCCCAGCAGAAACCCAGAAACCCTCTAGACCATTTGTTAGGGACTTTGAAAAACATCCTTGCCCCTTCTTACTTGTTGGAATATAATGAGGTATTATGGTAGTCTATAAGATTAGGACTGCAAAGTAAAAGACTCCTTTTCTCAGCATCCTTTTTCTTACGGGGGAGTGCCTGTGGACCAGTTCTGAGCTCGTTATTTTAACACTTGTGGAGTTCATACACCCTAATGGTATTGGATTTGTAGTTATTTCTTCCCCAAATTGTTTCCTTTAGCTTATGGTTTAAAGATTACTGTTGGAAGTTTTCTGTACCCAGACTTTTTTTTTTATGTCCCATTTTTGCCAGAATCAAGTAAAATAATACCAGGTGGGCAAAATACATTGTTTGTAGTGAATTCTTTTAAGACTTGGTGTGTATATATGTTAGAGCAGATACTTTAAGCTTCAGAAAGTTAGCCTTTGGTATGTGCCTTCTGTTGTTATTTGGCAAAGGTTGGCAAGGTTCAGCTGTGGAAGTACTAAAAAGCACGTTTGGTACAAGCACTAGTGAATTTAACAATTCCCAGACAAGCCTGTAGCAGCGTTTGCCGCTGGAGGTTCAGAAAGGCATTCCCCGTGTGGATGTTTTCTCAGGCTCTGCTAGTGCCTGTGATTGAAGCTAAGCCTGGATTGTGAGCTTGAGGTGAAGCCTGGCTTTTGAACCATGGGAAGAGATGAAGAGATGTGTGATACAACATCTAAACAGGAGCTAAGTTTCTGAGTGGCAAAATGTCAACAGAAAAGCAGAAAATTGGCCTCTGGCAGATTGAAATTCAGGTTTTGGAAAAGCAGAGGAATAAAAAGGCATTGACTTCAGCTGTGCCTTTTTTTTTAGTGATTTTTAAATTGCTATTGCAGAGGATTTCTAATGTGGGCTCCTGTTATCTATTTCAGAGCCACCCTAAGCAAGAATTTTTGCTATATATTTTAAAAATGTATTGATTATCAATAAGCAAAGATTGAATATGTTATTATTTTTAAAATGATAGAGCTAGTTATAGATAGTTTGATCGGTGCCCTCACAAACTGAAATAATAGTATTAAAAGCTAAGTCTTGCTTCTCTAGAACAAGATGTAGTAGTGCTAGAATCTAGTGCAGATGAACCAAGTATTGACATCTCATAACCAGGACGTAAAAAAATACAGGTATGTGGGGAATGAAAGACTGACCTTTTACATGGAAACTGGAAGCATGCTAGGCTTAACTTACACAGAAAAATAAAAACTGATATTAATCCCAAGACAGCATAAAAGATTGCTGTGATTCATGCACATGGTGTGACTTCTGGGGATGGTTCTGTGCTGAGTTGGACTTGATGGTCCTTGTTGGTCCCTTCCACCTCAGCATATTCTGTGATTTGTTTGTTTGTCGGGGATTTTTTTAACGAAAAATTTGTAAAATGTCAGTCCTGAAGTGATTTGTTTCAGTTTGATAGAAAATCTGGTGACATTGCCATTTGCATTAGAAAATTGAAATCTTCAATAGAATGTTCTTCAGAACTACTATTATTTCAGCCTCTGCAGTCATGACAAGAGTCCAGGCTCTGCATCAATTTTAAGTGGTGTCAATACCTGTTTGATTTTTGGAATCTGCTCAAAAGTGTTGAGGTCCAGACACATAGCGCTGCCATCTCCACTCCAGGAGCCTTAATGTCTCTGCACTGTGCCACTGCTGGATAAATCACGACTGCTCCTCTGAAGATGGATAAGTTGCACAGCTTTTCCACTGGTAAAAGTATCTTATAGGTTTGGGTTCTTTTTTAGTCACCTGTTTGAAATTTGCTGTGCTGCAGGAAGTGACTTGTGCAGCTGCTTTTGTAGGGTGAACATTCCTGACTGGAAGTGTTTACATCTGTGTCAGAAGTTATCTCCACCCATCTGTTTTTTGGTGTCAACTTTTTCTTTCCTAACCCAAGGTAGAAGTGAAAATAACAGGAGGTGGAGAGGTGGTTATTCTTAATCAGAGTGGTGACTTCTCAACATGTGTGTATAAAATTGTAACCTCACACAGAATAACAAAGAATGCAGATAGAGTTGACATCAGGAGATTAGATTAGATATTTGGAAGAAATTCCCTTCTGTAAGAGTGAGGAGGCCCTGGCACAGGTTGGGCAGAGAAGCTTCCCATCCCTGGAAGTGTCCAAGGCCAGGTTGGAGCCCCTGGGACAGTGGGAGGTGTCCCTGCCCAGGGCAGAGGGTTGTGTGTAACAAGATGAGCTTTGTTCCCTTCCAATCCAAAACATTGTGTGATTCTATTGGTATATTTATTTAAAGCAGACTTTTAGTGCTGTTATTCTGGGTTTAATGTGTAGACTTGGTCTCTTCAGCATTAAGTGCCTCCCTACAGTGCTGTGCCGTCTCATAGGCACCTGGCCATGTACTTTTTGTGGTACAGATTGGATGGATTAGATTTCTTGCCCAGCATTGTGCAACTTTCAGGAATATATTCTGATGTTTATCCAGAAGTGAGGCTTATGGAGGATTGTAATTTAACCTGACAATGTGTGCCCCTCCTCCTTCCATGAAATGGAAAGCAAGTGGATTATAATGCCCTCTGTCATTCTGAAGTAACCTTCTTTACCATAATGATGAAGACCATGAAATGTATGTATGCAGAAGTATTCAAAGTGATGCTTATTTCTAACTAAAAGTAGTGCAGCTACTTGTAAACTAAGAGAAAATAAGTTTTTGAATTGCAACTTAATTTGCATATGTGATTTAATGATGAGTTTATCCTGTCTATCCACAATAGATACATCGTTTAAAATGCCATTATATCCCGAGTCTATTTAAAATGGCCACTGTGTGTTACCAAATAGTAGAATAGTAACTGATTCCCTTCTGTTTCCATTTTCCCAGGCCAGTCCTGACTTAGTTATACCAAAGTTAAGAGTTGGATCTGCTTTGAAATGGCTTTTAGTAAGTCACCTTATGTGGGTAAAGACTGATTGTGATGCATTTGTAATTTTATGGATATATTCACTGCTGCGGATTATGAGGCAGTGAACAGTGAGTTGTTGTATCCCTGAATCTGGCCTAGCAGGGGAGGGGCCTGTAAATCCTGTGTAGAATGGAACACAAGAATGTCCAGTCTGGCTCACACACTGTAACTGGCAGTAATGTGTTAAAGAGTATTTGTGCATGGAAGTGTCTTTGTAGTTTGTATGATATCTATGAAATGCAAACTAATTATGCTGTTGATTTACTGAAAAAGGTTTTATTGTGGTGGTTGATTTACTAAAAGAAGTTTTATTTTAGTGGCTTTTTTCCCTAGAGAGTTTTATATAATAAGTGCTTGAAGTAAATTATTGAAAGTAACCAAATTACAGTGATGTTCTGTAAAACTTGGAATATTTAGCAGTTGACTTGACCTTTAAGGTTTGTATGGTATTTGAGACATGTAAAGTGGATCTCATTAATTATATTGGCACTTTTATTTGAGTTTAAGCAATCTCAATGTCTAAAACATCGTAGCTGTAGTGGGAGTGTGTGTTGGAAAGTGTGTGAGCAGCTCTGGTCACTGGAGCAGGGAGGACACCGGAATCTCTGGTAGTTCACAGCCTGTCCTGTGGGGTTCTCACTTCCTTCTCTGCCAGGTTTTGGGCAGGGTGATGCTTGCCTTGCATATTTTTTTGGCACACCACTGGTTTGACCCCCACTCCTCTTTGGTTCTGTGGCCTTTGTGGGAGGTTCTGCCTGGGCTGCTGAGTGAGCTCCCAGCCAGCCCCCAGGCTCTGCCCTGACCTCCTGAGCACTGACCCTTATGGACACGTGCTGGGGGTGGTGGGCTCTGCTGGGCTGGGCTGCCTGTGCTGAGAGACCCTGATGTGCTTCCCTGCAGCAGCCACAAGATCTTTGGCATCAGAGCACTCACTGACCCAGGAGACAGCTGCAGACTGGTGGTGTTACAGTGTGACACAAGTACCTAGTGTAAGGCAAGAGAACACAATGTTGTGGGACTCTTCCATAATTGACTGTCAAATACTTGTTACAAATTTGACTTGCTCACTGAGGAAGACTGAAGCATATTTCTGCTCAACTTCTTTTTCACTGCATTAGAGATAATAATTGAAATAATGAATCAATACACTGTAGGGTGTAGAGGTTAAACTGGAATTTGGAAATGAATTAGTCTAGTGTTTAAATGTCTTCAAGACACACTTCAGAGTATTCCCGTGTTCCGACTAACACTGACAGAATGCTGTTCTATCCATGGTACTATGGCATGAAGGAGGTTACTTGTTGATACCTGTTTAAGACTGACTTTGGTTTTTTTGCTGTGTTAGGGTACATTTTAGCCAAGGTTTTGAGTATAGAATTAGGTAGGTGATTTACTTTAAAGAAATGTCAACTTGTTATGTTTGAAAGTGATCCTTACCTGTAACAGGTAAACTTTTACTTGATTTTGGTCCCTATTTTTATTACTATTTTTATTAAACATTAGTAACTTTTTTTCTTTGGGTTCCCCCCCCCCCCCCCCCACCNNGTGTAGAGCTTCACGTACTTCCCTTTGTTCCTTTTTACTGAGAGGTTGTTTTCTGTCTGCATGGAGTTTAGTTGCATTGGTTATTACTCACTATGAAAATTCTGGGAAATAACTGGACTTTCAGACAAAGCACTGATAGGAACTGACACAAATCACTACACCTGGAAAATAAAAGCCATGTTTTTTTCTCATTTTCCTTATTGTTTTTCTCTTTACAAATATAAAAGGTTAAAAAGCAATCATGAAAGTTAATCATAAATATTGACTGGCAAAATACAGTACAGTGGCACAAATATCTAATTTACACTTGAGGTTAAAATGAATATGGATCTGCTGTAACTGGTATGGACTTTTTTAGTCACAGAATGCATTAGGTCTACAGTGTAATTATTGCTGATCCTGACTAATGACTGTTTTGGGGATTATCTCTTTTGGAGTCAGCCATCTGCTGTGGTTAGAGTAATTAACTAAACATAATTAAGGGTTGACTTGGTTTGAAATCAAAAGTATGTATGTCTCTAGGAAAGGAATATAATTTCTTCAGTTCAGGGTAATTCAGAAATACCAATATTCCAGTTCTCTATTAAAGACTTCAAACAAGTAGCTAAATTAAAGGTTGAGAAAGCAGCCTCTCAAAAACACCTCCCAGTCCCTGCAAACTGAAATAAAAGGAGTGGGGTGGGGATGAGGAAGGAGGGGGCTTGCAAGTATAGCTAAATTTACATTTCTGTATTAAAAATGTATTGATTTGCCAAGGATATTTTCCTATTTATGACTCGAGCATGGATTCCTTGTAGGTAGTTCTTAACTATGCTTATTTATAAAACACATTAGATGGTCACGTCTGAGGAATTCCAGGCCTGCCAGCCTGACCTCAGTGCCCAGGAAGGTTTGGAACAGATGCTCTTGCCTGTGGTCACACAGCACAGGCAGCACAACCAGGGCCCCAGGCCCAGCCAGCACAGCTTTGGGGAGGGCAGGTCCTGCCTGACCAACCTGAGCTCCTCCTGTGACCAGGGCACTCACCTGGACTGGGAGGGAGAGGCTGTGGTTGTGTCCACTGGGACTTGAGCAAAGCCTTGGCTTCTCCCCTGGCATTCTGTGGAGAACCTGCCTCTGGGGCTGGGGCAGGGGCAGTGTCCACTGGGCTGGAGAGTGGCCGGAGGGTGGGGTGGGGTGGGGTGGGGTG
>VXBA01000268.1:91983-150804 GCA_013399895.1 Serilophus lunatus
AGCAAAGGAGGCTCAGGGGGCCCCTGGAATTCTCTGCAATCCCTGCCAGGAGGGGGGAGCCGGGGGGGTCGGGCTCTGCTCCCAGGGAACAAGGGATGGGATGAGAGGGAACGGCCTCAGGCTGGGCCAGGGCAGGGGCAGGGGGCACAGGAGGGGGAATTTGGGGCTGGCAAGGGGGGTCAGGCCTTGGAACTGCCCAGGGAGGGGGGGAGTGCCCAGCCATGGAGGTGCCCAAGGAAAGACTCACAGAGTGATTAGTGCTCTGATCTGGTTAACAAGGTGTGGGATCGGTCACAGGTTGGACTGTGATCTTGGAGGGTTTCTCTAACCATTTAGGTTGAATTCTGTAATTCTATGGTAAAGACTTATTTTAATTATGTCATTATACACAAGATTACAGATGTTGTTTTTTTTGAAATTTTTTTTTGTAGCATGAACTAATGCATGTGTTTGCAAATGCTATAGACTTAAGTCTGTAGATGCAAACTTAAGCCATAATACCTTATGAAAAGTCCTTTTATTAATTATTAGCCTTAGGAATAATTATAAAATTCAATGGCCATGACTATATTATATATGATATATACAGTATTTATATTGTATACAGAATTTTCAGTGGCCAACCTCTGCTGAAGTAGCTGAGTAGCAGTTTAGATGAATTAGGGTTAGGGTTAGAATTTACAGATTACTAAAGATCAGTGAGGTATTCTTTACCTGTAGATAGAAAATATTTAATCAGAGAGAAGTATGCATTTAGGAGTCCTGAATTAAAAATGAAAATGCTTAGTAATATTTTTCCTTTATTAATTCTCTCATTAATATGCAGTATATTAGCAGATACTTTTTTTTTGGTGATATATGAGTGTACATAGTTGATTATTATGTATTTGCAGAAAAAAAAAATTCTTCTGCGTGTGGGAAAATGATGTGTGATAAATTGAGCTCTGCAGAATGAAAGCAGGGAAGTCTTTGGGGGCTGTGGTGGGCAGGGCAGCCGTTTTCAGCTGGTGCTGAGGGTGGGCAGTTCATGTGATTGTACCTCCTGTGCTGGCAGAGTTTGCACTTTGCCAAAGTACTGCCACTTGTTCTGCCAGCAGAGCCTGGAAACTCCTCTGGTACATAGAAATGGCCGTGTATAAAAACTAGTAGTGATAAGGAGTTAATTGAGTTAAAATGGGCACAGTGTATCTTCACATGTTTTCTGTGTTTCTCTCTGGATTTGGCTTTTGTATTTGTAATTTTTACTGGCTGAGAGGAACCAAGCATACTGCATCCTCCGGGGGAATAAGGTAACAGTTTTTGTGCTGACTTTCCAAGGGAGCATTTGGGAAGTCACTGTTTCATACAACTTTGGATCAGAATTGCTTTTTAACACATCAGTTTTCTAAATTGTTCAGATAGAATTTGGAAAAATGGCTCTTGTGTACTTGGCATTCTATTTTACAGGTAGTGGAGTGAGATTTTATAGCAGTTGTTTGACTTAACAACAGTTTCTGCTCGGTTTCCAATGGTAAATCTGAGAAAGGGTGTTGCCTCTGTCCCTGAGGGAGACTCCAGGACAAGAACCGGTTTCTTGGGAGTTTCCCTATTCAGAGCTCAATGTGCTTAGTCTTGTTGCTTTTTTAATAATACAGGGACTGAATAGATTTCTTCCACACCTTATTTATACTTTGATCCTGACTCATCATCAATGACAGCTTTGGCAGATTGAGTCAGACAGTCTGTTGATGCTGCTATGACTGTGCTTAAGACGTTGGCTTGGCTGCATTTTTTAAGTATTTGAGAAACTACTACTCAACAACTGATGTTTTTAATAGTAATTTTACCGACTGTTTTCCTTAAAATACACTTGCTTGTTCAGTGACATAAGTCTGGTAACTTTTGATTTATGGCACAAATAAAAATGTCTTATTTTATATGAGAAGCTCACCAGGAGACAACAACAAAAAACTCCTCTACCAACTTAAAGGAGTTCTTATACTATCTTACCATAATTGCTGGGTTTTTCCATAAATTAAGAGCCTAGACATGGACTTTTTGGCATGTGCCACAGGTTCTTTAAAGCTTGTATCTGTCATGGAGCAGCAAGAGCAGGGCTGCTCTGCAAGGAGGGACAGGCTGGCAGTTGAGGATTGTACACACAGGGCTTTTCCTGACTCTGGCACAGTTCCACAGGATCTGAGTGCTGCTGGTCACAGAGTTAGACAAAATAATGGAATCTCTGAGGCCCGGGGTCCATCCCTGATGTTGTCTGATCAGGAGGAGCCGAAGATGGGAACTGATGCCATCCTAGAGGAAAGCTAGAACATGAGATGTGGCGTCTAGGCAGGAGCCCTGGGCACGGGCAGGCTGCAGAATGTGGGCTGGCTCTGGCAGGGGTCAACTGAAGTTCCTGGGCACAGAGTGTGAGTAGTAGCCCCAGCTAAGGCCGTGGGCATTCAGATTGAAAGGTGATGTAACTCTGAACAGCTCTGCCCCATTCCCTTGGTGCTTCAGCTGTGCTGAGTCCCATGGTGGCTGGAGGCTGGTAATGGGAAGGGCTCGTAGGAACCTGTCAAGAACTTAGTGCAGATCCTGAGACATGGTGAGCACACAGTCCTGCAGCCCCCTGTGATTCCCAGTGCTGCTGTGGCAGACAGACATGTCTCTTCTCCTTTGCAGGAATGGAGTCTGGAGAGCGGATAACGTCATCCTCGGCCTCCTCTGCTGCAGCTGCTGCCACTCCATCACCTTCAGGAGCTTCAGAAGGAGCAAAAGGTGGCCTTTCCACTGGAGCTGCTACACTGAGCTCCACAATCAACACATGTGGTAAAAGTGATTCAAGTCTATATTGCGTGTAATTTTAGTGTTTGTCAACATTTGTAATTATTACAAGTAAAATATAATGAGGCCGCACAGATGCATCAGAGAAAAATGTTTGAGGTTTTTTGGTTTTGCCAAGCAACATTGATTTCTCAGGGATACATGTTACAGAGTACTTATTGATTGAAGGAATGAAATTAATTAAAAATTGCCTATTTAAAATGTGGAAAAAAAATTCAGTTTGCAAAAGTGCCTTGAAAGCAAGGATCTCATAATGGGTCTAGAAAGCTCTGTGCCACTTTCAGATTAAGATGTAATGATCATCTTTGTGAATATGTACCATGTTCTCATAATTCAAGTCCAGCCTGTACTGTATTTTTATGTTTGAATGAATAGTTTCTTCTAATGGAACTTGAAAAGGTGAATTTCATGATGTCATAGTCTTGATTAGAGTGGAACATCTTGTCTTGAATCAGAAACATACATAAAAGATTTCTCCATGCAAGCACCTATTTTTTGTGAATGAAACTCATAATTCAACTGAATGATGCCAGTGTCATTCACAGGATGGGAAGTGGTAAATATCTCTTCCCTGCTGCTTCTCTCTTCACTTTTGGAGAAGAGATTTTTATTTTTTTTTTAGAACACTCTTTTTGTTAGTCTGAGTATTACTGGTTCTTCTAAGATACATAGTAAATAGGAAGTTTTTTCAGCTTAAATTTGTGGTAAACCATTGCTTCCAAAACAAACTTGTTTCTTGCAGTAGGGTGAGCAAAAATATATTCTACATATTGAAAAACTCTTCTGCCCACATACTACAGGATGAGTAGATTCCAAGTGCCCCCCTACATCCTGCATTTGTTCATTTACAGTGCCTCAGGAAGAAAAGTAGGGACCAGAATCTCTGCATACGTCTCATATATTTATTTTAATTTCTCTAAAATCAGACAGAAGAGTTCATAACTGAAACTCTTCTTGAATAAATAGCAACGTCTCATATTTTTCAGTACTCTGCTACAAATTCAGCTCCAAAAGAGTTTTTTGGTTGTGTTTGTTAGCCCATGCCATTTGAAATGGTCCTCTCTGGTGGTTCCCAGAAAGTAGCAGGAGTCTGTTTGCACAGGGCTGTAACTGTACAGTTCCAGCATGAAGATTTCTGTGACTCATTTACCTCTCCTTGCTACTTTTGCATTCTAGATACTGCAGGATGGAATTTTAACATTATATTTATAAATAGGATATATATGTGGTCTGCCAAAATACAATAGGACTGAAGTCAGTGAATAATGTACTAAAGATACTCAACTGTTATTAGTTGAGGTCTCCATTAGAAAACTCAGGTCGTTCTTCAGTAAAGGACTAAAAATTCTATTCTCAACTTTTATTTTAATAAAAAAGGTTTTGTTTCTGTCTGATAGCTAGTAGTTATAAAGGCTGGCTGTTAGTAATTCTCAGGATTGTTTCTTTTGATGGTCAGATCCTTGGCCTGGCTGCACCTGATGTTTAAGAACATACATATTTCGTCCAGGGCACTTTTTCTTCCTGAAACCAAGCTGGACTGTCGCTCACTATCAGTCCTGTGCCATCAGTGTTGTTTAGGAGTATATCTGTTTCTGTCACTGTGGTTACTGTCGTATCCACTCTGAAAAGGTAGAGGCTGTCCTAGGGAGATCCCCCAGAAGTGTTTATGCTGTCAGCCAGCCAAAGACTGTTTTCCCATGAATGACCTGGCTAGAATGGCAACTTCATTGTGAGCCCTGAATTTACAAGCTACTCTGTAGCCAAGGTAGACTAATGAAACTGAGGTGTACTTCACTTCTGTGATATTTTTAAAAAAAAACAACAATGGCTGTCAATCTCAATCTGATAATTAAATTATCTTCAAATTTGAAAATGCATTTCTCTAGTATCTAATAAAATGTTCAAGAATGAGCAATTGTTCTTACTAAGAGAAGGTAAAGGCATTTTAATCTATATATTAGATTAGAGAGGTTCTTTTTATTCCAATTCATCTCTTTATTTTCTTTGCAGCAATCAATAGGCTATTAAGTAGTCTCTGCAATAAACTTGATTGCATACTCTGTCAGGTCCCCACGATACATGGTGAGTTAGGACTGGGAGGTTTTATGCTTTGCCAAGGAGCTTAGACTAAAAATAAATTATTTTGGTGTATTCCCAGGTCAAAAAGACAGAGCACCTGTGTGAGACCATGATGGAATACATCATATACTGTTAGTGTAATTAGTTAATACAGTCTGGGTGCTGAATATTTAAAGCATTCTAATCATGTAAACAGACACTTTCCTTGCTTTCTCATTCACCCCCTGCTGAAAAGAAGGAGGCACATTGGAAAAGTAAGTTGTCTCTGGAAAGAGGTTTAAATTCACCCTCATGAGAAGTTCAGCAACTTGGGAAGAATGTGAATCAGCAGCTTCTTCTTACACGAGAACCACAGTTCAGGGTTTTGTCTTAATGGGGGTCAATAATGTCAGCATGTGAAATTGTTCAAAGCTGAACACTGGGGTTGTGCTGTGTATTTGTTGTATTATGTTATCAGACCTGAAAGGTTCTTTATTTTTTATTTTCAAAAAAAGGAAATTCACTAACTTTTTATTGAAAAACAAACCACAACAAAAAAAAGCCTCTGAAAAAAAATTTTTTTTCAAACTGGAAGCTGCTTTTATCAAAGCAAAAATCTTCAGTCTTTTTGGAGTTCCCTATTTCTCCTTAAATGAGATCAAGAATAATTTAAACATTGTAGACATAAATGCACAGAGTCATAGGACTTTTTTAATTGGAAAATCTGTAATTATACATTTGATGTTCTTACTTATAGTAGCAAAGTTTGGTTTTTTTTTTTAAACTGGCTTTTTTTTGTGCCTCAGTATTGATATAAAGATGGCATTGTGACTTCTCAAATGCTCAGAAAGATGAGATTTAGTGCCTAAAATCTTTTATATAGTCCTTGATTTTGTCAAATTTTTCATATCAGGCTTTTAGATGCTTTCTGGAGAGTTTCAGTGTCTTTCTGGAGTGTTTAAGGGTCCTAGATGCTGAGTGACAACAGCAAAAGTGAAGTGGTTATATAAAGCCAAAGTGGTGATTCCACTATGAAATGTACACCAAAATGCTGAGAGAGAATGAGGTGGTAATATTAAAAGAGCTGCAGATGCTTTGATTAGGTACAGGGATGGGAACAAGAGTAGAGTACAATCAGTTGCCAGTTCTGATTCTAGAACCCATAGTGTTTTACAATCCACATGATAGTTTCTCAATTTTTGGAAATCAGAGGTAAGATTTTCATTGCATCTGAATTTTCATGTATTATTATATGTATTGTTAAGAAGCAGTCTGTAAGTTCATTCTTTAAACGTGACACCAACTTTGTTTAGATTTCTGGCTTTATATTATTCCCTGATTTCTTCCTCAGTGTTTGAACTGCACAGTGCAAACTCCTCCAGGCACTGGCTAAACCCTTTCTTAAGGACAGGAATGTGACAATAACAAACCAGAAGTAAAAAAACAAACAAAATAAATAAAAAAAAAAACCCAAACAAAACAAAACAAAAAAACCCACAACAACTCTATTTTTCGTAAAGCATAAAAGCAAAAATATGGAGAGAAAAAGAAAGGTGGGGAAGTATTTAATAGACATAATTCAAGTACTTCCATGTTTTAAAATTCCATCTCATCCAACATTTCTTATAAGGATTACACAGATGAATGAATAATTTTGAGTATTGTTTGGATAAGGAATCTTACTTATAAGGAATGGAGTTAGAAACAACACTAAAAGAAAAAGAGTTTCAATGCATTGTTTTTTGGATATTAGAGATTAAAGGAAACTATTGTATTGGAACACCTAATTGATTTTATTTAAAACCCCATCAGGCACCCAGTAGTTCTTCCATTAAAGGAAGCCTCATTGAGAGTTGCCATGTGTTTGATACTTTTTAAAATACAGCTTAGGAAGTCTATCCTGTGTGTATGTCCACTCTATTCTTACTCCTCAGAGTTTATGCCTAAATTATGGATGGGCTTTCTCAGTGGTGTTCAGTTTTGCTAAACCCTTTCCAAAATTCCTTTTTGTTTAGAAAATTAGTTGTCCGAGTCTAGCATCTTTTAATCTATGATTTATGAAGGAAGGTTAAAGAATGAGTGCTTGTGTGCTTGCTTCTGTGAGAGTATATTTGGAGTTTATGAAAATGCCTTTTTTTAAAAATGCTTTACTGAGATATCCAGTGCTCTTCTTCATCATTTTAAATGATCAGATATTTTTGATGTTTCTCTATTCATATGTGGGCTTTTGTTTTCTAAACCAGTGATGGGAGTGTTACTTCTCTTTGTATAAACAGTTTCCAGCCTTTTCCATGCTTTCAAGCTTTTTACACTGAGACCAGTACCAGGAAATCATGCACAGAAGTAGTTTGGGGTCATGCATACAGAGAGTTAGAAAGACTTACTGGTGTTGGAAGGCATGTAGAAAGCAAACTTTGCTACTGCTGTAATGATTAAAAGACAACAGAGAGAGGAGGGGGAAATACATTATCATTTCTGTCACTCTGTGGCATCATGTCAGAAGCTGAATTTACAGCTTGTTAAGGTCTTAGCAACTGGGCATAGCAGATGGAAGAACTGAGAAAGAAAAGACTAGAAGGACAGAGCTTCACCAAAGGACAGCATGTGGATACAGCATGATCAGGATCATCATTGGAGGAGCAGCTCATGGACACCTCGTGGGCATCTCACTCTTAAGAATAATTGGCTAAGGACTAATCTCAAATGACTATTACAGATTGTACAACAGGCTGTGCTAGGATTGGTCAAAGAGAAGGCTGATAGATAAACCTCCTATTACTGGCTAAAGTCTTTTTGAAACATCCTCTAGGCTAATAGAGATCTTTAAAATACCCTGTAACAAAAGTTACAGTTACCCAAATCTAATTAGAGAAACATAAACTATTTCCAGACTATAAAGATAGCTTATAGCATGTAATAAATGAATTCCTGGATTTTCCTTGTGCATAGTACATCTTGTGGTCGTTCTAAGGGCATCAGAACGTCGGCCACATCGCCCCCAGCAGTTCTCACATTTGCTATGTAAGGAGGAATGCCCTTAAAAATACCTTGTTATTTTTGTATTTCTCCTCCTTGGCACATTGATGTTTTGTGTTTTGAGACATTATTTAAGTATTTATTCCTTTTTAGCTCTTTTGAAAAGCTTGTATGGCACCATGAAGTTCATTAATATTAACAAAGGCATTCACAGTTCTCACTCCTTGTTACTAAGAGACCAGCTTTGTTGAAACGTATGTTGTCCTTTGGAGCACTGCTTTCAATCATTTATCTGTGCAGTGGCTAGTAGAATTTCAAAAGCTATTCTCAAAAATATTTAACGTATCTGAAGTAAGCCAAGAATGCTCAGGAGTGAGGTTTAATATGAAATTCAGCTGTGTGAGGCATGTCTGAAGTAAGTTAGCAAACACTAAAAAAAGTTAAAGAAATACTATAATTAATACTATAATTAATTGCTGAACAAGCTTTTATTGTTTTCATTAAAAAAGAAAGAGGGAAAATGTGATTACAATTCAGTTTATTATTACAAGACTTTGTTTCCATTTTTCATTTATGTTTTGTTTCTTCCACGTTTTTAAATGCATATTTAAAAATAGATGGCTTCTCTTTTCTAGACACATTAGATAATGGCTTAAGTGGCGCCCAGTGCATTGCAGTCTTTAGCAGAATGGCTTTAATGACTGAGGACCAGAGTTGCTGCAGGGAGTAGGTGTCATTTGAGAAGTTCCTTTTTGTTTTACCTCTAGCTAAATCTGCTTTCTCTCTCCCTGCCCCTCCCTCTGTGTGTGTGTGTGTGTATATATACGTATATCTATGCAATATACTTACTGAAATATTCAAATACACTCTTACAACAAAGGAAGGTTGTTTTTGTTTCTCTTGTGTTGCAGAGTGGTGGCGAGCAGCAGACACACACTCTCGTCCTGGGGCAGCTTTTTTCCCACCTCTCTTGGGAATTCCACCACTCTTTGCACCTGCTGCACAGAACCACGACTCTGCTTCATTCCACTCCAGAGCTGCAGGAAAAGGTGGTCGGAGCAGTACAGACAAAGGTAATGGCTGAAGTTGGAGAGGGAATAATCACATTGAACTTCTGCATATGGTGAAAGGGGCAGAATTTGAGCTTCACCTTTCATCATTCTTCCCATTTGTAAACAGTTCTATAAAAATTGACTCTGTTGGCTAAGCATGAGACATACAAGTGTGGTCTTTCAATAATGAAATATTTTTCACTATTACTGCCCCCCCTCTTCTTCATTAGATAGTTCATATGGGACTGATTAGTAGGGAAAGATTTTCTTCTGAGTTTTGTGGTTGATTTAGATGGCCTTGTACTTGCAGAGTGAATGCTCTTCCTGTACAAAGATGGAGCAGGCCCCAGGCCATTGTTTTGAGGTGGGCATGGAGGGGGGGAGATGGCTGTGGCTGCAGAGAGGTGTGTGACAGCGTGTTCTTGCCCTTCAGTATTCGTGTGGTATTGCACACCTTTGGAAGAAGTGAGATACATTGCTTTGGTGTTCAATACTAGGTCTGCTGATTTTAGAGTAGAGGAGGCTGAGGGTGATGTTGTTGTCTGTGGCTTCCTCATGAAGGAAGGGCAGAGAAGGAGATGCTGATCTCAGCTCTTAAGTGTCTGCTGAGAGGGCACAAGATGGCTAAAGCTGCAGTGGGAAGCTCACATGGATGTTGGAAAACGTTCACAGAAAGTGAACAGGCTCATCTATCTGGATTCAGGAGGCATTTGGACAGTGCTCTTAGATCTGTGGTTTAGCTTTTAAGTTGTTCTGTGTGGAATTGGGAATTGGACTTGATAATCCTGATGGATTCCTTCCACCTCAGCATATTCTATGATTCTGTGACTTAAAAAATCAACAATTTCAGATTTTTTTTTCTTCTCCTTGACACTTCTCACCACTTGCAGCACTGTGTTTGTCCTTTAAGTCATGAGTGCTCTGTATGTTTAAACTAGAATAACTATCAATTGAACTGACACTTGGCTGGCAGATTTTTAGTATATGCTGGAAATCACCTGTGAGTAGCCTGGGATGTCGTTACGTACCTGGGGAAGCTGGGTCAGTGTGCCTGCAGCATCTTAAAGAAAGGATCTGCTACTTTATATTTATTTTAAGTGTCATTTTGTAAATCTGTCATCTCCAGGTGTGAATGGATCCCTGAATGGGAACAGTCCTGCTGCAGTGTCTGCTGTCAGCACGTCCGTGCTCTCCACGAGCATTGCAGTGTCAGCAGGACAAGGGAAAGCTGGGACTGCAGGAGCAGGAGGGCGGAAATACAGCCAGGATCCAAGTCAAGTCCAGCTCCTGGACACCAGGGCTGACAAAATCAAAGACAAGGTAAATACACAGAACGAAACTGAAGACTCAGACAAAAAATTGACTTCAGTGTTCTGCACACAGCAGAATTTTTAGGTGTCCTTTCCAAACTGGACAGTGTTTTGTTCCTGGTCGAATTCTAGTCATCTTGTCCTACCATCTTAGAGAATCCTCAAGTGCAGTCTGATAGTAACTTGTATTCTATGAATTTTTTTCGCCTAGAGCATTTAAAAAACAACTTGTGAGTTGATAGAAGCATTGATCCCCAAAGTTGTAGTTATATTAGCAGTAGTAGTTATAAGTTGTCATCCAGTTTCTTTTGTCTTGTATTTGATCATTTGAAGGGCCACACAATGATAAACTGAAATACGTCCAAAACTTGACTTCAAAACTGTGCCAGATCCTCACCTGTGACATATCATGTTATGTCTGTTGAGCATAATAATGTTGAAGGTAGCTGTTGCTGTGATGGTCTGACACAGCATTGATGACTGGGCCTTAATTTGATATATTGCTTTGAAATGTAGTGATGACAACTTGGTGTGTGTGGTGAGAAAAATACTTCAGTGGAACTTTGTGACCAGATTTTAATTTTCATCATCTTATGAAACACTTTCTCCTTAAGTACTACAGGTCACTGTACTCCAGAGTCTCACTGTTCTAAAGATTATGTGAAGTAATAAGATTATATAACAGATTAAAGCTGAACCATTAACAGGGAATTCATCTTTCTGGTAGAAGCCCAGGAAAAAAGCAGTGGAAAGCTCCAGTAACAGTGAGAGTGATTCGGGCTCCTCTTCAGAGACCTCAAGTGAAGGCATAAGCAGCAGTGACTCGGATGACTTAGAGGAGGATGAAGAGGAGGAGGAGGACCAGAGTGCTGAAGAGAGTGAAGATGATGAATCTGATTCTGAAAACGAAGCACATCACAAAAGCAAAAACAAGGTACAGCACCCCACCTTGCTGCTCACAGTCCTGTCACTGCAGGCAGTTTGTGACAAACTGACCTGTTCCTGTCTGTGATTTACGAGTGAGCAAGTATTTAACTGCATGTTAATAAATGCTAAGAATACTCTTTTTAGGTTTGCTTGAGAATTTTCCATTTATGGGGATTTTCTTTGCTTCTTTTGTGTGTATGTAGGTCTGTGTATTGCTGTTCTTTACAGGCTAGGAGTTTAACAGTTGGGAGACTATTGTTTTATTATAAAATAGGAAATACAAAGAAATTAAATACTGTGTGCAAGGAGTGCATTGGAAATACATCTTTATGAATATTGCTTTGGCAGTTGCTTTTTTCCTACTGGAATGGTTACTTTCTCTGGCAGGCAGTAGAACAAGACTGGAATGTTGGATATCCTGTTAGATGCACAGTCAAAAATGCATTTAAGGACAACCATGGTTTAATAATCCTTCTCTAGTAAGCATTGTCTTCAAATGCTGTAACTATTTGCAGGAAAAAAACAGACCAAACTATAAATGTGTTACAAGACTGATTTTAAGTTATTACTGTTCATCCTCTGCCAAGAATAGTATAATTGTTTCATGGAGACTGATCATATGCTTTGTTTTTTTAGAAGGATCTTTAACCTATGTAATGAACAGTCAAAAATACATATTTTGCAGGTGCTAATGCATAGTGGTGTAACAGATACAAAAACTGATGGACAAAAAACACATGAGAAGTCTCAAGAAAAAAGAACACACCAGCAGATACCTCTTGTGTCTGATTCCCAGACTCACTCATCATTCCAGTCCCAGCAGAAGCAGCCTCAGGTTTTGTCACAGCAGCTCCCATTTATTTTCCAAAGCTCTCAGGCAAAGGAGGAATCTGTGAACAAACACACAAGTGTAATACAGTCTACGGGATTGGTTCCTAATGTGAAACCTTTGTCTTTGGTACATCAAGCCAAAAAGGAAACCTATTTAAAACTCATAGTTCCTTCCCCTGATTTACTCAAAGCAGGGAATAAAAATACCTCTGAAGAACCTCTGTCGTTGACCAGCGATGTCAGATCCAAACGGGTAAGGGGATGTTTTGATTCTTTGTAACTTGTTTAACAAGAGGGAACATTGTGCTGTCAAGCTATTTTAAATCTTTTGCAATCTATTAAAATTTTAAGTATGTATTTTTTCATAATTGTGGAGTCTTTATGTGTTTTTAGAGTTGATCTGGATTTCTGAATGGTGTAAATTAAGTAGTTTGTATGGGTCATGCATCTTTTAAGAACAGTGGGAAGCGAAAATAAATTTTAAAATAAGGAGAGTACTCATGGGTAAATTGTGTGGCCTGGATAATTTTCCTGTGCTTCTAGTTGCAGTCAGAATGTTGACTTCAGAGTATTGTGAGCATGACTTCACTTTGTGTCAAGTTGGATAGTTTTAAATCAAAGTAATTAAAATTACCTATTTTAATTATGATTTTTAAAAAAGAAGCTGGAAGCCCTTTGTTAAAAAATGCTCTATGCAACCTTGAGTTTTGTTTACTCTTTAAAGACAGATACTCATGCACTGATGCCTATTAAAATTCAGTGTGGCCATTTCAGTAGTTTCCAAGGAATCTCAGCATGGTTTGGGTTTGAGGATGCCTTAAAGCCAAACTCATTTCACCCCCTGCTCTGAGCAGGGACACTTTCCACTCTCCCAAGTTGTTCCAAGTCCTGTCCGACCTGAACACTTCCAGGGATGGGGCAGCCACAGCTTCTCTGGACAGCCTGTGCAGGGGCCTCCCCACCCTCACTCAGTTTGATCTTTCTTTTACTGGTCAGGACTGTACAATATGTTTATGCTACTGTTTTAACAATTCTGCAGCTTACAGAAATAATCCTTAGATTCTCGGTTTATTTATTTTGTTAATAGTGATTATAGTGGCCAGTGATGAATTTCCAGTTAGATTGGAGTGGAGATTAGAAGAGAATAAAAATCTAGCATTTCACAAACATTGAGGCTTGGGATGTATATATAAAAATAAATATATTAAAACATATGTTTACCAAAGCAATTGTCATTATTATTATTTGACTGGTTTAAAATTTTGTTTCAAACTAAGTAGTATTGGGGAGGAGTCATCTGTACTCTGATTCACAGCTAACTCACAGGCCTCGATGAGGACAGGAAAATACATAGTTTTTATTTGTAGACCAAAAGGTAACAGCTGTTTCTCATTTCTATTCCCAATTACTTCATAAAAATTCAAAAAACCTTGTCATTTACCTGGAGTGGCTAAATAAATTACAATTATGAAAACATACATGTCTGTTATAGGAAAGAGCTTCTGCTTTCAGATTTAGGTTATGAGTCTTTAGCTGGTGGTCCTCATTTAATGGTTTGGATTCTCTGAAACATTTACTGGAGGTGTATGTTGTGGGAATATTTATTTTGGAGGTTTTCATAACTTCATATTCAGTTTTAAAAGTTAGTAACTTCAAGAATCTGTTGTGCTTGACTTGATTTTTAAAAATTGATTGAAAATGTACCGTCTTTATCCATTTTAGTATGTCTTCCTTCATAGATGATGTGGCATTTTTTTCTTTGTAAGAGTCTTCAGATTAAAGACAGTGTAAGCTTTATGTGCATTTCTGGGCCACAGCTGATTAAATTTTGCCTGGAGAGCTTTCAAGTGTTACTTTTTCAGTTAAAGAATTAGCATATCACAGCACTTCTAAGTAGTACCTTTTTCTTCCCTTTTTTAAATAAAATTTTTCTATACTTCTCCTATATGGTGGCCTTTAGTGTTGTATTTACCTTGTGCTTTAAAACAAAAAATTGTTAAAGGCAGCTGTACCTTCACTGTTGAGATTATTATGTGCTGACATAAGTAATAAATGGGGGTTTTCCTATGCTGGTGCACAAGAGTAGTCTCTTTCTAAAAATTACTTTTTTCAAGATCATAAGTATCTTTATGAAAGTCATTGTCTAGAGTGATATAGCATGTGACAAATCTTCCCTACATAATTTGGATCAACTTCATCTTGATATCAATTCTTCTTTTCCTACTTGATTTACAGTGAAAATCATGCAAGACTACAAGTGTAACTAATTGTAGTTACTAATCTCTTCTGTGGTAGACAGTACCTGCTTTGGGCCTACTGAAAATAGCTCAGCAGATGTTTAAAATTTCCTGGAGTTCACCTGCCTGAATACTAAAGAAAGCCAAAACAAATGCCTCTACATTTTATTCCTCTGTCTTCTTATTTCTTTAGGAACAGTATAAACAGACATTCCCTGCAGCACAGCTAAAGAAACAGGAATCATCTAAGAGCCTGAAGAAGGTTATTGCAGCTTTGTCAAGCCCCAAACCAACATCTAGTTCACCAGCTCATCAAAAACTCACATCTTTGGAAAACAACCATTCTAACCCATTCCTGACAAATGCACTTTTAGGTAATCACCACCCCAATGGAGTTATTCAGAGCGTCATCCAGGAGGCTCCTCTTGCACTCACTATGAAACCTAAAGCCCAGAGCAAGAGCAATGAAAGTGGAGCCATTTCCAGCAGTGCCCCCTTTTCTTTGCCAGTAAATCTGAGTGCATGTGGGAAAAAACCAGCTGGTAACCGGACACCTGTTTTGCCCTCTACCTCTCCTGTGTTACCTGGCTCAGGAAAGGACAAAGCAGTCAGCAATAATGCAGGAAATGCAGTAAAACCACAACACCGCCTCCATTCTGCGAAGCTGGTGGTGGAGCAGTTCAGAGGGGTGGACTCAGATGCCCCCAGCAGTAAAGACTCTGACGACTCAAACGATGAGGACGACGATGATGAAGATGAAGATGAGGACGATGAAGATGATGATTCTGATGATAGCCAATCAGGTGGTTTAACCTTTTTAATAGGAAAAGCCAAAACTTTATTTCTTTGAGTTTTGCAAACATGCATTTCCCACCATATTTTAAAATAGGAATAGGAAATATTGGGCCAGCATGGCCTGCACTGACCAACACATACCCTTGAAATGAGCATCCCCCATTGTATTGTATCCAAAATCATGTTTGAGGTGGTCTGACACTTGGTCAGCTGTCCTGGTAAGGTGGCTCCACAGCCTTTTGGAAGGGCTGTCAGAGACCTGCCTTCTACCTCAGTCACCCAGCCTGCAGCTCATGTGCTGCTGGTGTGGCAAGGTGCTTAGGAGGGGATGGAGATTAAGGCTGGTTGGTGGTTAATGATTGTGGCAGGCAGAGTCCAGCTGCAAATTAGTCTTCCCTAAGCACAGAGGGACTAAAGAAATTGTCAAGAGTGGCAAAAAAGCATGCCTCATTCAGGGGCACGTTAGTCCATTAGCAGGGACATGGACAGTTTTAAGGGCTGCAGTCCAGACTACTATTTTAAAGGCTCTTAGATGATTTAGAATGGCAAGGCCTGTTTAAAGAGTTGATTGTATTCAGTCACTCCTTTCTCCCCTGTGTGCTGATGTCCCTTGGGTCCAACCTCCACCTTTATTATTTTCACTCACCCTGTGCTCATCTTTTTCTCTCACGGCTGTAGCCCATCTTTAGTTCCTTACCCTGCTTATCGTTGATTGTAACTCTTCTTTGCCCAGATTGCTGTACTTGCACTCCTGACATCTCTTAGCCTGTAACTAGTTCCATTGTTTTCTTCCTCTTCACGATGCATTTCATGCCCTGTGAAATACCCTTCTTGAGGTAGTGCCTAGCTGCTGCCTGGCTAACAAGATGATTTGTCTGTAGCTCATTCTGGGGTATACAGTCTCTTAAAATACTGCCATCTCTGTCACTCATCTATCTCTTCCCATTCAAAAGCATAGTGCATTATCATGCAGAATTACTTTACACTGTCATATTTGTAGTAATTTTAAGGTTTAGGTGGTTAATTATAACCTGTTTATGCTCAGGAGGTGTTACAAAAAACACATATTTAATAAGACAAATGACTTTGCAAGTGTTAGAACTTTAGCATACTTGCGAGTAGTTATCCAATCATAATATGCCTTTTGCCATGCTTTGTTTTAAACAGAATCTGACAGTAATTCTGAGTCAGATACAGAAGGGTCTGAGGAGGAAGATGATGAGGATGATAAAGACCAAGATGAATCGGATACAGACACTGAGGGAGAAAAAACTCCGCTGAAACTGAATAAAACCTCATCCTCTGTGAAGAGCTCTGCCATTGGTCTTGCAGCTCACTCCACCCCGCTCAACCTCCAAGTAGCAAAGCCTCCCAGCTCGGCCCCAGCTGCCTTATGTCCCGAGGCCCAGGCCCCGGTGTTCCTGGGGACAGCGCCCGCCGCCCTCCCGCCAAGTGCTCACTGTGGTATCTCAAAAGTCTTCTCTTACAGTGCCTGTAACAACGAAGGTGCATGTGTTGTGAAAGGAGTTGCAAAAGTAGTCCAGGTGCTGGTATCAAGTGATACCTCAAGAAGGAAGTTTTTTACCGTAAGAACAATGGTTCACTGAACAGCCTCCCCAGGGATGTAGGAGAGTCCCCCTTACTGGAGGTGTTCAGGGGACGAGATAATCTCAGGCTCCCTTTCCCATGAAAGGTTGGACCAGGTGTCTTTTGAGGTCCCTTCCAACTCCCAGCTGTTGGGTGACTCTGTGATCTCTTCACGGGTGTTTGCAGCAGACATTTACAATCCAGACCCCAGACCAGAACATTGCACTTAAACCAGGACGTTTTAGCTCATGTGATTATTTGAGAGAAGGTAGCAGGAAGTAGCTGGAGTTGGTATTTATTACATTAAAACTCCTCGTTATTTAGTCTTTGCATTTAGCATTTCATTCTAAGCTAATTATCCTTATATAATTTCTGTGCATTATAGGTGGCGTTCTGAGTCTTCTGGTTTTACCCCTTTCTCGACAAATTTTGTAACTGTATTAGAATATAACTATTCATTATTCTTTCAAAATTCTCAGTAGAATTTTTGGATTATGTGCAAGGTTTTATTTTTAAAAGGGTCATAAAAAGTACATTTAGCATTTGCCTGATGTTATTTAGGGTTTATAATCTTTATTTGGTGACTAATTTGTAAGATTTAGTAATTACTACGGTTACAGTAGAGAATGCATTTTTGAAAGTCACACTTGTTAATTTGCATGATAACAATGCCATGAAATTGCATATTTACTACTTAGAAACTTGATGTTTAATTACCATGCATGTAAGTAGATTTTCAAATGGGGACATCTGCTTATAAATAGGTTTTTATATTTGGATTCAGTGAATTCCATGTCATCAAGGACATCAGATTTGAAGCAGCCTAATGTGATCTACATCATATTTCCCCCAGAAAACGGCCTGTTGTAAAAGATTTCCCATGGATTTGGAGTAGTCCAAATCATTAAGTTACAAAGTTAATTTTTTTTCTCAGGAATCTGTGTTGGTTTATGATGCTTTGAAAAGACTGATAGCAGATTTTTGTCTGTTTACAGGTGCGGGAGGTAGAATAAATTAGTTTTGTGTCCTTTTTTTAGATGTAGTAGTATTACACCCAAGAATCACCATAGTACAACAAAAATACTTTTGTGTCCGTTTTACTGAGACTTGGTCAGTCACTGGAGAGGTCTTGTGGTCTCTTCTCTCTGTGAGTTTTACACTGGACAGCTCATTTTTCGTGTCACTTGCATTTGGAAGCGCAGCGTCCTTCCCTGTGACCGCTCACAGCAATGCAATGGTCAGTCGTGTGGCATTGAGTGCAGACCTGTGCCTAAAGCTGGGCAGCCAAGGGCCAGCAGCTCCTCGGTGCTTATCCAGAGAACTCTGCCCCACCTGGGAGCAGCTGCTGGGACCTCGCCTGAGCGGCTCTGCCACAGCCTGGTGTGACACTTCTGGCTGTAACAGCTTGGAACCCGTTTGATAACTGAACTTGCTCACGGCCATTCCCAGGGAAGAGATGTGGCACATTCTTGACACAGAGTCCAAACTACCTTTTTGAGAAGTTCATCTTCCAGAAGTTGGTCTGTTTACATAGTTCATGTCCTACAGCTGTCTGAGAGGCCTGAGAAAAGAACCAGCCTTTGGCTCACACTAAAACCCCTTGTTTAGCAATTGTCTCTGATATTACTGATTCAGCCTCTCATCTAGCACAGAACACAACATCTGTCTGAACTTAGAAAGCTGAAATAGTCCTGAAAATTTTCTGTATTTGGCAGTTGACTGCAGTCTATACACAGTGCTCTAAGAAGACTGAACCTACTGTGTATGGTTCCTTACAATAAAGAGTGTTTACATTTGTACTGAAAAAAATTATGTGTAGTCTAGTCTAGAAAAAGAGGTATGCAAGGAGTTGTTTTAGGAATACCTGAGAGCACTAAGTAAGGTGAGCAGTTAAGTATAGAAGAGTTGGGATTTTCCGTTTAGAATTCCCGAGGTTATAGAAAACTTAGAGGACAACTTATTTCAGAAGGAAAAGAGTGACATTAATTTTCTTGGTAATCGAGGTACATAATGGCTAGAGTGACAAAAATTATTTGTTGTTTGTTTTGGGCATATAAACATAAGAAGTGCATTTTAGGAACATGTGTTCATTTTGTAAGTTCTGGCAGGTGTTAATCAGAAATTCTGTTGCAGGTATTTCAAAGAGACGAAGAGTCGCAGATGAGCGGGAGCTGCGTGTTCCTCTCGAGTATGGGTAGGTTGTGAACTGGGCTTACCTTAAAGGGAGATAATACCTTCAAGAGTCAGTTGGTAAAGAAATGACAGTTTGAGAATTTTTGAGGCTGAAAAATAAAGGAAATTAGATTTCTGACTCCCAGTGACTGAATCTCTTTAAAAAGAGTCTGTGTATTTTGTATGTTAATTTTTGTGCATTAAATTTGCTCTTCTGCAAACATGACCTGTCTCTTAGCAGTTTTGCCACTGGAAATTCATCCTAGTGGCTAGAACTGAGCCAATGTAGACTACAAATAACCCTGAAGTACAGTTATAAACCATTTAAAGTCTGGTAGTATGTAAGTAGCTTGATATAAATAAATCCATATATATGGTCATTTTGGATAATCCACATAATAACATTTTCTGGGTTTGTCTGATTAGTGATACTGTAGTCACTTTTTCCTTTTTTTTCCTTTTTTTCTGTAAAATTCTTAAATTAACATGGATTACGTGTTTTTTAAAAAGTATATTGTTGTATGCAACTGCTTCATATTACTCTAGGTGGCAAAGAGAAACTCGAATAAGAAACTTTGGTGGTCGTCTCCAAGGAGAAGTAGCATATTTTGCACCTTGTGGAAAGAAGCTGAGACAATATCCTGAAGTAGTAAAGGTACATTCATTTTTTCAACTTCTATGTTCTAATGCTACTAAGCATGCCTGCAATTAAAAAATGCAATTTTTTTCTCTCCAATAAAGATATTTATTTCCTGTGATGTGAGGCGTAATGTCTGATACTGATTTGATCTCTTATAAATGCGTATCCCTTTGACAGAATATGCAAAACATTACACTCACAAAGTTAGCTGTACATCAAAGCTGGGTTGTAATTATTTACAAGCTGAAGTGGAAAAATATGTGATTTTTTCAGTATCTCAGCAGAAATGGAATAATGGATATCTCAAGGGACAATTTCAGCTTCAGTGCAAAAATAGGAGTGGGTGACTTCTATGAAGCCAGAGATGGACCGCAGGTATCCACTTTTTAAACAGTAAAGTCTTTGATCCAAGGGACATTAACTTAAGTTTAGGCGAAATAATTTTTGCTACAGTCTGAAGCATTGCCTGTTTTTAGCTAATTATTTCTAAAAATTGTGCCTGTTTCTTAATAGTAGTGAGACTGAGATGCTGAGAGCTTGGCCTCAGGCAGTGTTGAAAGCTGTTCCCTTCAAAGCCTTTGTTGGGAAGGGACAGGAGTTCACGTGCTTTAGTGATCAGCTCTGAGCCTGCATTGGGCTGATAGAGAAACTAAGCTACATGTTTTGTTTTAGTGCTCAGATATTTCTCACTTAAACCTTTATTTCTTCCTTTATTGTAGACAACCTTATGTCAATAGTAATTTATGTGTATGCATTAAATCTCACTCTTCATGTATTCATGTGCATGATATATATATGTGTGTTTGTATATGTATGTAGAATGCATGTTTTTGGATAAGCATGTCCTGTGTCAAGAATAATATTGGAGCATCCTGAGACTCTTATGGAAAGGAATGCAGAGCTATCCCAGTTATGCTTTACAGTGCACAACTGTTAGTCTGGGGAGATCACTACACAAGGATAAGTAAAACTAGAATTTTAAGGAAATTGTGTTACTGTTTGTGTGATAGTGTGTTACTGTATTTGGCCATGTTGCCATTTCTTCTGGATGTACACAAAAGTTTTGGGACTTTTGTTCAGAGAATATATTTGCTTCTTTAGAAGATAAGTGTTCTGAACATGTTACTATCTCTCAGCAGTCTTGAATTCGTACCTTATGTCCTTGTGATACCCCGAAGAAATAGGTCATTTTGCATGGTATCAATTTGAAGGCATTAAAGACTGAGTTCACAGTAAGCAGCCACTTCTAGGTGGCACTTCCTGATTCCTGGCTTACAGGGTAGGAAGTTGCTAAACTTGCATTCATACTTGGCCTTCTGAAAACAACAGTTAAAAGTTCCTGTAGTTGTGAACTTCATTACATACCTGAATGGCTTGACTGAAATAATGCCTTGTACTGTGAACATAATGTAATGTCTGGATATCTACTCTCTTTATACTCTGTTACCTTTTTTGTGTCTGTTGCCCATATTACTTCATTAGTCTTTGTCCCTTCTCTAGTTATCTCTTTCTTCTCCCCTTAGTTCAGGAGTTGATTTGCAGAGTTTGCCCTGACAATGAAAGGCAGTGGGAAGGGCAGTTTTGTCCTGGCAAGGCTGGCAGTGTCAACACTAAGTTGCTGTACGTACAGTGTAGTTTCTACTGGTGGAGTTTGTGATAGGTTCCACTGAGACTTGGGTAGACAAAGGGAAAGTTTTCTTTTAAGAAAAAGACTTTTTTTTTTTTTGGTGGTAAAATGTGTTTACATTTTAACCCTTTTGCTGAAGTGTTTTGCAATTGTACAGCTTCAACATAATATGTGATAATCATACCTTCATGGATGTCTGGAGGTAATTAAGGCATTTTATTTCTGCTTTTGTGGCAGTTTTGATTATTCTGTGCAGCTTTTTGTGGTTATTCTTCCTTTTCTTCCTTCTGTATTTCTGTCATCTTTGAGACATGCAGCACCCAGAGGGATGTGGGTAAGTGTCAGAGAGCTCTAAGATGTGAAGAAAATTATTTTAAGGCTAAATCAACTATATGGAGGAATTACCCATAGCAAGCCAAAAACCACGTGGATTACCTGCTCCTGATATTATGGGTTGTTCAAAGCAGTGATTAAATGCTTCAAGAGTGAAGCATATTCATGGGCCATGAAGGAGTACAGTCAGAAGAGTGTTTGAAGTTTGGCAATGTGGTGGTAGCAGATGTGAAAGTTCAGTGACAGGACCTGGAAGCTTTAAACTGCTGTGAGTTAGAAAGATTAGTGTGATGTGATTTGGGGTGGTGAGGACACGGATCCTCGTGAGTTTAAGTAATACAGGAGAAGGTTTTGTCCTATCCTGAGCTCTGCAATTTATTTTAGAAAGCTTTGTTGTTAACTTTTCCTCACAAATCTAATTGTAAATTGATGTGAATTTTTGCTTCTTTGAAGTGCCTATGGTTTTGTTCATTAGTTTGGTTAGTAAGATTTGAGATTGGTTCAGCACAGTATTGCAGCACATGGGAGATGCTTGAAGGTGAGAAATTGAATTAAGTACTTATTTTGATTAGTTTCAACAATAACATAAAACATTTTACACTGTTACTTCCTTTTTTTCCTCTAATGTCTTGAGTAGCACACCTTAGATTTTGTCAAAGCCTGTGATTCTCCTTTGTTAGGGCACAACCCCCATGTTTTTTCTTTGGAATAGTGAAAATCCACAGAGTATCAAATTGTACATTCTTTTAATAAAAGTGTATCTCAGGTTAAATTTTAAAAGATGTCTGAGCACAAAATATAGATGGTCATTCAACTCTTGCTTAACCCTTAATGGGCTTCTTTTGGACTACTTTTGTCTTGTCCTCTCTCAAACCTGTGGAAACCTGTGCACACACATTGTGTGCTCTACTACCTTCCTTTGATGGCCTCTAGTTTCTCTTTTAAGCAGCATTAGGAGAATGTAATACACATAATATGTGATCTCTGGCCAACAATAGGATCTTGTAGACCTCTTCCCTTCCTTTTCTGCATATTTGTTATTGCTAGCATCATTAACAGCAGAAAATACAAATACAGAACAAGAACAAGCTCCATTGCAAGTTCTAAGGTACTTCTTGGATTATGGCTGCTTCTCCTCTACTTTGATTTCTGTTCTGCCTTCCCTCCCACTGCACTCGCATTTAATGGGATAAGATTTTCTAGGTTGGAAGTTGGTGTAGGTGATAAGTGCAGTATTGAACCTACCTCAGTAAACTGAATCTGTGAAAAATTATAGTTCAAGTACTAGGCAGGGAAATGAAAGTTACACCTGAGTAGTACTCTTAAAGATAGAATTTCTGGTTAAGTGGTAGAGGTAAATTTTTGGATTGAAAAGTCGTTGGGGTGATGATGTGGTACACAGTAGTGATATGGTCATGGTTCTGAACAGTGCATTTTCAGAGCATAGCAAATAAAAAAACCCTTTTGGAATGTCTGCAAACCAAGTGTGACATCTACTCGTGAGAAGGTCTTAGCTGGAAGTGATTCAGACTTCACAAAAGGTGTCTCTGCAGATATTGATAATTCCCTTGAAATCTGAATGTTTCCTTAGCAAACTGCCATTGCTTTTAATGAATTTATGTTAAACCTTTGTTAATTGTGAAGAATGAGAAGAAATAATTAAAAGACAAATTGCCAGAATAAGTAAAAATCATTTATGTTAAGGTACAGCAGATTTGATTTTAGTGTTTATATACATAAAATCATGAAAACTTAGGCATTCCAGATACATTTCTTCTGAACTGATATTTAATGCATTTTATTAGTTACCAGCTTTCCTTCTTGCTTTAGCAGACATTTTCAAAATCTTTTACAAATCTTTTTAAGGCAAGTTGTGGAGAAATCCCAAAGGATACCTAGCTTACTTTTTATTTCCCTGCATTTCTCAAAAACTTGGGAAAATGGTAAAAGTTGTTACAGTTTTTAAATATTGGTGTTCAATCAAAGAGGATCAGCTACACTGTGCTCCCCTTTTGCTGAGTAGGGGCAATAAACTCTACTTTTCAGTAATCAAATTAAAGCTATTTCTATGTGTGGATATTTTTATTACTGAAGTATTTCAGTATCTTCTTTCCTGATTCCCCAAAATACTCTGGTAGTAACAGTGAGAGAAAGGGTTGAATGTATGGCTACATACTTTGTTTAGTATCTGTAACTGAACTTTTAGTTCAGATATCTGAACTTTTACTTCACATATGTGGATGCTTAGAAGTTGCAAACATTTCACTGCTTCAATTTGGCACAGAAATTGTTTTGCAGTGGCTGAGGAGAGAACTCAGTTGCACTAAAACTTCAAGACTAAACTGTGTCTGTTTCTTCAATGCAGTTGTTGAGATCTGCCACACCTGAAAGCAGTATTTGAAAGTACATTACTTGGTTTGCTTGTTACGTACAGCAGAATTCCTGGAAGAAAGAAACTCAGCTTGACACAGTTTTTCATTCGTGTCGAGCGGTGGATTATGTGGAAGCCGAATAGTTACTCTGACATTCATGTTATAAAGAAGAATTGGTTTTGCCTTTTAAAAAGAGTTGAGCAATTTGATTTGGTCAGAAATAATTAAAAAAATGCAGTAATGGCATACCTACTAGCTAATAACTCTGTATGTCGTTGAATAGTCTTTGAAATCTTTCACAACGGTACAATGTACAAACGTTCTTAGTGATGGCCTCCCAACATACAGCAGCTCTGCATCATCAAAGCATTGTCCTATCCAAATAGCCAAATAGTACACCACAGCTCTCGCATATTTTATACCTGTAATGTATTGGGGGGAGAGAGGGAAATCTCTTGCCGTTCACGTTTTCAAGTGTCTCAGATTTATTTTCACTTTTTTAAGTCAGCATTTACAATACCTCTGTGTGACATGTGTTGGTTCAAAGGGTGTGCAGTGGTGTCTGCTGAAGGAAGAGGAGGTCCTGCCCCGGATCCGAGCCATGGAGGGGCGCAGGGGGCGGCCGCCCAACGCGGACCGGCCACGCTGCCGGGACGAGTCGCGCACGAGGCGCCGCAAGGGCCGCCCGCCCAACGTGGGCAGCGCTGAGCTCCTGGATGGCACGGACACCAAGCTGCTGAGAAAGCTCCAGGCCCAAGGTAGGGAACGTCCTGCTGTTTGCACAGACAGGGGGGTGAGTATATGGAGAGTGAGTGTTTTTCCTGAAGAGTGATGTGTTTTGCTGGTGTACGAGTATACAGCATTTTAGTGTGGTAATTTGTTACATGCTTTTACTGAAGACTTTTTCCAAGATCAGTAAATGTACAACGGTTTAAAAGGATGCAGCGCGTGTGTAAACACATGTTTAAAAGCTTACTCTAGAGTTAAGTTTATTTCAATGTATACAACTGAAAAAAAACCAAAACAGACATTCAGCAATCTGGTGATCACTGAAGTAGTTTTTTTCAACAGATCTTTGTTTTCCTCTGTATCAGCTCAAACAGCAGTGGATCTAGAAACTGAAATTAAAAACCACTGAAGTTAGCATTTCTGTGAAGCTTTTGGGTGTTCCAAGGAAAATGCTTTTTTCATGTGAAATCCCTGACAGTGACAAGCTATGAATGCCTGTAGGGCTGAATAAGATCCTATAATAAGTAGTACCAAGGTTGACAGTAAAACTTGGATGGTATGGAGTTCTACTGTGTATCAAAAGCACAAGTGCCTGGTTTTAAATAGCTACCAGGTACATGTTTTTGGAATATGAATTCTGTAGTCCAAAGATGTACCATGTTTTCAGGATGCATCTAATTCAATATGAAAAAAAAATATAGAGCCCAGGAGTCAGGATGTTTAACTTAAATGTTCTTTCCTGTGCTGAGTATGAACATTTTTGGGTAGCTACCTTGAATTTTGCATAATGTAGCATTTTTGCATAATGTAATGAAGACTAGCATTTGCTGAAAGTTGTGATTGAGACACAGTAGCTGATTCCAGAACTCTCCTCAGTGGGAAAAGCCCCCTCACTGAGGTGTTTTGCTTTGTTTTGAGTCTTTCCTTTGCCTATGTTGGTCACTTCAAGGAGTGAAGAGAGGTATTTAGGAGCACTCTTCCACATCTACTTTCCCACCACACACTATAACATTTAATAAATTGAACAAAACCATTTGGTCTATATATACAGGAAGATTTAGTATGTATAATATTTGATATAACGTATGTTCATATCTGCCTTGCTGCTTTTTTCTCCTCATGAGAACGTAAGAAATATCTCAGTGGCTCAAGCCCAGGGATTCATCCAGTGTGAAGCTCTCTCTGCAGTAGTGGCCATAGGAGATGCCACTTGGCGAAACCATGTGAACCTTATCCCTTCCTGTCCAGTTTATTTCCTCATGAGACCTTTTTTGAGTGATGTTGGAGACCACATTTTTTAATGTTGCCCATGGATTACACTGTTCTTTGTTTTTTAATGTCCTGACAATGTTTGTTCTACCAGCTGCCTGTGGCAGAAGTCTGCTAACTACTGGTCCATTGTAACTATTAACAAATGACCTTCTATTACTGTCAATGGGTGTTCCACTATTCTGAGGTTCCAAGAATAACAGTTCTCCAGTTTGCCATCCACCACCTTGGTGATTTTACAGATCTTGATTCTCTCTGTCCTTAGCCTAAGTCTTCTCCTCTCCAGTCTGAAGATCCCAAGTATTTTGTCTTTTCTTAGAAAGTGGTTGTTCCATCCCTTTGATCCTTTTATGTGCCCTCTAATGTCAGTATTTCTTTTCTGGGTTTATTAGCTTATGTTTGTGTATTATGAAGCTCCTCTACCCCTCTGCCCACTGTTTTCACAGAATCAGAGTGAGTTGGAAGGGTCCCACAAGGATCACGGAGCTCCAACTCTTTAAGTGAATGGCCTGCACAGGAATGGAACCCTTGACATCATTGGCACCATGCTCTGACGAGATGAGCTAATCCCAGGGTTTTGCAGGGCTCTTTTAGAGTTTGTCCTTGTCAGCACAATCTCAGATTTTCCAGAATGCTTAATCACATTTTGGGATTTAACTTTACAGTCCCCTTTACAGGTTCTAGTACTGATTTGTGAAGAAACCCTCTCCTGACTCTTTACTAAAGGTGATTGCTGATGGGCCTTCTGCCTGCTGACATATAAAGAGCTTTCAGTCTGTGGAGCTTTCTTTCACTGACATAACATCTCATTTTTATTAGTAATGTGCCTGAAACACCTCTCTTATGGGGCTGAGAGTTGGTGTTGTTCAGCCTGGAGAAGAGAAGGCTTGAAAGAGACCTGAGAGCCCCTTCCAGTCCCTAAAGGAGCTCCAAGAGAGCTGGAGAGGGCCTGGAGCGACAGGACAAGGAGGAATGGCTTTAAGCTGAAAGAGGATAGGTTTCTGTTAGATGTTAGGAAGGACTTCTTTAAGGGTGGTGAGGCACTGGCACAGGTTGTCCAGAGGGATTGTGGACTCCTCATCCCTGGCAGTATTCAAGGCCAGGTTGGACAGGGCTTGGAGCGAACTGTTTTAGGTTTCTGTTGTCCGGTTGTGTTAGGGATCCCTTGAAATGGAATCATCAGTTTGGTGGTGTCAGGGATCAGGACCCTCTGAAACCACCACTGCCAACAAAACATACTGGCCTTATGTGCATGGTGCTGATCCAGAGGATCCAGGAAAGAAAGTCTATGTACAAGCTATACAAGGGCCAAGATGGACTCCCAAAATGGAGTCTCCTCTTTATTGCAAATTCATCTGGTTTTGTAGTCCAAAGACTGTTTAGGTTAACACAGCCAATAGACAGAAGGAAAGGTGGTCATGTGTCACTGTCCCAGAGCCACAGGACAGTCACAAGATGATGTTTACATACCTAAGACATGATATCGTAGCCTGACACACTGTAATACAGCCTAATATTCTGCTACAGGGTTCAGCCTTAGTTGAATGGAGGTACAGGTGGACTGCTTTGTTGTCTCTGTTTTTTGCAGTGTTGGTATTTGTTTCCAATTGGTCTTTTCCAGGTACACCTCATAGATTGTGCCAATTCAGACTAAGTGATCTTCTGTATCTGTTGCTTTTCCATAGTTCATAGTTTAAGTTTGTGTCTATAACATAAATTCTAGTTTTCAGCTACAAGTTCTGTTTCAGTCAAGGTGTAACAGCTTCTTCTGTGTCCTTTCCTCATGGAAGCTTGAAGGTTCCCCTGTTCTCATTTACTGATTTGCACTACCCTGTAGCATCATCTGACTTACACATGGATTTTCTGTGTGTCTGCCTGTGTCTTTGTCATTGCTCAAGATGCTGACAGTATTTTGAGGAATGCTCTGAGAGATCCTGGACCTCATTCCTTTGAAAAGCAAGCGGAATTTGATGTACAGAAAAATCCTCTCTACACCTGTCTTACATCAGTGTGTCCATAAGAAGTTAATTCAAATTTCAGCAATAGTATCACTTAGGGTATTAGAACACTTCAGGGGGTTACTAATCAGCATGAGTGGCTGGCTTTAGGTAGCCACAGGTGTGACCCTGGTGAGTGTGCTCTCTTTGCTTTGCTAAAAAATGATTTGATAATTGAGGTGACTTCTAAGGAAAGCAGTAATTCCATGCTTCTGAATAGTGTTAAGTACTTTTGAAACAAATGCTTTCTGCTTTAAAAAGAAAGAAGGAAATGTTTTTTAAGTGGTGCAGCATTATTGGCCTTTTTCTGTCACCTGAAAGATAATTTTTTTCCTCCAAAAATATTATTTTATTTTATGTAGAAAGTACCTATGTTCATTTACACTGTTGATGTAGTCGCTGATACATGAGATGCCACTCAAGGTAGTCGATATTGAAATTTTGTAAAAATCAGTGTGTACAAAGTTTGTTCTGTCTTTGCAACATGCTAATGCCTGGAGTATGAACTGTATCTTTGTTGTTGAACAGCACTGTTTCCATGAACTTAACATCTTCTTTTGGTGACAGAAATAGCCAGGCAAGCAGCACAAATAAAGCTACTGAGGAAACTTCAGAAGCAGGAACAAGCACGAGCTGCCAAAGAAGCGAAAAAACAACAAGGTGAGTATTACTTGGGAAAGTTTGTGCATGCTAGCTGATTATTTCGAAAAGCATTAATTAAAAGTTTCCTGTCTCTTGTCACATTCTGCTGATACTAATTTGTTTACTTTTGTTTGTTAGCTATTATGGCAGCTGAAGAAAAGCGAAAGCAAAAGGAGCAGATAAAGATAATGAAGCAGCAGGTAACTTTATGTGACTGCTAAATAAGCTCCTTAAATTGTATTTTGAATTATTGAACTAAGTGTGTTTCAAATATTTAGTAGAATTAGTAAGTATGCTGATTACAAAGTGGAAGCTTTAAATCTAGTGTTCAAGAGCACACAGCACATGTTAAAATCCTGAACTCCACTAAATCCACTGCTAACCCATGTCCCAAGTGCCACATAAACATGACTGTTAGATCCCTTCAGGGCTGGGGACTCCACCGCTGCCCTGGGCAGGCTGTGCCAGTTCTGGACAGCCCCTTCTTTGAAGATCTTTTCCCTATTCAATTAACCCTCCTCTGGTGCAGTTGGAGGCCATTTCCTCTTCTCCTGTCCCCACCCCCTGGCTCCACCCTCCTGTGAGTCAGTCACTAAGTAAGTGATGTGAGAAGAACACAGAGATGCCTCTTGCCACTATAGGGAGAAAATTCATGTGGCCAAAACTCAGCTGGAGTTAAAGCTGCCAAAACTGGGGGGGGGGAACGACAATAAAAAGAGATTTTTCAAATATATTAATGGCAGAAGGCAGTGTGGAAATAACACTGACCCGTTCCAGGATGAGGATGGTCACCTCCCGAACAGAGATACAGACAAGGCAGAGATGTTTCTTTGCCTCCATCTTCAACACAGATGACAGACCAAAGGGGTCTCAGTGCCCTGAGCTGGAGGACCATGAGAGAAAGAGCAACTCCCAGTCAACCCTGAAGTTGTGTGGGATCTGCTGCTCCATCTGGATCCCTATAAAGCTATAGAGCCTGATGAGATTCTTTCCAGAATCCTCTAAGAGCTGCTGATGTCATTACAAAATCTCTCTGTGATTTTTCATCAGTTTTGGGAATCCAAGGAGGTCCCAGCTGACTGGGAGCTGGTCAACATCCCAATTTTTGAGAAGGGCAAGAAGGGGGACCCCAGAAATTACAGGCTATCAGTCTCACTGTAGTGCCTGGTAAAGTTATGGAGAAGATTATTCCGGGAGGAGTTGAAAACCTCCTGGAGGATAATGCAGTCATTGGTCATGACCAGCATGGCTTCAAGAGGGGAAGGTTCTGCTTGTCAAACTTCATGTCTTTCTACAACAGGGTAACCCATCTAGTTTACCCAGAAAAGCCAGTAGATGGAATCTTCTTAGACTTCAGCAAAATTCTGGATTATCTTTTCTTAGGTGCTTGATTTTGGTTATTTTTTGATAAAGCATATACATCACTGTATTCTCTAGAAAGTAAAATTTTACTGGCAGTCCATGTGCTAGAGTCTGAGACCAGCTCACTTTTGCCCCTACTGTTGGGCAAACATCTGCTGTTCCAGAGAAGATCATCAAGCTCCGTTTCAGGTTTCTGATCTAGGCCTCCCAGCCTCCAGGGCTTCTCCATGTTCTAGGTTTTGCTATTAAAACTTTACAGCACGATTAGCTGGATGTATTGCAACACTTCTCTTCATAATAGTCCCTTCCAAGTCTCTGTTGGTTAATGAATTTTTAATACAAGCTAATTTAACAGACAAGCATATGCAGCACAAGAAATGTGAAATAATCCCAGTGTTAGCAATGTTTACATTTCTCAGTCAACATAATAAGATTGTTCAGATTTCAGGAACTAATCCCTGAAAAAGAGTAAATTAGAATATGGTGCAGCATCCATCTGTGGGGTGCATACGTAGCTTGGTTATGTTCTCACTGTGATGGAACATGCTGAACTGTGTTGTGTTGCCCATGGTTGCTATTCCAGCCACTACATTTGTTACAGCATTTTTGACTCCATCCTCTAAAGTGCATATTAAGGCATCCAAAGCTACCATCAATTACCTGAATACTTGAAAAATCTGTAGAAACTGAAGTGTCCTTACCTGAGCATGTCACCCAGGTTGCATGTGAGGGAAGTGTCACTGGCTGGCAGAGCAGTGCTTTGGGGTTCACAGGGCTCAGGTTCTCTGTGCTGCACGTGGGATTGTCAGGGACTGAAAGGCTGCTGGAGCCAAGGCAGAAAAGGGTGGTTTGACAGAACCCCCTGTTTCTTGGTCAGGGAGATCACTTCAAAACATCTTGTATTTCATGGCATAGCTTATGCTTCTGTCATTCCTAAATGGCTGCACCACTGTCAGCTAGAATTTGAGTGTTGTTGGATTGTTTACATTGTCATTGTCATTTACATTGTCCTCTGAAAAAATAAAGTAAAAACTATGACAGCTTAAAGGTGAGTGCTTATGCATAAAGAAGTGCAGGTTCCTTCAGGGTTATACCAGACATTATCTAATGCTAGTAAAAATTCTGACATAACTTGTTATATGGGAACAATTGACTACAATGGGTATGAGACTTGATAACAAAAAGTATGTGTGTATAAACTTGGTCATTTTTCAAATTAAAAATGAATTTATTTTATCAATGCTTTTACTTTTTTTAAAGAAGTAACTTTCTTATCCTTGTAGGAGAAAATTAAACGAATCCAGCAAATCAGAATGGAGAAAGAAATTCGAGCTCAGCAAATTTTGGAGGTAAAAATAATGGCTCAAATCTAATTTTTTTTCTTGGCATTGTAAAGAATTTTAATAGTCACATATGTAGGGTAGGAATGTAACTAAAAATAAGAGCTCTAACAACCTGGATTTCCAAAGGCCAGTTCAAATGTCTTAAAATATTTTTCTTTTAAAACATCTACATTAACTGCAGCCCAAATCTTGGAAATACTCACTTGGGCTTAGGACTTGCTACACGAAGTCCTGTATGTGCTAAAGTTAACAGCAGAGCTATTCCTTTGTTAAAGAACAAGTTTGCAGTAGTAGGAGGTTTAATCAGTATAATCCTCTGCTCTGTATAAATTTTCTGTGTGTACTTGCTTCCTCCTAATAGACAAGTGAAGCAAATTTGAGTGAGACTTGAAATTCTGGCTTTATTTTTGAAAAGTAACTGAGTGTGAATTGATTGATCCTGAAAGCATTGAGGAAGAGATCTGTTGCAAAGTACACAGTAAATGATGATGGTTTTAACTTTTAAAGACATGTAACTTTATTTCTAGTCCAATTGTTCTCAAGTTGTGATGGTGCTGTTGTGTGACCTGTTTTGCATGCACAGGCAAAAAAGAAAAAGAAGGAAGAAGCAGCAAATGCCAAATTATTGGAGGCCGAAAAACGAATAAAGGTTAGTTTGGAGGAGCTCCAAAAACAAGAACTGTGTTATTGTGCACAATGTACATTGTTGAATAAAAAGAAGTAAATTTGGAAGACTGTTCATGGCTAACGAAGATTTACATAGAGATAGCATCCCAGAACACGTACCTGTGGTTATGTTAATGCATGCAGCACTGCAGAGCAGTCTGTGTGTGACACACACACATGAATATGTAGAGACAGTACTTGTTTGTGTGACATTACCAGGAGTTTTGGGTCCACGATCCCTGCTTTGCACAACAAAATGTCCGTTCAGTAACATTATTCACAATATCCTTTTAAGAATACTGGATAAAAAACCTTGTTAATTCTCAGCAAGCCTAGTCTTTTTTAGGCTGTATGCATACTGGACTGCAGAACTCTTAAAAACACTGGATAATGAAGTGCATTTGTATGTGTACTTGTATGGCTGCTTGGCATTCCTGGTGCGTCCTCACATGGAACTCCTAGCTCACCAGACTTGCTGTCATGTACACTGCTGCTTAGTTCATGGCAGGCAGGGAAGTTAGGATTTAACTCAGATGTGCTGCTTCAGTGTGGCAAAACTGTGCAATTTGGTAAGTAAATTTTGATAGAAATTTTAAATATACTTTATTTTTGGTTTTGTTTAAGGAGAAGGAGATGCGAAGGCAGCAGGCTGTTCTTCTGAAGCACCAGGTTGGTATATTATCAGTTGTCCAGTCAGACAGAATGCCAATTGTGAGGTACTTCTTGAAGCTGTATGGTGGGGAGGGGGTGTGTGGAATCCTCAAAATACACCCTTTTTAAACTTCTGGGTTTGATTGCTGCACAAATGTTCTTTCGCCTTATGATTTGTTGCTTTGCTTTGGTATTGGGGTCTTTTGGGGGATTATAAAGTGGTTTTATGACTTTGTGATTTCTGTTTCATAATGTTGTGCCAACTCTTTCTACCAGGAGTTGGAGAGGCATAGACTAGATATGGTATGGGTATGTTTATTTTTGTACATCTAACACCGCATTGTGATTTGGTTGTGATATGGTTGTCATAGCAATGCATAAAATGTAGCACTGGCTGCTGTCATATTACATACTGCTGCATGGCTTTACAGCACAGTGCATTGCATACATCTGCTTGTCTTGTCTGTTCAGGAAAAAAGAGGACATGTCTTGAACATGTATGTAAATTGAACATGCCAATAACTAAAGGAGGTTTTTAACCCGAGATCTGTGTTACTGATGTCCCAGTAGAAATTTCACTACTGTGTAAAGTCAGGGATTAATGCAGAATTAATAGGTGGTCACTTGTATAATTTTTGCAAGCTGTGTCCCATTCACTGGGAATGAATTCAGACTTTTTAAATACAATTTGAATTAACTTGTTTTAGCAATCAGGACGATGTCTTCCCTAAGTATGTAAGATACTGAGGAAATGAGCTCTCAGCTAGTGGTAAATCCATACTGTTACAAATATACCGTGAAGCATTAGAATGTAATCCTGGCCCCACAAAATTAGATGTTAAAAGCTGTAGAGTAAATCCTGGCCCCAGTAAAATCTGTGGGAATTTTAAGGCCAACTCCTGATGCTTAGAATAGTGCTTTTGATGCATATGAAGTTACTGTCATAATTTATTGAGGGACAGGCATCAGTAAACACAAGTGTTGTTGTGCACGTATGTGCACCACCACTGGCTTAATTAAAACTGATCTAGAGCTGAGAATATTAATTTGTTGCTTGGTTACAAAAGTGTTAGTATTTGAAATGTTTGAAAAAGAGGAGTATAAAATTTCTGCTGAATTGGCTATTGAAGAAGTAAATTGCAAGTTCCATCATAGCAGATGTAAGGTAACTGACCTGTTCCAGCCAACCATTATGCTTTTTTGTTCTGCCAGCTTATGAAGGAGCATCACAACTGACCATAAGTAAATCTGTATGCTTCTTTTTACACTGTCTCCATGTTCATTGCTTTACCTTTTTGCTTTTGATTGTTCTTGTATTTGCTTTCTAAACCTGAACTAAAACATGCACAGACTTGGCCATTCTTGTCCTATATTTAGTATTTACTGTGACTTGTCTATTAATGCTAAATTTGTTACTCAGCTTTTTTACTGATTTGGAAATGTGGGTTAGTTTTGTTCTAATATTACCTGCTTCAATAGGAACGAGAACGAAGAAGACAACACATGATGCTTATGAAAGCCATGGAAGCACGTAAAAAAGCAGAAGTGAGTATTAACCCTCTCCAAGCTTGAGGTTTTGGTGGTTTCATTCTCTAGTGATGTGGAGAAGAGCAGTGTCTTTGACGTAGGTATAGGTGTAGTTTCATTTGTATACATGGCAGTGGTAGGACAAGAAACATTAATACTTGAATAATACTTCTGTATGTGGAAATAGAGGAAGATGGTACCTTCAGCACTCATGCCATGGTTGGAAATCAGGATGCCAGGCTAAATGGTAGTTTAGTAACTGTATTCCTACTCTAATAAAAATAGAATCGTGTTTCTTGCAGCCAGTAAAAATAAATATTAAAAAGATTGATGAAAATGAGTGTGGTTAAAGTTTGCATTTTTACTCATAACTGCAAATTACTGTGTTGCCACGTAAATATCCATATGTACATCTCTTGTTTTCTCCTGACTTGGAGTATTTCTAATTGGCAAAAACAAGTTGTAGAAAATGCCACTTGGCTTTGACACCTTGACATAGGCAAAGGTAAAAAACAATAAACCATTTTTAAAAAGTCAGGAGTATTTTCTATTGTAAAAGAAAGTTATGGATTTTACAAGCTGCTCTAGTGTATTTTGATTTTCTGCACAAGATGTCCCTTAGGAACTCATTGCAGATCTGAGGCCTGTGGTGGCAGTGCTTACACAGCTGCAGAGCAGGAAGCAGTTGGGCACATGGGGAGTTCTGTACATCACTGGGATTTTTCTGCCAATGTTAATTTACTGGTCCAAACATGTGCTTTATGTCCAACAAGAAACTTGATCTTGCATAAAATCCTCTAAAGGCTGTAGTAGTAGAGATCATGATCTCTGTGCAGTCATAATGGTTATCCACAGGAGCCACCAGTGGTCTAGCAATACTCAAGATAGAATCAAAGGAAGGAATAAGAAGTCGTGGGGCTTGCCAGAACTCTAGACCAAGTCAGTGGTTAATAACATTCTACAAATGTAGCCGAGCCCTGACTTGGTATCGCCCACACTCTGCTCTGTGCCAAACATGGCGATGGGAAACAGAAGAGACCAGAGCAGCCTCCTAAACTGACAGAGTGCTGGGGAGTGGTTCTGAGTGATGAGAAGCAGCTTGGTTTGGTTCTTTAGCCTTTCTGTGTCCACAGGTAAAAAGCACATCCAGTGTCTGCAGCACTGCCTTGTATCAGGTTCTGAAGTTGTGACTCAGGTGTACAGGGGTCTGTGGGTGCACAAGGGCTTCTGTGCTCTAAAGAGTCCATTGACAGGTGGCAGATTCTGTACATCCTGCACTCGGTATTGGTGGCACAGAGGTGTGTAGGGACTTGGGTTGTGAGGAGCAGTGTGGCTGCAGATCCTCTGGAGCCAGGGATGGAAAAGGGCGTTGGAGCTTCCAAGTTCAGAGTCAGTCTTGGTGAGTTAGAGAGACAGGGGGAGTGCAGTATTGTGTGTGACATCACTGTAGAGGGTGTTGGGAGAGACAAGTAAGAGATGCTTGGTGTCTCACTTGATCCCTGTGTTCTTGTTGTGCAGATCAGACATAAAGGGCTGTTCAGTTTGCAGATTGCACGTCAAGGACGTGGCAATTTAAACCTAGAATCTACCTGTGTTTGAAAAGATCAGTTGTGTTTTATAAACTATTCATATGCAGTTTTACATATTATGAGTATTTTTAAACCATGTGTTACTCAAAGAGGTTTCTTGAGTTTCTCTGCTGTAGATTGATGATACTGGTGTGTAAGCAGGGCCTTTAAAGTCAGATGTCTCACATGGTAGTTCTTTACTATATTTTCACTCAGTTGTCTTTCTGAAATGGTACTACAAAGAATTTTTCAGTGTAAACATACTGGAAACCCATGTCCATGTTGTCAGGAGAGAAAAAAGTGAATCTTTTACATTGTTTCACAAATTTGGCGATTTTTTTCTATTTCTGTAGTTTCCTGTCTTTTCTTTGCTTTAATGAAGGTTCCTTAATTGCTGTGGTAATTAACTAAGGTTACATAAGTAGTGCTTTTCAAATTCTTAGATTTTTCCTTTGTAAGCTTAATATGTGTGGTTTATTTTCTGCCCTTTTGATTCTGCTTAAGGAAAAAGAGAGGTTAAAGCAAGAGAAACGTGATGAAAAAAGATTAAATAAGGAACGTAAACTGGAACAGCGAAGACTGGAATTAGAAATGGCAAAGGAGCTGAAGAAGCCTAATGAAGATATGTGCTTAGCAGACCAGAAGGTAATCACAGCACATAAACTTATTTTCTTGCCTTTTGTTTATGCATTTTATCATTGTGACAATAACTTTTTTCTTGCAGCCACACTCAAAGCATTCACATTTTGGTTCAGATAATCAGAGAACTATTTTTTGAAATATATACAAGACACCAGAACACTGCAGTAACATATGTTTAGTCAAATAAAAGCTTTTTGTTTAAAAGCAGCCTGGTTCCCAAAAAGCACTTGTGTGATTGCTTCAAAAAAAATTCTTTACTCCAAGTTGTTTTTACATCAGCAATAGGCATCATGTCTCGGTACACAGGCACTAGATATTCATCTAGACAACTCTTACAAGCTGTTGCTCAGAAAAAAATTACTCTCCCAGGCGTCTGAGTTCTTAGTTCTTGTCCTTAAGGACTTGACAAAGCTCAAGTTCCACCCCTCTCTGTCACAGAGAAATCCCTTCCCTTTGTCCACAAAATTTGGCTCAGCATAGATCCTGGTAGCATCTTCTGTCCAAAAAGCAAGTATTTCTTAATCTCTTGCCTCTTATACTTTGTGAAAAGGTAAATATATTTTGGCAAGGAATAGATGGGAGGAAGGTTCCTTGTAGCCTTTCTCTGCCAGCATTGTCATGCTGGAGGTCATAAGGAGGTCTCAGCCAATTTCCTGAGCTGGTGTCAAAACAGTTTTCTTTCGGAATATGCCGTGGAATGTCTGACTGTTGCTCTTGGCTTCCCAGCCTTTGCCAGAGCTGCCTCGCATCCCTGGGCTGGTCCTCAGTGGCAGCACCTTCTCCGACTGCCTCATGGTGCTGCAGTTCCTGCGGAACTTCGGGAAGGTTCTGGGGTTTGATGTGAACGTGGATGTCCCCTCCCTGAGTGTCCTTCAAGAGGGTTTGCTCAACATAGGGGACAGCATGGGAGAAGTACAGGACTTGCTTGTGAAGCTTGTCTCTGCAGCCGTGGGCGACCCAGGACTTGGTGCAGGATACAAGGTGAAAAAAAAAAATCCACAGTAGACACCCTGTGTATGTAAATGTGTTCTCCATAGTCCCTTGTGACACCTCTCTGAGTTGGATTTCCATTCACTTTCCTATTTTTTTTCTTTGATGTCACTATCCTAATGTTACTCCAAGACTTTCTGTGCCTGTCAGCCTTCCCAGTTTCCAGTGATGTATTTCTGGGCATTTTCTCTACACGCACACACACACATCCCATTTTTATTTGGACCTTTTATAGGGCACTGTCATATCTGAGGCCACATCCATTAACTCCTTTCCCCCAAGTCTTTTTCATTCTTACCCTCATGTTCTGTTCTCAGTGATTCTTGCCATTTCTTTCTCTGAAGTCTGCTGTCTAGGTCACTTCAGCAAAACTCCAATTCATTCATGATTTTCTTACTGGCCTTCTTTTTCAGGCAAATATAACTCTCTTTCACTCCAGAACTCTATGTAGCATTATTGTACAAAACAGTACTCATCAATTTCTAGTTCTTTCTCATTTAATCAGTTTAATTATTATTAATATTATCTCTGCTCTTAAAAACTTACAGATGAAGACATTTTAACTTGTTACTCTATTTTTACATTTGAATAGTTTAATCATGTTAAAAAGTCACTATGTAAAAATGCAAACAAATCCACCCCCATCTTCTAAAAGCAACAATACGGCCTGGAAAAGAAAGTGATATTTTAAAACATAATTGTTTAAAATGTCTTTATTCTTTTTAGGCTAAAACTATTCTTGGGGAGCACTTACTGAGTGTTGGTATCAACCGAGACAATGTGTCTGAGATTCTGCAGATATTCATGGAGGCTCACTGTGGCCAGACAGAGCTGACAGAGAGCTTGAAGACAAAAGCTTTTCAGGCACATACTCCAGCTCAGAAAGCATCAGTACTTGCTTTTCTGGTCAATGAGTTAGCATGCAGCAAAAGTGTAGTAAGGTAAGAGTTTTGCTGAATAGATGTGTAAAAATAAAATTATAAACATGTTATAGTTTAGAAACACTGTGAATACCCTCTGTTCTGTTACAGGAGAGCTGTTTACATTCTTACAATGAAAGTTGAAATTGGTTGAGGCACTGCTTCTTGCCTGTATATACTTCTGATATGATATGACAGAATAGAACTTTTCTATGTTTGGTCTGTAATTTTGTTTTCAAAGCTTGCACCAAAATTTCTCCAGTGATTTTTGGAATACAAGATGAGGTTGATTGCAAAGAAATGTGCTGGGTAGTCTAGGGAATAATTCTAGAGTTGTTCAAGGCTTCTGCAGGATTCTTTTTTCTCCTTTTTTTAAAACATCTCTTGTCCAAATACTTTAACTGAGGTCATAAAGGTGAAGTGGCAAGCTTGATCTAGTCATCCAAGAAAAGTGTGTACTGTATTTGTGGTCAGTAGTGTATAGCATTTCCTGGTATTGAAATTTTCTAGCTTTAAAATGGTTCATTTTGAACTGTAACCATTTCTCCAAGACAGTTCTTTGAGACAAATTATCTGTACATAAATGTCTGTCAGAAAAAATGTGTAAATTCACTGTTAATGGATTATTTTGTCTTTGACAGTGAAATTGATAAAAACATTGATTATATGTCAAACTTAAGGAGAGATAAATGGATGGTCGAAGGCAAACTTCGGAAGTAAGTTTCATTTCCTTAAGTATTTCCATATTTTGCTCTTTTGCCTTTGTTCAAATATGCTGCTATACAGGGAATTATATTCCAAGGATGAAATGATCTGATTCAGTTACAGGTTTACCAAGATACAGTAACCAAACTGCTTAGTTAAGACAGATGAGGATTTAGAATGGTGCAGCACCAGTCTTTTACAATCTATTAAAGATGCATGAGATTCAGAGGGTTAGTGTACCTCAGAATTAGAACAAAGTCAAGTCTATTTTGTATTCTTTGGAGGAAAATAAAAATAATTTAATTGGAATATTAAAGGAACTGTAAAATGGCTAACCCTAAATGTCAGACATTTTCAAATTTATTTGGACCTACCATAATTCCCAGTGTGCATTCTGAAAGGCCTTTAAGACAACATGATTTTCATACAACAGTTGCCAATTGAATTTTGCTAATTTATGTTATCTCAGTGTTCCCCATCTGTCACTGTTATGTTGTTCCCTGTAGAAAGGGACCAGATGTAGAATGCAAACTTGGAGATACTTTTTATATTTTTATTCAAGGTAATATTGGAACTTTCTAAGGGTTGTCAGTTTGATAATCACTGTTCTCCCATCCTACAAGACAAAATTCCATACAGCATACGGCTCCATCACCAGGAGGCTGGACAGCATAAAGTTAATGAATCACAGGGGGTAAAATGCAGAGCCAGACTCTACCTTTTTTTTTTCTTTGTCATCTTTACCTCTTGCTAGGAACGGTAAATCCTCTCTTTGTCCTTGCTTTAGGTCCTTTTGTTTCTAATCTTATGTCTCCCTTTTTTCCCCTTAATGTATCTCAGAAGGAAGAAGGCAAGAAGTAAAGAAGAAGGACAAGAGGGAGGTAGAGGGAAAAATTAGACCAATAAATTTCTGTTAATAGTGCAGATCCCAGTCTGCACAGGGCTAATGTATTTTATCTTTTAGGATAATCCAAATACCTTTTCCTGTCTCTGTCTGTATCCCCTCTATGGGATATAGTTTAAAAAGTGTTTTTTGAAGTTTTGATGTAGCCAACTTCCCATTAGTTGAATGGGACCCTTTCCTGTCCTTGTCTTCTTAGTGCCTCCTTAGCGTTTCTCTCCCTCCATCTAACTGTAAGTACTTGTAGATGTAGGATTTTCCCTTTTCCTCCATAATCTCTTGTTTCTTCCCTTTTGAATAGTGAACATGGTAGCCTGAAGTCCCAAGCCCCTCTCCTTGCTACAATCATTTGTCCATTGTTTTCTCCCCTCCTGTGTGGATTTCAGGCTCCAGTAGTGCCAACCCTCTTTTCAAGCGTAAGTATCCTGGCAGAGCTCAGAACTGTTGCTCTTCTGCATCTTTGAATTCATTGGGCTTGATTCATCTCTCTCATCTTTGGTTCAAAATTTTGGAATTTTCTGTTTTTCTGATGAGCTCTCAGAAGCTTTTTAGAAGAGCCTTCTTTGATCAAATTTAAACAATGTTCTCTTTATTATATCAATCGATGTTTTTCATTAACTCTTACAACTGTTCTGGGGCTTCTCTGAAAAGAAATCTGTGCATTTCAGTCTACTTTTTGGTCTTTTTTTCTGCTTCCAGACTTCATTCTTACACATCACCTTCCCCATCTGTTCACATCTCTCTAATTTTTAAGTACCAAGCAGTTTTACATGGGAATGCCTGGGTTCTTGACCACTCCCTGTGTTACCAGTGGATGGTGGCCTCCTTTCTCCTGCCCACAGACCTTTACAAGCCCCTCAGCTCATTCCATTGTGAGGGAAGTGTGGAGTGTATGGATAACAGATGCTGAGGAATGGGCTTGTTTGCTCTCAGCCTGGCTTGCCAGTGTTTGCTGTGGTGAATCCTCATACTGCTCTGTGTAGGCTGGTTGGAAGCATATCAAAATGGGATGAGAAAAGATTCCACCTGCAATCAGATATTTTCAGTGAATGTTCTTTTGTGCTTATGTTCTCACTTTTAATGAGATGAGCATCTAAACTAGGAAGGGTGGGCAAAAATAAAATATAAAAGCTTTTGCTTGTAAGACACAAAAGAGGAGTATTAAAATCCTAAGTTGGAAAAAGGAGTCATTGTATTTTAAGAGATGCTTTTTTTTTTGTTTCTTCCCTTTCTACCCTCTTCTCTTCCTCCCCTCAAAGATCTTAATAATACATATGGTTGGAAATTGAATTTGGAGCTGCCTGGACTATTTCTGTTTAGCTGATGGTCAATGACAGATTGCATCAAATTCCTTCTTGAATCTTGTTACTAATCACAGTTTTTGTAAAGGCACCTGTCTCATACAATCAATTCATCTTTCTTTGTGCTTTGCGTGTGACACCTGTGGTCAGAAGACTCTCACCTGAGATGATTCAGTGATTTTTTTTAAACTAGATATTCAGTCTCAGCATCTCCTTTTCCTATTATATGCCTTCTCATTGCATCTCTTTTGTAGCTTGATCAATATAAATGGAAATAAATAATGAATAGCCACTTGAACAATTAGGTGCTGTCTGGTTGTTTTTAGAAGACTTGAAACATTGCAGAACAAATTTTTCATTGCATCAGTGTTCTTTTTAACACACCAGTATTTTGGCATAGTCCATGTAAATTAATTTCTGTTGAATGAAGCCATCCCAACTGTAAACGATGATGGTGTATGAAAAGCAAAGTCACAAAGGGGAGAATTTAAACTCTGAGTTTGAGTGGGAGGTGCTGATGCTGATTTGTAAAACTTTCACTTTTTGAGACCCAAGGTGAAGTGTATTAAAAGCATGATATTAAGAATTTCTTTACCTTGGTGTTACCTAATACTTATGTGCAAAAATTATAAGGAAGGCATGAAATTAAGTCAATATGAATTTTCCTTCTGTGATCTATAATGAACATTATAGATTAGAGCAGGCTTAAGTCACATATCTGGTTCTCTGGCCCACTCTTTTTGCAGGCCAATAGACTTTATAATTCTCTCAGCAGTTTCAGATGTAGTTTTGATCCATACCTGAAAGTAAGGAAGGTGCAACAGTTTCCCAAGTGAAGGTTTTCTTCTCTCACCGAGCCCTATGTGTAGGTAGCAGAAGGAAAATGATGCTGCTCCTTGAAATACCTGAACGTTCTTCAAGTTACTCTGTCACTGGTTTCTGCCTCTGTGCTACTCTGGGCACAGGCTGCTGCCTTCTTACACCTGTGGTGTTATCAAAAGAGCGCCTCTGGTCCCACTTCCATCTTTGATAATTTGCAGTGTCGTGCAAAGCTTCCTTTAGTGCTTGACAGCATTACATCTCTGTTTTTGCTTTCAGCAAAAGTAGCCTTTTTTGCTTCTTCTCATTTCTTTTAGGTAATGTGAAAGAGGTGCTAGGTGGTCATTGAACTTCCACTTGCTGCCATCTTTATTACTGAGTTGTCTTCAAGATTATCTTAGTCTAAATATTTTCTAAAATCGTCCAGTCGTGCAACAGTCAATCCAAGCATTGACTAGTGACTTTAAAGGTTAATTCCTGTGTATAGGCAGGAATTTCCAGTCCACATGAAGAGGATTTGATGGCTTGAAATTATTCTTACGAAAAGGAAACTTTTTTCCTAGAAAACTTAATTCAGTAGCATAAGTGGTATTGACGCTTGGTGAGACTAAGACATTCTGCACCACACTTGAAAATGTTACTTGCTTCCAAAGTCACTGAGAGTCTTGAGAAACTTTTTTTATCAAAAGGTATTTTAAATCACTGAAGTAGGTAAACATCTGTTTGTTTTGGAAAAGTATAGAACTTTCTGAATTCTCCAGTGGATTAACCACTGCATAAAAACCAAACCCCAAACAACAACAACATCAAAACCACACCAAAAATCAAGGCCCAGCAGTTTTCGAGTCCCCTTGATGATTTCTTGCCTAATAGTCGTTTTTTACGAAGTGCTGCTCCCAGTTGAACAGCAGGACGTTCGTCCCAGGCTGTGCTGTTGGCTACTGGCTCTGTCCAGCAGCATTTTCAGGGGCTGATCCCTTTGTCAGAGTGACCTGGAGCCAGTCCTTGGACAGCACTCATCAAACCTGTAGCCACTTGCTGTATGGAATATTGTTCTGTAGGATGGGAAGAGAGAGGAGTACGACAAGGAAAAATTACATCCTGGTAATTGTGTTTGTCGTTGCCATCCTACTTTTCCCATCCTACCTTCTTCCAGTCATCTCTTACAAATTCTTTGTCTTTTCTACACGTTTATGAATCTCTTCTAAGTCAGTTGCGTTTTTGGTCTGCATTATAAGTGACTGGTTTGGCCTGGCTATTTATACCTCCTGTGGTTCAGCATGTTTGCTTGCTAGCTCCCTGAGAGGTGGAACTGTAATTTTTGCTGTGTGGAATCTTGTCTTATAGGGGTTTTATAGAAGAAGAAGGTCTACTACAACCATAATTACTGGTATGTAAGTTTCCCTTTTCTTTCATAAAAGGAAAAATGGCAGTTTGAGTAAATCTGCTAGTGGTTGAGGGAGCTAAGATTTCTGGGAAAAAAAAAAGTATATATCTTAGAATAAAATGGTCAGCCAAAGGACTAAAGTCAAATACTACTAAAAATTCATAAAAATCTGAAAAAAACCAAACTTGCTGTTTCCATGCAAATGTAAATAATTTCATACTTTTGACTGTGGAGTTTTGCTTTTTCCCAGTTCCTCAGACACAGGTATTTTATCATCATGTTCTTACATGCATTAAATAAAAGATAAATAAGATGAAATGGTTCTTTCTTCTAGTTGTGTTTCCTGACTTTTCCAAGTCTCTTCTGTGTTTCATTCCTTCTAAAGAGTTTCACAGTGAAATTCACCTGGGAGAAACAAAGCCTATTTAGAACGGAATTAAAAGTCTTAAGGGGTTTTGTAAACTCAGTTTTTCTTCTTTACTGACAACAATAAATATTAAGGAAATACAATGTCGTATTAGAAGCCCTGCTTTAAGTGTGAAAGGTGGATGTCCTCCCGGTCAGTGGGAGGAGGGCTGTGCTTGTGCTCGGAGCTGACGCGTGGCTCCCTCTCGCAGGCTCAGGATGATCCACGCCAAGAGGACGGGGCGGCGCGAGGCCGCGGGCGCCGAGGGCGGCGAGGGGGGCGAGGGGCCGCTGGCCCTGGAGCCGCCGCCGCCCGGCCCCAAGCGCCGCAGGAAGGGCGACAGCGACGACGACGACGACGACGACAGCGAGGAGCAGGCGGACGAGGAGGAGGAGGAGGAGGACAAGGACGAGAAAAAAGGAAAGAAGGCGGACGTTTGTGAGGACGAGGTGGGGCATTTTGAGTGGAACGTAATTTGCTCATGAGTTCACGGTTGTTTTCTCTGTGTTACGGCGCTGTTGCCCCGAAGCGTTGGAGCAAAAAGGAGGGAAGAATGACTTACCACTGATGTTTTTAAATTTTAATTCGTTTTTATGTTTTACTAACTAATAAATAGAAATGTACAGTTACATTTAACATTTGCTATTCTAAAGCTTGGTTGTGATGTTCCTGTGTATTTTTTCACAACTTCTCCAGGGCAGTCACTGCCTGACTGTATTTGATCACGGGATGATAGATTCTGCTGGTCGGTGTCAGATCCAATGCAGGAAGGATCACTGAAACATTTTTAGCTTGTTGAGCTGATTTTTAATAGAAATGCACAGCCCTCCACTGGGTGGAACCTGATACGAGACACAAGCAATACCAAATACTACAGCTTAGTGCACAAGGTGTTGCACTGTTTGCCAGAGAATAAAAAAAGCAAAATAAATTTTTAAGACTCTTTGAACAATGCATGTATCCAACATACGTGAACTCGGGTCCTTGCAAACACCCTTTGTTAGAAACCTAAGGAATTTCTAGAGTGGGAACAACCCTTTGTGCTGTTATTCTGGATTTATTTCAAGTACTAGAATGTGTATGAATTTAGAATACCTTTGTGGAATAGCATAAGGTTCTTACAAATAATTCAGAATAAAAAATAAGTAATATTTAGATTTCTGATGTCAGTTAAATTTGGTGTGACAGTATATTTGGTGATTATAGGATGATGGGGACCAGACAGCAAGTGTTGAAGAACTAGAAAAGCAGATTGAAAAACTGACAAAGGTGAGAGATCATTTGTCTTTGTTACATGACAAATTGTGAAGACACAATTTATTTCTGTGCATTATTGTTCTCATTCTTTTATGAATGGTTAAAATATCTCATTAGTTTCCCATCAGGAGCTGTACTAGCAGGTCTCTTCAGGGCTCTGTTTACTGATGCTGGGTAATTGATAGGATTTCAGCTGTTCTTGTGCAACAAAATCTTTGATCAATTGATTTTGAAAGTTAGGGTTAAAAAGACAGGATCTACCATTGCACTGTGTTTTTAGAGTAAGACTGATAGGCTGAACCAGGAAGTGATTTAATTGATTTTTTTAGAGATTGCTCTGTAAGTAAAATCAAGGCAGCAATTCTGAGTGATTGTGAGTAGAATATCAGGTAACATGCAGACGCTCCCCCTCCTCGAATCTCTGAGAAAACCTCCTTGTCTGACCCTTGAACTTCTGTTCAGCATGCACCCAGGGGATGTTTTCTTTTACAATGAGATTTTCCCCCTGCTGATGAGTTATAATGCTTTCCTTTTTTGAAACAGCAACAAAGCCAGTACAGAAAGAAGTTGTTTGAAGCTTCTCACTGTCTGCGCTCGATGATGTTTGGGCAGGACCGCTACAGGCGCCGGTACTGGATCCTGCCCCAGTGTGGGGGGATTTTTGTGGAAGGCATGGAAAGTGGGGAAGGTAAGAGCCACAGAGGAGTGATGGCACACAAAGGCACACCGGGCCAAGACTTGCTGCCCATCAGAGGTGCTGGTTTTGTGCAGCAAGGTCTCAACCCTCAGGCAGATGCTCGACAGGCTGCTGTCAATCGTGTGGGTCTCTGGCTCTTTCTGAATTTGAAAGATCCGTTAATACCTTTCAAAATGAGGATTTTTGGTTTGGAAGTTTTCTGTTGTTATACTTGTACATGTTAAGCTTTTTCATATTTAACTGCTTGGGATGTTTTTTGGCTCTTTTCTGACCTATTTCTTGTTCCCCTTTGGCAGCAAACTCTGCATGTGAAAAATGAGATGGCTGAGAATGCAGAAAGTTGTTATCATCTCCAGTTGTTAGATTTTCTGCAAATACACAGACTACTCTGTGCTTGAAGATATAACAGATGTCTACAAAAAGTGAAAACTTTTCACGCAGTGAATTACTGTGTATCCTGATCAACCACATGATTTAGCTCTCTGTGTTTTGCCAATTGATCTTTCTTTAACCAGCATACACTGAGGTTATTTTGCTAAAACTAAAGTAATTTTTGGGTTTGTGACAGTTGTATATTAGCTATGATTTAATTTTTGACAGTATTTAAATTGGATAGATGCAGAAAATATGTATGAATCTGACTTTTTTTGTTGCTGCTAGAATTTTTAAACATAAGCCTTTATTTTGGTCACAGAAATACCCTTTCTAATTTTCATATAGATGAAACATTTTCCACTCAAAAAGTAATCCAAAAAAAGTCTAATGTGCACCAAAATTGCATGGTCTCATGAGAATTTCATCAATCTAGAGAGCTGCTTAATTAACTGTAACAGTACAGCATGGTATGAAATTCAAGCCCTGTTTTGGACATAACCATAACACTTTGAAGTTTTATTAGGAGGGGATATTCTTTTCTTCAGTGAATTATGTCAAAATTATGATTTTTCAAAAGGAGCAAGTAAACATTTGTGGATGTGCTGGCCATGAACATCAGCAGAACCTTATTCACTTGCCATTGCAGTATCTGATGAACATAAATTAAGAAGTTGGGTTGTTGGATTTTTGCTGACAGTTTTCCATCACATTTTACACTTTTAAAGAATTTTTGGCTAAGTTGGCATTCAGTGTAAAGGTGGAAGAGAAATGGTTAAGAAAGACTAGGAGTGCAAAGAAGACAGAAAAATGTTTTTGTATTCATGAAAAGTAGATCTTCGGATCTTTCACACCTCCTGTGTTTGGAGAAACTTGGTTTAGTGGTCACTTCTGCTTGTACTTTAAATTGCTTAGATGTTACACTGTCTGCTTAACTGCGTGGAGAGTTCCAGTATTAAACTGTTGACATTGTTTCAAAGTCAGAGCTGTTAATGATTTTCATTGAAAGAGGTAAAATATTTAAAGGTGTATTTCAGTATTTGGGGAATATTTGATTTCACAACAGGAATTTTGGTTCTTCATTTTGTAGTAAGCTGTGAGTTTAATGACTTTTATCTTTATTGCAAAAATAAACTTAAGGCTGTAAACATTGTACCCTCTTGATATCAACAGAGGAGCTTTCCAGTAGAGCTTGTGGGGTCTTGCAGAAAGAGAAAAATGGCAAAAATGTGTCCCTTTCAAAGACTTGGCCCTGGCAAACTGCTTCAGAAGTGTAAATCTTAGAGTATGTTGGCTACATTGAGGGGTTGTTTTTCCTGCAGGTGTTTAGTGGGGTTTAAATCTGTATGCCTGGAAACTTGGTTCCTTCTGGGAAGTGAGAAGTGATTTTACTAACAGCAGCAACAACAACAAAGACATTGGGATCTGGCATGTGTTGAGCCAAAAGTGAAGTAATTTTTTGTTTAGCTGTATTTATCTAACTACGATGATTGGAATTATGTAGTTAGTTGATCTATTGTATTTAATCTGTTTCTTATGCAATTTTAGGTCTAGAAGAAATTGCAAAAGAAAAAGAGAAGTTAAAAAAGGAAGAAAGTATGCATATCAAAGAAGAAGAATTTGAAACAGAAGAAAAATTACATTGTTTAGCTGCAACTCACTGTGAACAAAAGGAAGATCTGAAAGAAAAGGACAGCACTAATTTGTTTTTGCAAAAGCCTGGGTCATTTTCAAAACTTAGCAAACTGTTAGAAGTAGCAAAAATGCCACCTGAATCTGACATTATGTCCCCCAAACCCAATGGCAGTGCAGCAAATGGCTGCACATTGTCTTACCCAGGTAACTCCAAAGCCTCGCTGGGCAGCCTGCAGCCCCCTGTGTCACAAAGCTCCCTGGAGAAGCCTGACTCCAATAATCTTTTCAGTCCTAATGCAAGTGGGACAGGGAAGTTTTACAGTTCTGCACTGATTCCCAATGATCAGCTGCTCAAGACTCTGACAGAGAAGAGCAGGCAGTGGTTCAGCCTCCTGCCACGGGTGCCCTGTGACGACACCTCGGTGACCCAGGTGGACACAGCAGCTGCTGCAGCCCCACTGACCCCTCAGTCCCAGCCACCCTCCAAGTCACCATCCCCTGTGCCATCTCCTCTTCTGGGCTCCACCTCTGCACAGAGTCCCATGGGATTAAGTCCTTTTGCATTGTCCCCACTGCAGGTAAATAAACTAGTTTTTGAAAAGTTTGGATTTGCAGTGCTTATTTGGGCAGGATTTCTGTTTAGACAAATCATTTCACAGACATGCAATGATTTTATCTGCATTTCTTCAGGTTTTTTTCTGTTTCTAAATCTTAATACTAACTACAGCAGTTGTATAATACTAAGAGTAAGACGTGTAAAAGGAGGTTAGCCAATATGAAATTTTTACACATGTGATTTGATTTGTTTTTTATAAATGTTGGTCACTGGTATTAAATGAAAAGCAAGCAAATAAAACTGTTTTTCAGAAGTGTGGCACACAACACCCTACCTTTAAAAGCTATTGATTTTTTTAGCATTAACAGGGCCCTAATAAGGAGCATTTACATGCCAGTGCTACAGTAGTTTTTTCTGAAACTAATCAAAGTACTGAGAAAAGACCTCCTGTATGTTTTGATTATTGTTTGACAAATAGCATCCTAATGGTAATTCAGATTTCTTGGCAGTAATGTAGTTGTGCTCTGTAACAGATGAAGACTGGACTGCCTATAATGGGACTTCAGTTTTGTGGATGGCCTACAGGAGTTCTTACTTCAAATGTTCCATTTTCATCTCCTTCACCTGCTCTTGGATCAGGGTTGGGATTATCAGAAGTGAATGGTAACTCATTCTTGGCATCTAGTGTTCCTGCAAGTAAAAGTGAATCACCAGCACTACAGACTGAAAAAATAACTTCTGCCCCTTCTACAGCAGCTGAAGTACCCAAGCCAGTAGATTATCCTCACCCAAAGCCTATACCAGAGGGTAAGTGTAATATAAAAATAAGATGGAACTATGTGAAAGATGATTTCTACAGTGCCACTATGATGTCACTTTTTTTAATTTGTCTTGATTTTTCTAATCTGATTCTGTGTAATCACATAAAAAAAGCCTGTGAAGTGCTTATATACTTCTCTTGATTTAGAAATGCAGTATGGGTGGTGGAGAATTACTGATCCAGAGGACCTAAAAGCTTTGCTTAAAGTGCTGCATCTCAGGGGAATAAGAGAAAAGGCCTTACAAAAGCAAATACAGAAACACATGGATTATATCACTCTGGCCTGCATCAAAAACAAGGATGGTATGTAGTTGATATTTATGTTACACGTGGTGTTGGGGCATCAGATAACTGATGTAGAGATCTTTGAGATGTGTGTAAAACAGATTTAGAGTAATAGCTGGATTGGAGAAGTGTCACATAATAAAAATTGCTCTAGTGGCATAAGTGTTGGTAAACTTCTGAAGCTCTTTCCATCTCTGTGATACTCTGGCTCAGCCTTTCCTTCCCCTTCTTACCTTTAAATTGCATGTTTGAAAATGTACAGAAATTTTTTTCCCTACTGAGTATTTTAAGAGCAGTTCACTTCTACAACAGTTCTTCAGCATTTGACATGAGTGACAGGTAAATCAGCTTGAATTTACCAGAGAAGTTACAAGGCTAGTTAAAATAATGAAAATGTGGTTCTCAAATACAGTTGCAGTTATTGATGTCAATGAAAATGAAGATAACCAGGTGACTCGGGATGTTGTGGAAAACTGGTCAGTAGAAGAACAAGCAATGGAGATGGATCTTGCTATTCTTCAGCAGGTGGAAGATCTAGAGAGGAGAGTTGCATCAGCTAGTTTACAAGTTAAGGTAAAACTAACTTTCAGTAAAATGTCTCTTTATAATAAGTGGTAAGACTTGAAAGCAGGTAGCATTCCTTTTGCTGTTGGTAAGTGCCTTTTTACTCTATCCTAATTGCCTGCAAATAAAACAAATACACTGCAACAGTATCACAGAAATTTGTGTTTCAGATATTTCGTTGCTGTTTGGTCTTCGGCTGAAGATGCTCAGAATGGCAGTTCCTGGAGAGTTCTGTTCTCCTGCAGTGCAGCTCCCTGCACGTTTTGTTCCCTTCCCCTTCAAAGATTGTGTTGCTTAACTCTCGGGGGGCTGCTGCAGTTCTGCTTTGTGTGACTGTTCTGTCAATGCTTTCAGAAAAGCCTCCAAGCACATCTTAAAACTCAGCTCAAATATTACAAAGTCATGGAGAACATGTGATAATTATGAGTGTGATAGAGTTAAGAATTCTCTGGAATTTGGAATTTTTTTCAAGGTGTGTTTAAGGTTATCAAGTTGCATATGTTTGGTTGCAGTACAGGTGCAGTGTCTGGGATCTGGTTTGGGCATGAGGTGGGTGTTACTTCTGTGTGACTGATGTATTTGTCTCCTGAGCCTGCTGGACAAGTAGATCTGTTCTGGTATTTCCACTCATAGAACAGGATACTTCACAAGGGGATAAGAATGTTGCAGAAAGATCCCTTCAGAAAGTCTGGTAATGCTTGTATTTTTTGATTAATTATTTTAGTTCTCTGGATATTTTGGAAACTGTCTCTACAGATGGATTACAAGTAACCAAGATCTCCTGGAAACAGCGCTTCAGTTACTTAGTTTGATTCCATTGAACAGTTCCTCTGTTTTCACACTGAGTTACCAGCAACCAATAAATGCCCAAACCTTTCTATTGACATAGGGTTGGCTGTGTCCTGAGCCTGCATCAGAGAGAGACGACTTGGTATATCGTGACCATAAGTCAAATGCTAGATTGCACAAGAAGCACGCTGGGGACTGTGCTGGAGGAGCAGAAGGCAGTGCCAGCTCTGTAGAGCGGAGGAGTGACAACCCTCTAGATATAGCTGTAACCAGGCTGGCTGACTTGGAGCGGAACATTGAGAGAAGGTATCTGAAGAGCCCCTTAAGTACCACCATTCAGATCAAACTGGATAATGTGGGCACAGTTACTGTCCCTGCTCCTGCACCATCCATTAGTGGTGATGGTGACGGGTAGGTTATTGAGATTAACTTGAAAAATTATTGTGCTTCTTTGCTAATTGGAGCCTATTTTCTTATTGCCTGTTATCTATGTACTTTCTTGTATGTCTGTGATCCATATGGATCATGTTATTCTGCATGGTGCTTTGTAAAGATTTTTTTTTTTGTTACGTTTGTTGATAATCTTGCAAAGTTATCTTCCATTTAACTGGTTGTGACTAAGCTTTGAGGCACGTAGCCACAGTCTGTGCACTACATGAAATTTAGTTGCTTAAACCTTATACTTATTGGCTGTGTACGTTTTGTCATTGCTTGGCTTTCAATGTGATAATGATTGTTCCACATTTAAAACAAGCAAACATGGATGTGACTCACTTAATTTCCCTGTGTTTCAATGCAGAACTGAAGAGGACATTGCTCCAGGGCTGAGGGTGTGGAGAAGGGCATTGTCAGAAGCACGCAGTGCTGCACAGGTAGCTCTGTGCATTCAGCAGTTACAGAAATCAATAGCATGGGAAAAATCTATTATGAAAGTTGTAAGTATCGAAACTAGTTTTGCTGCATCCTTTTTTCCCACTTTAGACATTTTAAGTTGCCATGGTGAATAATGCATTTGTTGTTACTTCATGTGGGGAGAGCCCTTCTCATGTCTTCGTTCACAAAGCCTAGCCATGGTGATGATCACTTCATGGGAAACGTCACACAATTAAACTGTACATTGTGCACAGACTAGTAAGCCTAATGCAAGAGATTTCCCCTTGATTGCCAAATTTTGCCTCCTGAACTTGCTAGGATCAAAAGCCCTTGTAACTGGTTACTTTTAAGATGGTAATTATTCTTTGATGATGACATCTAGGATAAGGTAATTTCTGGCTCCACCTGATGGAAGGTACTCTGATGGAGTGTTTCAGATCTCATCCATGACACAAGCTTTACAGAGGTCCAACATCACAGATCCTAACTAAGGACTTCATTTTTCAGGAAGTTGAGATGCTCCCAATGTGTCGTTTCTTTGCATGCACAGTTCTCATCAGTGAACGTAGAAATTGAGTGACTGTGTGAGCAGACAGGCTGAAATACCTGTTTCTTTGTACACTTAGCAAGTCAGTCTGTGCTAAGTGGATATACAGAAAAAGCATGCAAAGGCCACGTGTCAAAAATCTGCATGGTCCTCTGAACCTCAAAATTCTGAAAACAAAACTGATACTACAGCAAGAGTGGCTATGATGCAATCAGGTGTGGGCAGTGCTGTAGAGTGGGTGGCAAAAGTGATTCTTCCTCATTTTTTAATTTCTGCCAGTCCTATATGGATTCCAAGTACACCTGGACAATTAATGGATGATTTAAATAAAGACGCTAATTTAAGGCTGTACCTTCAGATTTATATAACTGTAAGTTTAAAGCTCTACCTTTAGAGCAAAAAGGTTATGAATTTGATAGGAGCACCTGAAAAGGCATTTGGATGTTTCAAGGTGCAGTAATTTATTATCCAAAAAAAAATGCTTCATTCTCAATTTGATTGAAATGTTCTCTGCATTTAATGACACAGTAAAAATAAGTGGTGAAAACATTTTGCATTCTTTGAAGTTCCTGAAAATGATGTTCAGATACAGGGGGATAGCAAATGTATGTAAAGAAATGTAGGTATTTTAAGGTAGTGTGAATTTTAGGAAGTGCTGGAGTCATTTGTTTTGCCTTATTGGATTTGTTCACAGCAGCCTTTGGATAAGTTTCTTCCTGATAATTATTCTTGTAAAATATAAATTTTCTTTATGAAGTAGTGACTTACATTTGCAGTGTGGGTGTGAGTGAAGAGGAGATTTCTGAGTTGGTGTGTGTGGGCCAAGATGTTTTGGTAGATGTGAGATACCTTCACTTCTGACAGATATTAATGAATTCTAAAAGGTACTCATTGGCGTGCTTGGTGTGCTGTAGGATACACATCTGATAATGAATTGCTTTTCCAACATGTTCTTAAGTGTAGTCTTTAGATCACTTCCTCATAGTGTGCATATATGCTTTTTCAGATGTGACCATTAGTAGGTTCTCATTGGGGTAAAATGAAAGGAATTTTGAGAGGGAATTTGTGTGTTTGAAGGAGAAGGGTGATTTAGGAACCTTGCCTGTGTTTCAAAGTTTAAGAGTGGAATTAAAACTGTTTTTCCTGAATTACAGTACTGCCAAATTTGTCGAAAGGGAGATAATGAGGAACTGCTGCTTCTGTGTGATGGTTGTGATAAAGGCTGTCACACCTACTGCCACAGGCCCAAGATCAGCAGCATCCCAGAGGGGGACTGGTTCTGCCCTGCCTGCATAGCAAAGGTAACAGCCTGGCAGGGGAGGCCACTCACAGCTGCTCTTACCAGGAAGGCAATGGGCTGCATCTTCACCAGGGTCTGGCATTCTATGAGTAGATGAATAGTTCCATTTACCTTGGATTTTAGTGGCAGGAAAGGCTACCGTTTCATTTCTTCTAAACTGTGTTGTTTTTTAATGTAAGTAGGTATGTAATTTGTAATGATGTGATTTTCATGCTGATTTAATACCATAGTTTTCAACTTCTTTTAGAATTCATTCTATATTGGCCTTGGAAATTCCATCATCAGGTGTCAACAGACCAATGTCTTGGATTCTGTTTTAAAAGAAAAATCAGAGAAAGAAGCTTAGTATTTATTTTTATTATTAGGTTATATCAGTCCCTTAGGAATAGACATGTGTCTGTCCAAGATGGTGCCAGCCTGGTAGGAGGTACTGTTTTACCAATCTGAATGTCAGGTGCTTTTATATTGTCACTAGCTGAGCACCTAAATCACTAGTAACAGGAATTTCTGCAGCCTAATTTGCCTTCAGAGAACAGCAACAAGTGAATAATCTCTTATATTAAATATTCAGTTTGTTTTGGTGCTTCTGTTTCTGATCTGCATTACTGTCAACGATAATAGGTTTCTGTAATGTCTTTGTTATTACTTATTTTAGTTCTCTCTATTGTAGGCAAGTGGTCAAACTCTAAAGATAAAAAAACTTCAAATCAAAGGGAAAAAATGTAACGAACAAAAGAGAAGCAGGAAAGCAGCAGGAGAAACAGAGGAGGACGACTCTGCAACTACAAGTGGCTCCTTAAAAAAAGGAAAAACAGACCCTAAAAAAAGAAAAATGGATGAAAATGTTTGTGTAAGCCAGTTAAAGCAAGAAAACTGCACTGCTGTTAAGAAACTCAAGAGAGATGACTCCAAGGACCTGGCTGTGTGCAGGTTAGTGGTAAATTCTAAATTTAGGGGTAAGTCTTGTTGAAACAAGCCATGCCTGATTCCTTTTCTCTCTGTTCTGGGGATCAAGAATGCAGTTCTTTGTCTCATATATATATATTATACGTATATGTATATTTTTATAGACACACACATATAATGTTTCTTTCAAGAATGGGAAGGATGATTCCAGTAGCAGTGGTTCTGACACCTTTCTCAAATGTAGCAAAGACAATTATCCCCTGTAATTATCCACTGTGTCCAAAGGGCTTTGCTTTGTGGAGGAGGACACTGGAATCATCTTCTCTGGTACCATTTCTGGTCAGTCAAAAGCAGCACAGTTTAGCCTTGTCACAGTTCTGGAAAGTCAGTATTGGCACCTGTTTTACTGGTTTGCATGTAGTTTACATTAAGGATCAAATTGTCAAACTTTCAGGGCTGTGGGGGTTTTAATTTTTTGGTTTTGGAATATTTATCATTAGAATTTCATCTTAACCTTAGTTGCCTGAAGAGAACTTAATGTCATTCTAATTGCTAAGTTGTCTGTCTTTAAGTACATTGTTCTCAGTCTTGCACAGGGCACAGAATAAAGGACTTTCCTTTTATAAAGTGAATAGTTTGACAGTGCATGATGAATTTATGGAACAATGGAAAAACTGAATATTTGAACAGCTTAAAAGTACTGGTTTTAAACCTTATTTTATTCAGCATGATTCTCTCAGAATTGGAAACTCATGAAGATGCCTGGCCTTTCTTACTTCCTGTAAACTTGAAACTTGTTCCTGGTTACAAGAAAGTTATTAAAAAACCTATGGACTTTTCTACCATTAGAGACAAGCTAAGTAGTGGGCAGTAAGTAAACCTCCTGTAAATTTTACTTTACATTTTAAAAATACTTAAACACTGAAATACAGTACTTTTTTAACTTAGCTGAATTTTATTAATCTGCCTGCTCTGACACCCGCGTAATTAATTTTCCAGTTAAAATAAAAACTTCTAATTCTGTGCTTTTATCTTTGTAGATGAAGTGTTCTTGCCCTTTGATTCTTCATGCTCCAAAAATTATTCACCCTTTTTTTTCTTCCAGGTACCCTAATCTTGAAGCATTTTCACTCGATGTCAGGCTTGTTTTTGACAACTGTGAAACTTTCAATGAAGATGATTCTGACATAGGCAGAGCTGGCCACAACATGAGGAAGTATTTTGAAAAAAAATGGACAGAGATATTCAAAGTGAGCTGAAGCTACCACAACTTTTCTTTTGATTTTCCCTTTTTTTTTTCCATAAAATGAGGACTGATGAGACCAGCAATGTGAACTGTTATTTCCATGGAAGTGCAAGGCACATGCCTGACTAAGGACTGGCTTTTTTCCTTTAAAAGATCACAGAGTTGTGATCTAGTTTTAAAGGCTTCACTCCTACAGCAACTGTGGCCCCTTGGTTATTGGTTTGTGTGTTTTAACAAACTGATTTAGGTAGAACAGGGAAGCACACCCAAAGAATTTCAAAGAAAGGGGTGTTATAGTGCAATAGCAATTTATCAAAACGCACTGAATATTCAACCACCAGAGCTCTACTTGGGGAAATGGTTCTTTTCCCTTTCAATAAATATCTATTTTTCATTTTTTTACTTTGTAGTTTATTTTTTAGTGAATGTATTTAATTTTATGAATTATTTATGATTATACAGCATTCAGAATCTTCGTTTTCTGTGAAAAGGAAGAATTAGAAAATTGCTTTAAATGTTGAAAATACAACAAGGAATGTTTTAAAATATAAAACAAAGCCAAGTAAAACTGTTTACACTGATGTGCTGTGAAAGCACTAAAAATTAAACTTTACTGTAGAGTTACAAGTACATTTATATATATGTTGCTGCATCACTTGAGTAGTTAAATTGTATTTCAAGACAGTGAAGAAAAATTGAGACATGTATATACTGTTCATTATTGTTTATATTAAGTCTTGTTTTAAATATATATGATGTGTACATATTGTTTGCAGACATTATTGTTTATGCCTTAGGAGGACAGTAGCATTTTATTTTAGTCTTAAGGTAATTATAGCTCTATGGCTTGTACAGTAATTATCCTCTACCAACACTGTGGAGTCTCCTTAATCTTGGTAGTGCCTGCCTTTAAAACAGGGTGTAGGGGATATTAGTTTACCATTTTTCTATTTTGTTATATAATTTCAAGCCACCACGGCCTCAAATTCAAGTATAATCATTTGTATCCATGTGGAAGAAAATTGTGACGATTTCCTACGCACACAGTATTTTTTCATACAAACATTTCCCTCCATTTGCCTTGCCACAGAATAACAGAAAAAGACATTTGTAACCACTGTGTTTTATCTACTGTGTGTTGTGGTGGCCTATTGGGGCAGATAGATCAGAATTTTTTTTGTACTAATGTAAGAGTACTTGAAGTTTTATTTAAAAGAAATGTTGTGGAAAGGTAGCATTCTCTTTCTTTTCCTTTTTTTAGGAGTGTTATTTTTCACTAGTATGTGTGGCACGGATACAATAAAAGAATGTTTTGCAAACCAGATTTTCTTGGCAGTTTTAATACTTCAGATCCTTTGTACGCAGGTTTTTTGGGTTTTGTCTTGGGTTTTTTTAAAATATGTTGGAAGTCTTGCATTTAGCATTTAGTTCTTCTTATGATGCATCTGATTCTCTGGCCTTTAGCGGTAGAGGAGGAAGCAGTTGTTTTGGCCAGAGGGCAGTTCCCCCCGTTAATAACCTGTAAATCATGTTTGAGTCTTAGAGCCCTGGTCTGCAAACACCTTTGCCTTTATACTTCCTACCTCTACTGAGAAAGAACTGAAGTGTTTGTTTCCATTGCCCTCCCCAGAATATCTTGTTCAGTGATATTTTTCTGTTCTAAAGTCTTGTTAGAACAATCCATTATTACCTAGAATGAAAAACTCCCATTTGGGTGTCAGGCAGTTTTGCATTCTAACATGAGCTCCCCCAGTGACTGCTCCATGCTTTTCCTTTCCATCACCTTTCTGAAGACTTCAGTAAAAAGATTTGCTGACATGTACCAGAGGTGTGAAGATGAATCAGTGTTTTGAATGTGTGATAGTAAGCTTGTGTTATAAATTTGCTTAAAAAAAAATGAGAAACCCAATTTATTAGTTCTCTGATTCTGTACAGGTCAATGCTTGGTCTATCAGTTCTCTGAAATGTCACAACCAGGTTTTCAGCTGTGCTGCTCCATCGTTGGACTTGCTCAGCTTGTGTGCTAGTTGAGCTCAGTAGCTGGGAGGCTAAAGGCAGCAAGTGACAGTGGGACACTGTCCCCTCCCTCTGGCGCCATGGCCAGTGCATTGCTCTGCTCACTGACAGCCACTGTCTGCAGCACTGCTGCAGTGAAATTCAATTTACAGGAAACATTACATTTGAATGGCAAGCTTTCATCATACACGTGCCATCATACAACTCCATAGAAAAGAGCAGGGATTTAACCATTAGAAAAAAGTGCTTAACACTTCTCCTTTGATAACTTTCTCTCCTGTTGATGTTTCTATTTTCTTAGAGAAGAGGGTTTCCAGTGTCTTCTCTTTCTTTCTGGAGGAAGTGTGCTGGTCTTAGTTTGGAGAATTTATTCCCTAGCTTTAAAACTCATTTATTTAAAGTACCATAGTGGTGCTCAGTGAAGAGTGTTTTGGTTAGGGGTGTGGGTTCTCTTTTGTCATCTCTCTGAAAAAAAAATGGACAATATAAAAGGGGCTGAAAATCAGATGTCCTAGTTGTCTTGGACAAAACATGTGTCTTTAAGTGGAGGTATAATGCTTTCTCTTTAATCTTTTTATATGATTTCAGTGGTTTCCTAATGGCAGAAGGGTAGAGATGCTCTGTTCCCTGTGAAAGGATCCAGACATCTGGGAAACAGCCATTTTGAGAATCTGATGGCCTTGGGGGAGTTTGGTCAGTACTGAACTTCTGTCATTCATAGATGTCTTAAATTTACCACTGAGGGCTAATGACTGACGTCTGGAATGCCACAATTATTTGATTATGTAACTCTTTCCAAACAACTTTGATCTTGGAACTTCAAAGTTAACCAGGAAAAATGAGTATGTTAAAGTACAACTTTCTGTGGCTTATATTATACAAAGCATTGTTACTAGAACTGATAAAAGCTAAGTTTCTAGACATGTTACTGATTCACAATGTGTAATTTAGAAAGTAATTTCAGGTTTCCTGTCCGGAAGAACAGTCTTCAAGTCCACGCAGTTGGAATGTGTGTCGCTCAAACTGTCCACCCTTCACTGCAGTAGTGGAGCCTTTAACAACTGAGAAGTTCTTTGTAAGGGGTTTTATTTAGTTTTGTATGAACCTGCAGATTGCTGATCCGGTGCAGCACATTGAGTTCAGAGGGAATACTGGCTGTCACCAGGGATCAACCGTCAGCCGGTGAATCACAGAGTGCGATCAAACAAGGTGCCATCAAACACAGCCTGAACACGGGAGGGCGACCATTTACACCGCGGGGAATGACGCGTCCTGGGCGCGGGGGGACGCGGACAGAGCGCCTGAGACCCCCGAGAAGCCGGCGGGGGCCGGGAGGAGCCGGCGGGGGCCGGGAGGAGCCGGCGGGGCCGGGAGGAGCCGGCGGGGGCCGGGA